>OZ025273.1:9002778-9480278 GCA_964019165.1 Mastigias papua
TTTACTTGTGCTATCGAATTCAAATATTGCCTGCCTAAAAGGAACAATGGGATGTTATGTACTATGGTATTTATTCCCAAGTACAACAGCTGAGCCTATCAGACTTAAATATTGGTACAAAGGATAGCATGGGCATAAACACATCAAGAATACAAAGGATTTAAAAACCTTTCATATTACATTCACACCAACATCAGATGAGCGACAGTTGTAAAAACACCAGAAATAGAAGCATATTATATTATATTAATATCATATCATATTATATTATACTATATTATATTATATTATATTATATTATATTATATTATATTATATTATATTATATTATGGCATATTGAATGCACATGTTAAAAGAAAAACACTAAAGCACATATACAAATCATAAGTTGGCAAACAAAGTACCCCTATAATAATTTCTAATGACAACATTCATGTGGTAGTAATAAGAAGAAGAGCCGTCACTTGTTTTCCTGCCACAGCCCCTAGCAGTTTGTTTCTTAGGATTAGGTTTTTCTAGAAAACTTCTGTCTCTACAAATCTACAGAAAACTCTTGTCTCTCTTGATGTAAATTAAATTGCATCTTAATGACTAATTATAGCAGTGGACAGATACCTTGAAAAACTATTATGAACCTGCTTGATACTATCTGAATTTGTCAATGCAAAACCTTTCATTGAAGGATCAAACTGTGAGGTAAAGTCTTTGAATGATGACAGTGTTTCACCCAGTCTTAAATCTGGATGTGTTGCATTCAACAAGACACTAAGAATTGCTTGTGTAGCACATGCATTGTTTATCACCTTGAAAATGAAAAATGAGAAAAGAATATTCGATAAACGCAATCTGAAAGTAATGTGGGGAAAACATGAAAGTCAACAGGTGGTACTACTCCCTCTACAATGCTGAAAGATCAGGATCCAACCTTAAGCTACAGATTCTGCATTTGCACAGTTTGCAGACCAGCATAACATCATTGAGGTAGGTCCTCAGAAATTGTTTTCAACAATATGTAAATTGATCATGGAAAAGCAGAAATATTACAAAATTATGAATACTAACGAGAAAAACTCTACCTGGCGAGCAAAGAAAATTGTCTCTAGCCTTGAGTCTTTAACTATTGATCCCTCTGGTTCATCACCGGGCCTCCATTTGAAGAGGAAAATTAGCCCATGAACAGGTCTAGAAAAGTAGATAAATCACACACTTATAATATGGAGCAAACTTATATTAAATTAACCAACAGAAATGAGACACAAAGATCTGCCAAAGTAAATAATAGGAAATAGAGAGAGATAAAACCTCACAATATCCACAGTGTATTTCAAGGATTATCTTGGGGCTTTTTCAATGAGCTAATAGGAAGCATGATGCAAAAACAACACTACTAACAAAACATATGTAAAATATAGTGCCAGAATTGAGATCTTCTAACATAAAATTATCTATATGTATACTTGAGAAGTTCCAAAGTTTGCTCATCAAGTGACCATAACTCTTCCACTTGCACACCTGCGCATCCTAGAAAAACAATGTGCAGTAATAGGTCACATACCTCTAAGTAACCTTTGAACAGACATAGACATATGAGAGACCAATCATAGACCAAATCTCTAAGAAAGTAAATGCTTATAGCCTCTCAAATGGATGTATACCAGTTTCAAAGTCACTACACATGCATTTGTATGATTAAATGCTCTATTTTCTCTAAGAATAAACAAAAATAAGAAGAGCAAGCATAAAAAACTGGACAACTTTTATTCAGAATTTCAAACCTGAGACCTAGCACACACTTGAACACCTCACGTTCTGCTAGTGCACACTCAAGGTCATGTCGAAAAAGGCCATGCCCTACAGTCGGGTCTGATAAAAAAATTGTCTAGATCCGTGATGGAGTGGTGTCTTCATAAATCATTGTAACATCTAGCTATTTTCATGACCATGAGAATCAGCCAATTGAATCCACAACTGAATGGCATATTAGGTGATCTTGCAGGTTGCAAACATAAAACTTTTCTGCTGCACAACTCGACATCTAGGGTATGTGTCTACTTTATAGCCCGCTCCATACATAATTCTTGAGTGTACACATCATAAAGTTCAAAGTTGATATTAGTATATAAATTTCATCCTTACAGAGACAGGAAAATCCCCTAAGGAGGTCTATAATTAGTCTTGGGGTTGTCTCTTTTATAACATAGCAATCTTTACAGCTAACACTTGAGCCTATTTCTATCCCAGTTAGAAGCTGTCTGGGAATCTGTTGCAGTATAGATAAGAGAGTGAACTTATGAAGAAACAAAAGAAAATAGTTACCGAAACCACGAATTAATTCAGTAAACACGCCCGGGTCACTTTCAATTAGGCACCAATCACCATGTGAGGTCGCCATTTTCTTTCCCCTAACAACCTCTATCGGGTACTGGCCTCTATCTCATTTAGCAACTAGACGTCATCCCATCTCTATGACGTCTATCCTCTGGCTGTCTCTGCCCCAACTGCCAGTTCTTTTTTACGAAGAGAACATGTACAAAATGATATTCTCCCACTTTTAGTCTCTTTGCTCATGAGAGTAAATTCAAACTATCAATTTATTTATTGTGATAGAAAGTAAGAATTCAAGCATAGATATTAAAACACTGGAGAAACTCTGAAAGACTGAACGAGGCTGAAATGACAAGTCCATTAATCTGGCAATGATCTTGTCATTTAGGAGTGCATTTATCCTTTTCAAATCCCCACAAGTCAATGTCCCTGTTTGGCATATGTCCCCTTCCAAGCAAAGTTCGTCCCCTTCCAAGCAAAGTTGCATTCTGAAATTTATTTTCTGTACCTGACATAGAGTGTGAACATTCAAGGTATGAATAAAAAGCAAGACAAAATGGAACCAGACTACACTGTGACAGATCGTACAAAACATGTCATGTTGGAAAACGAGTCATGCATGACATGTTGGAAAAGTCTTATGGATGGACTCAACAACCGATAGTCGACCCATCTTCTCAGAAGAGTTGCCTTAGTCCATTGGAAGGGCCATAATTTCTCGGACCATTGGCCTGTAGTGAAACGTAAACATTGTAACTTAGGCCATTTCTTATCCAATTGCATTTTTCCTTCTCATCCATTCATTCACAGTCATTTGCAAATCTAGCCAGTCATTTATTCACACTTTCAATTCTACACAAACAAACATCTACTACGTC
Source organism: Mastigias papua (assembly GCA_964019165.1). Taxonomy (NCBI): domain Eukaryota; kingdom Metazoa; phylum Cnidaria; class Scyphozoa; order Rhizostomeae; family Mastigiidae; genus Mastigias; species Mastigias papua. Next base: position 9,005,983 of record OZ025273.1, read on the forward strand.
ACATCATTTTGCCATCTCCTTTGTTTATTTCTATTCATCTCTACTTCACAACTAACCAGCCCTTCCGCTAACTTGCTTACGTAGGTATAGTCCAGTTAATTTTAGATCACTTTATTTCTGTATATATCCATGTAATCTGTGTTGTATAGTCAGTCAGAGTAGAGTCAGAGTAGAGTCAGAGTACAGTCTACATCACCGTCTCCTCTCTCTGCCTCCGTGTTCTCAGCACGTTAAATCTGATACGTAACAACAGTGGATCAACGAAGGATGTCACTGAACGAACATCTGCAGTCTATAGGATCCACTAACTCACGTTCCTATAGGCCTAATGGTCCCTTCGGATAGGTGTTCCGGTATACTCCTTTTACTAGTCAATGTTTTTAAAGTGTGCGATCACTGTGGTGAATAAAAACCGCATGGCAAAAGAATCGACGTGACATGCAGGCTGTGAAGATACGCGATCCTAGTGGTCATATGGAAACTAAATGATGCAAGGATCACTATTTAATGCTGAACACAAATTTGTGCAATCCTTCCGTCGCCAGCAATCCTTGTAGTCATATGAAAACTACATGATGCAAGGATCGCTGTGAATTGCTGAACACAAATTTGTGCATTCTTTCGTCACCAGCAATCCTTGCGATCATATGGAAACCAGGCTTAATGCAGAAGTTAAAGAAAATTCCCATCCATTCACACCACCTGTATGTTTGGTTCATAGGTCACATTTCAGAACAAACAATAGGGCAACAAGTACAAGGTCGGTTCTTTGGGGAGTGAGCTACAGCCGATGGCTTGAGCCCAGGAGGACTGTATTGTCAGCCCTTTGCTGTAGACACAGAAAACACTGTCGGATTGTAGACAATATCATCTTGTAATACAGTAGTCTCTCAATCATTTGGATTTGATACAAATATACGTGATATTAACGTTATACTAGAAAGAAAGGGCTCCACTCTGGTGTCATTGAGAGGCACTTTCATTTCTTAATGCATATGTTCTTAATGCGTGACGACAATTCTCGTAATTTGTGTTGTCTTCTCAAAATTCAATTTGCTGACTTTGTAAACTTTTCAATCCTTTAGCAAATAAAAGCAATGAACCTGGAAGTAGAAAATGTGTAGTAGAGGAACGGCTCGACTTTTTACATCTCTCACACCTTCCATATCTCGCTATTGTGCATTGCAAATTTTTAATGGGACTAAGCGATCACTCCCATGCACCAGAGGCAATCGGAATCATACTGTACTGTGTGCCACTACAAGTGCATATATACGTTTAACTTCTTAAATAGGAAATGGCCCTTCTTGATCTCAAACAAAGCCCCCTCAAAGATCCTATTCACTTCAGCAGCTTTAATCGAGAGGTCTAGCATACAAACTGTCGCTATACCTAATTTAAGTGTGCAGTGATGACCAATCTGTGCAGCAATAAAATGGTTTTGTCCAGTGATAAAATGGTCCTGTGCTGTGAGAAACAGTAAAGTGTGCAGTGATAAAATCACTCAACCTCTCATCAGAAGTGTATTTATACCAATATTTTCATAAACACTTTCTTTTATTCAGATATCAATTACGATATCAATAGCAATCGCTAATCAATGTTCAATCATTAACAATCACTAATCAATGTTCAGTCAATAGCAATCATTAATCAATGTTCAATCAATATCAATCACTAATCAATGGCCAATCAGTAACAATGACTAATCAATCCTCAATCAATAGCCATCGCTAATCAATTTTCAATTAATATCAATCACTAATCAATGTTCATTCCATCTACTTTGTGGCAAAATGGCATCACTCACGTTAAAGCCAAAAACAAAGGGTGTGGTCAGAAAATCTTATTTATAGACTGCTCCTAATATTCCCAATTTCCAGCAAAATGTCCAGTGGTAAATTTTCCCTAAAATAATGTATGATTCTAAAATCTCCTAATTAAATCGAGTTGTCGCGTTATCCATGATCTGCTTAAATGCAACAACCACCAATCAACTCTAACCTCCAGATTGACTTCAGATAACAGGTCATGATTAACGGCATTAAATGTTTTCTCTTTAGCAGAAAGGTCAAGGTGCCACATTATTAAATTATACCCAGGAAACAATCGACAATGCCGATCAGGACTAGCTTCAGACACTCTGCATTTTGCCCATTTGACGAAAACAAGCACGCGGAAAACAATGGGCATTATCCTAGTGTTTGTGATTCTGAATGTGACAACCTGAACCATAAGAGGAGCACACTTGGATCGATTGTATGCATGTTCAATTCAATGCCGTCATGTTTTAGAACATATCATCAAATATTCACTTTATTGCTAGGGGGAATACTACCAAAGAAAATGTCATCTATGTACCATCGAAATTTTGATATTAACCCGAATTCCTGAAATAGCTTAATATAATGGTTCTTTTTGCTTCTTATTGGCATTCATGCTAATAACATCATTGCGGTAACCTTGCCTAAGTGTTTTCATATCTAGTTCTACTTTCGAAACAACTTATAGTGCGTTATACTAGCAATCAATCTGTCTTTTGCCCCATAAGAGTAACTCTTTGATAGAAATCTCAGTTTTCTCATTTCATCAAAACGTCTTTCTTGATTCCTTTGGTATCACCTATAATGCAATACGTCAACTTCACAACTATCCTTCCATTTGCAGGCCGTTCTGCGTAGGATCTATCTCTACTGTACAAATGCCTTGTACCTTGCTATATCTCTAGCGATTCTTAAACCATAATTTAATGATACTGCCCAATCAGTCAGCTTTATTAGGCCTTAAGTAGAAGAAATGTTTAGTTACTAGAAAATATCCAAATCCCAAATTTTAAAAATTTTTAGGTTGATCTCTTTGTGTTTTGGTCCTCTGAAGCTCTTCAAATGCAAAAGTAAAGACATTTGAATATATAGAATATAGAAAAAGAAAAGGGCCTTTTCTAGGAATTCAGTAAGTTGTAAAAACGGCAAGTACAAATGATCTGATGGTATAGATAAAGTCTTGACCGTTCATGCAAAGATGCAATATTCCCTATTAATGTAGGTTAAGATTGCTTTCAGGATTGATGCCGGAGCAAGCCCTTCCCCCGGAGTAAAATTGCTTTCATTATTGATAATGCTTGACAGAAAAACTAAGATTTAATCAGAGTTGTATTGAAATCTCTACATCTAAATTTAACCAGAAACAATCTCGGTACTTGTAAATTGATATTCTACTAAATGCTATCGTTTTATAGCCATTTTATCAAACTTCCAAGAAAGGCAATCTTGGTCATTCTATCCTTTTTTCAATTTCATCCATCTAATTTATAATGGTAACTCGGTCGGCAGAAAACAACGCTGCTGTAACATTTAAAGCACAGGTTCTATACAACAAACTGTTAGCGGGATTCTCCATAGCGTATATGCAGCCACCCGCGGTACATTCATAGAACCGCTACTCCCTAGCGTTGCATTTGCTCTACGTGTCGTTTCGAAACACTAGTCACAACCAGCTCATTTGCTGAAGAATAATCAACGAGCTCGTGCGCATGATTCTGGGGGTTGGAAGAAGCATAAGCAACGATCCTTATATTTTCCTGCGAAAAGTACCTGAGGTTCGGCAAGATGCCCCGAGCTTTTCTGCTGAAGAGGGGCAAGAAGAGCAAGGATGAAAGCTATGGTGGCAAAAGAGCCGAGATTCAACCGCAAGAAAGACCAGGTATGATTTAATATTTAATACAGTCTATATCTAAATCACTGTGATGAAAGTTTTTAGACAATTTAGCAGATTCTCCATCAAACACACAGTGGTAAAAGGGCATTATCAATAAACCATGATGCATTATGGAGGATGGCTGAGCTGCAGGGACTGTGTAGCATTGTTACACCTTCCAGTTGAGGCAAAAGCGCTGCAAGGAACAACATTGTTTGGGTTTTTTTTGAAACATCAAGTTCGTTTCATTGTATTCAATTACCATTCCATTTGTTTCTACATGAGATAGCTCAACTCACAGTGTAGATATTGGGCAATAACCGCCTTCTTTGTAATTGATCAATTGAGCAATTAAGTTGGAATCATTAGAAGGCCATTTAAGCGTTATTTGAGTTGCACTTTGAATCTAATTATATTATCCGATTAACTGTAAATTTAACTAGCTGTTTTGGGTGACAAGCAATTAGATGGGAAGGTTGGTAAGGGAGCCTTGTATTTAGTTCCATGGCTCTATAGTCTTAGCAGACTTCATCTGAATGAAACCAGATCAGTTGCTTCTATCTCTTGCCTATAAACCCATATAAACAGATGTTGAAGAGAGATTAAAGGGTTTAAACTGAACTATGAAATGAACCAAGCTAGATTTCCAAGAAACTTTCGTATCTGAAAAGCATCTTATAGATGAAGATTCGCCGTTCGCATCCAGCCGCATTCGGAAAAATCTGATGGAACGAAGTAAAGAATAATCGAGAAATCAAAACAACGGCGAGCTCTAGGTCCTTGGCTTTCATGTTTCAAATAGAGTTAACTTATATGAAGACCATTACCCATGTCCAAGTTGCAATCAGTTATTTGAAAGGGACTGATACACTGATGGATACACTACTCTAAAAGCGCAACAGGGTGGAGATTGATGTCATTGACCCGACTACCGATCAGAGATAGACAGCCGCTTAGCTATACAGTTCCAAGTATCATTCAATCTAAATTGGCCGATCTTAATCACTACCTCGAGGGCACGTCTTACACTACCATGCATAAACATAATGATTTTAAGTGTACAGGCTTCTAGCTTCAACTGAATGAATTTATGTATTATGTATAATACAAGCACATGATTACGATACGATACTAGCAGGAGTCTGGGGAACAAAGCCGTTTCCGTGAATTTGCTTTGTGTATGTGCATGAGTAGGCATCAAATAACTCTAATCTAACCACCATTTATCTAAACGCTTACTTAAGAAGTCACCTAAAGAAACAAAATTATTTATAATCGTCAAATGCCTACAAGGAACAAGTATTCCAGCGTTTTCATCCTACGCTAATGAAATAAGTCACAACTATAAAACAAGGCATTATAACGCATCTCTGCGTTTGCCACTACTGAAGACTGAAGCAGCAAGGAGATCATTTTTGATTTCAGGGACCTCGCTGTTACAATGAACTTCCCTTGGAGATTCCTTCCTTGAACTCTTTTGTACTATTTAAATCAAAACTGAAGGAGTTCTATGAATATAAGTGTAAATAAGATATCCTTGTTGAAACGATTTCTTGAAAATACTTTGTTATTACTTCGGTCAGTTTTACATTGTATTAGGATTACTATCATTAAGTTTTATTACATTTTATTTTAACAGGGCCCTTGTTGATAACAATACTTTAGAGTATTGATAAGGTATTTTACCCTGTATAAACATGCATATTATTATTATTATTATACTAATAGCCAGAATATAAGAAAGGAAACGCTTACAGATCCACACTTCTGTAAAAATACGGGAGCAGGTTTTCCTTGGAATTACACAAAGGGCGTGGCATAGATAAAAACTAGCGAGTTATCTGAAGGGTAAAATGATGAATTTTGATGCTACCTTAAAGTTACCAAATCTTAATATATGACGTGTATGCACATACGAATGTATGTTAGTTTTCATTATCTACTTTCAACAAATGGAAATGCCCTATTTAAAAAATCCTCACTCTACCCAATTGCAAATCCAGTTTTGATTTACAGTTTTTAAAAAGTGAGTCAGATCTACACCAATTTTAGGCCCTGCCAATAGAACTAAAATTGAAATAACAATGATGAATAGATGAACAATAAAAATATTCAATGTTGGAAACTTGGGCTCTCAGAGCCTCTTCTGGTATATTTAGCGATGAAGCTGCGATGGCGCTCCCAGAAGTTATAGAGCGATGATCTCTCCTTAACTTATGGGAGGTTAAGGGAATCTGCCTTTGCCCTGTGCCTACTTCTTTTGGCAGGCCTAGACTCCTTCATAACTCCTTTGAATGTATTCTTCTATGAAGAGAAGACAATGTATACTGCATCGAATGCATCATCACTTTCGTTAAAATGCCTTCATTTCGTAATAAATGACGCAATTTCTGGACGCTGCATTGTGCATTTGGTCAAATGGACTGTCGCACGCGTATACATGGAAGAGCTCAATTCAACTCAAGCCTACATTATTCATTATAGAACTTGTGGCCTGATTTATGAGTAGCTGTTAGCTTCAAACTGAATCACCCATTTTATGTAAACTAAGCAGGTTTTGATTTACTCTTCGGCCAACCGTTTATCTGGGTAGACCCATATATGGTACACAGTTTGCCAGTTTTTGATTGCTTTTGACCTAGCAACGTTAAAGAGAAATCAAGATAACCCAAACCCGGGACTTTTTAGCTCAAGGTTGTCGGAAGCTCACTCTATTATTTGACATTGCACTACCCCTGCCAACTGTATTCATCAAAATAAAACAGTTCTCCAAATAGAATTAGAAATTGTATTTCTGCCATGTAGATAGAAGTATAAATGTATCACATTATCGTGCTCATTTGATACGGTGTACATTCTTTACAAACAATTCCCAAGGAATATCCATCTATACAACATGCCAGAGAGGGGCAGCTACCACAGCCTGGGGGGCCACTTCCACTGAGACCACGCCTATAAGTGGAACAGCGCACATTTAACTGGCGAGCAAAAACGAACAAATAGCAATAATATACAGTAACTGCTTACTGGTGGGGATTTATGTTTATTCCGACTTTCGAGCGTAATCTTAAGTCCAGGGCATAAAATATGAGCGGATCTGAACAAGTTTAAGGAGTTGTGTGAAACTGTGGATCCGTAATCAGGGACAATGTTACTGAGTAAACAAGGCATTTATTGAAAGTAGGTCAGCAAAATTAACTCAAATTAAAATGTATACTATTGATGAATAATAAGATTTATTAATTTTTAACTAACATTAAAATTCAATATTTAACATTTTGGGTAACTTACAGCCCTTCTAGTTTCTATCACGCCCTTTGCATTACAAAAAACTGCCACAATCGCTTTTTTAGAAAAACGTGGGCCTGTAAACATTTCTTACTCCCAGTTCTGTTGAACTCAGTAGAAAGCTGATGTATGTAATTTCTTTCCAGACAATCAAAAATTACCAAAGGATGAAGAAAATAAGAAGGGCATGGTTCTAGCAGATGAGATTGCCGCTAGCAAACACAAAATCAACCCATTCCTCAGTTTTCTACCAAAAACTTCGAACATCACTGTTGACCCAAAAGAGGAGGTCCTTATCACAAAGAATCATCGGTCCATCTTTAATACGTCTCCATTTCATTCTGCCTCAAGCTTGTTCTTGCCAATTCCTATAAAACAGCAATCGATGCAAGACAAGGATGCAAAATCAGCCATGCTGAAGAGTTTTTCAGAACGATACTTCTATCCAAGAGTGAGCCCAGCAAAAGCTCTCGAGCCGATAAACAATAACGGGGCATTCTTCAACTATCAGCAATTCCTGGATAGACTGAAGGCACCAATACTTGATTCTCCTAACAATGAATTGTATCACCATAACTATTCATCACTGTCTCCAGTTGATAAAAGCTATCCTCGCATATATCCCTGCAAGGTCTGCGGGAAATCTTTCAAACGGTCATCCACGCTCTCCACGCATATGATGATTCACGCAAACATTCGCCCATTCGCGTGCAATTTCTGCGGCAAAAGGTTTCACCAGAAGTCAGATATGCGCAAACACACGTATATTCACACTGGTGAAAAACCCCACCAATGTGGTTTCTGTGGCAAGTCGTTCAGCCAGTCTTCCAATCTGATCACTCACTCAAGAAAGCACAAAGGTTTCAAACCATTCTCGTGCGAGCAATGTGGAAAGTCATTTCAGCACAAAGTTGAACTGAGAAAGCATGCATATACTCATATCACAACAGGAAAGATTGATTACGGGAGAAAGCACGAAAATACATAGGAAATAGCTGCATTCGTTCTTCTTTCAGTGATTCTAACATGCGAAATACAGACACACAGCAATAAAAACGCAAAGGTTTTTTTTCAAAGATTAGCGAACATTTGACATCAGGCCACTTGGCCTAGCCCACTGCACTAGTTAGCTATGAGACAGATCGCTATGGTTAACCAAATTGTAGCTAGCTATTTGATGTGAAGGTTTGTACAACCACTGAAAAATGCAGTGTCCTCTATAAACACTAGGTGGATACAAGACACCAAAAAGGCGCAAGAAAAGTGACAAAATTTCATACAAAGTCTATGTTGGTCCGAATGTGATTAGAAAGTGCACGATAGGGATAATTTAGAGATAATTTAGAGAAATTTTTTTATTCTGATACGCTAATGTACATAGACAGCTGTAACTATGATAACTGCTACCTGGAAAAATAAAAATGTCGCTGAACAATGCTGAAATGCACTATTTCACCATAAGTAAATTATTGGGCAAAATGCTAAGAGATTGCCAATTGCTATAAAAAGATCAACTCCTAAGATTAACTAGCACTTTCATAATGCCCAGCAGCTAACACTACAATATTATCATAGCGTCTAGGGATTTGGCAAAAATTTCATAGGTATCTGATATTGGCGAACTCTTTTGTCAAAGGGTGCATTGCTATGCCCTACGAACCCGGTGCCTATTTTAGGGTGGTCTTGGCTACAGTTTGTGGTATTGGAAAATGAGAAGGGGATATAGGGAATGTAGAAGTGCGTCCAGCTTTTGATAACTTTGAAACTCTGACGCTTCTTTTGTCCTGTTTGACAATCATTTGATACAAAAACCTTTGTAACACCAAAAAATCCTTCTAAGATCTGATCTAGGTTAATAGTGATATAGTGCGGTCTTGAAAAATATCAATAAAATTGGCACTCTAACAAACATTACAGATATTCCACAAGCTAAAATGAGACAAACTGTCGACATCCCTCCTGTCCTGTTTCATCGCTGAAATGGCTTACAACAGTAGGAAATGTGGGATTATATAACTGCAATACTAGACATTACACAGAAATGAACACGATGGTCTTATTAGAAATTTGTAGCGGATCCTGAAGGGAGAAGTGATAAATTTGAAATAAACAGCTTATACTTAAAAATGAATTCCAAACGAATATTCTAAAAACATCACTGTGACCTCTGCGACTGCGCTAAAGTACATGGTGATACGACCATAGGAGAAGAGGAAAGGGGAATGCAAGAATTCTGACATTCAGAAATCTAACGGAGATACCTTCACTTAATGAAAACACTTTACATCACGCCAGAGTTTTTGAAAAAACGCTCATCAAGGTCTTCCAGTCTGTATCACGAAAATGAGAAAGTAGATCTTGGGCGCTATGATAATTTCTTTGTAGGAGCTACTTAATTGGATCTCACTCGTATAATTTAATCAGAACTAATGGATAAACATTATCAATGATACATTTGTCCAGTAGAGTACTTGCATCCTGCTTTAGGTCTATTTTTGTAAACATGCCTTCAAACCATGCATTCTATGTAACCATTCACCGAAGCTAACAGCATGCGAAGAAATAATCTCAAAACGTAACTGCACATAGCTAAATATATTTAGTTGCCTCAATAGCTCATTATCATTAGTACGACAAAGTTTTATAAATGAAGATGATTATATTAGCAGAATACAAGGAGTTGTCTATGTCTAAAGTTCAGCTTCAGCTTACGTCTTGACAGTTGCTTGTTCTGCATCATAGATCAAGTCAGTAATTTGCTAGAATTGAGCCAGTATATTTGATCAAATTAAATAAGTCACTACATGTACAACAGGATGGAAATTACTGATGAATGCATATTCTAGCATTGGAAGAACTAAGCTCAATGTAGAGGTCTTTTAAGGCTTCTTTCAATCGATTGCTAAGGCGTAATACTTCTTTGATTATAGTAAAGATTATAGTGCTATCTATGAAAAAGTATGTACCTTGCCAATACATTTCTCCATTAATACGCGCCATTACCAGAGAATAAAATGGAAGGAAAATCACGGCAGCAAAATGAGAGATTTCTTGGAATGATAACCATATAGCAAAAGCTCAAATGATTACCTGAATGGGTTTATAATTCTTGAGAGCAAAGTTGTGCATTATACTAAAGTGATCAGTGCTTTCAACAACTTCATATTCAATGTCAAAACCAGTATTTTGCAAGGCCTAGAAGAGATGGAAGTCGTTCAAGTAGTGCTTAACCATGAAATTAAATTTCAGAACGACAAAAGCCTGAAGATGAGAAAACTAGAACTGGAAAGATATAAAGACAGAGAAATATACACACAATTAGTACAATAAAAAAATCAAAGCGAAGATATATGAATGATAAACATGAAAAGGTAGGAAGAAGGTGTAGAAGGGAGAGACAAGAGAAAGGAAAAAGGAAGAAAGAAAGAAAGATGAAAGAAGAAAAAAAGAAAGAAAGAAAGAAAGCAAGCAAGAGAGAAAGGAACAAAGAAAGGATGGTAAGAAGGAAGGAAGGACAAAACAGGAGATGGAAAGAAAGGTATGCAAGGGATGGTGAAGATAATGGACGAATGGCGACTTTCATGATAAACGTGCTAACACAGTCGGCAAATAGAATGTAAAATAACGGCATTGGTTAAACTAACGCACATGAAAAATTAATTATAGCTGTTTGCGAACAATCAGCTGAACATACTTGGTAAAATTCTCTTGATTGTTTATGGAATTCGGGAGATTCTTGCTCCGCTATCATGCATAAAACTCTACAGTTTATATTAATTTGCATGTCTCCAACATGACGCATAGGGCTGAGCATCCAGGCTTCGTCTCTGATAGAAAATATGACAAGAGTGCCAAAATGCGTACAATATCAAGGATTTGTTGAATCGTATAAACTTCACTATCATATAACACTTGGGTTGTATGTCACAAGCTAAGCTCAGACATGTGCTAAAAAATCTCAAAAAGAAATGATGGAAAAGGTGATACTCCATGTACATTATCCATCTTCAGTACTCAAAGCAATAACATCTATATTACCGTTCATAAGATTAGGCCACATTAACCAATAGGCCGCTGGGCCCGGGCCCAGGGACCCCTGATATTCCGAAAGTTAATTGGGTTCCTGCAAAACTTTACAAGCTCTATGAAATACTGTTGAACTCAGTCTTCTGTCTAAATTGTAGGGTTTCACATTTTGACAATGCCTGAAATAGTGAGAGTGTGCAAATTTTATAGTCTAAAGCGACAGATTTTGCTAAGTGGGTGCCAAGCAAAAGTCACGTGAAAGACGTTTTCTAGTTATGTTCTAGGGAGTCCAGTCAGTATAAGGACCAGGTTCCCAGCAGACTTAAATACGGCTCTGTTATAGGATTGGAAGAGGGACAAATAAAAGCGACCCAAGTCTGCGAAGTGGACAATGTACAACTGCAGGGTCTGCTGGGGTAAAGTGGGTAAGTCGGGATAAAATGGGTAATAGACCATTTCGCAAATTAATCACATGTTGTCTTTCTTTCATACCTAATGTATGTGGATTCTTATAGAGAGGTAATATACCAAGTTAAAAAAAATGGCACTTTGCTCTTTCATGGCCATAAGTCAATAATAATCATGCAAATATTCACATACCGGGTTACCCATTTTACCCCCAGTAGACCCGATAATGTATAATGTACATTTCGATAATGTATAATTTACATTTTCTACTAAACACAAAACAGGGCTGTGCAGTATCTATTCATTTCTATCTAGCAACGCATCAACTTAGGAAAGATCTCGTACATTTTCCAAAGTGAAGCTTTAAAATCTCCACAATAATCACACAGTCACCTTTCTATGTATAACAATTTCCACAAAATACCGCAAGCTTACCTATCCATCTTCAGAGGCTCATTAATGTAAGTATTAACAAGAGGTCTCAAATCATACAATCCACTGATTGGAACAACAGCTTGAAAAAATAATACACCATCATAAATACAATAACACAATACGATTATCAGGTACTACATAATATTGAGATCTAAATGAAAACAAGTGCAAAAAGGTTGTAGGCCTTTCCGAGAAAGTTTGTGTAGGACCTAAAATTTGCCAACAAGAATGGTTCCCAAGGCTGAAGAACATCTGCCAAGAACTTTAAATATTATGAGTTCAGTTTGTCGGTAAATTGTTTGAATATATAAATGTAACAAATTTATGAACTGTCTGCTACTCCATAGCACCATACTATGATAGCACATAACTCTCCATGGGCTCGGAGAATACAAAACATTGAAAATTTCCCGACAGAAATGGTAAACTCGTTAATGTGCTGATAGGATATCTGCCCGGGGAGTGTGATATTCCACACACTCCATTGTAGGTAAGGACACGAAAGGAAAGGTGTGAATAATGCATCACTGTCTGTTAATAAAAAAATCGCGAAGATACATTGTCTACATAAACTTTTGAAATGGCCTTTTACATGCCCTATTTGAAATGTCTTGTGTCTGATGACAAAAATGCCTAGGAGGTCCCTACTGTTGAGACGTCCTACCAACCAAACACGATCGAAAGTTTATTCTATCTGAGATAATGCAGACACATGAAAAGAAAGAACAGAAACAACAAAAAACCAACACACCTTTAATTGGATTATCTGGAATACCTAACAGTGCCCAATCTACTTTTAACAATAGAGCTGCCAAATGGGCACCAGCAGAATGCCCAACAACAGTAATTCTGAAAAAAGAATTTTGATTTCAAAGCCCAATATACATTGTCTCTTCCACATGCACAGCTTTCCAAAACAAACGGATAGAAGACCAACTAAGTACTAACCTACAGACAGCTAAAAGCTAAAATACGCGAGAGTATGAATACTGCAACGAACCACAGGGCAAAAATTTGCACAATATATAATCTCTCTTTCTCCTCATGTAGCAGCTAAAGATTGGACGAGTTTGTCTTGGACATGTCTCTCTAAACAATTAAATTGGCATAATCTCTTATGTACCAGAATTTGGCAAACTCAATCAACTCATCTACATACTTGACTGCTCCTTCTGGTTATAACACACTGTGATGTTCGTTGTAGTCTTCACACTCGAGTTATCAAGTAAGCTGTGCTTCTCAATGAATGCTCTCGCTCAGAATGAATTTCCTCAAGTACCTGAAGAAATTCAACCCAGACAATTAAGACTGAAATCAATAGATTTTAAACTTACAAACTAATATTTGAAATAGGTGTTTAGAGCATGCTTATTGGAAGAGATTGGCCACTCGTTGGCATTTAAATGCCACCCAAGTGTTAAACGTAATCTTGACGAAAATTCCTCTGCACACAGGACAACTATACTGTATACTACGAACAGTGGAAAAAAGTACGACTTTGTTCAATACTACGTAGTGTATATACCATGTGTCAAATTTATTTTTAACATTCAATGTACTCCTCACAGCACAATTTAGACCTGACAGAAGTAGCTTAAGGTAGATGGATCCTAATTGATCAAAAAACTGCTATTTGAGTGGTAACTGTACAAAAACAACACTAAAGCACTAGAAAGCAGCTGTCCAAGGGATTTTTGAAAAAAATTCAAAATTCAGCATTATGACGTATAAAAGATTTCATACTCACTTTGAAGGTGAAAATCTTTTACTCACATACACTACAGATTCTTTTATTTCATCAAATATGGTTGCCAATGAAACTTGAAACAAATAAATATTGAACCGCTGCTGTATTTATCAAACTGAATACACACACACAAACGTTCGTAATATGGTTATATGAATAAACTTTTTACTAAAAACGTAAAGAATCAGGGAGACGGTATAAATTTGCCTTATGAAGCATAATCGCAAATTACACCCAGGGAACTGCCATTTATGGACACAAAATAGATAAATGACAGTCCTTGGCGTGCCGAAGGACTTTTGAGTGGGGATGGGGTATAGCAACAGAAATCTATCGACAAATTTGAACAAGGCACATTAAATACCAATAAGCTATGATCACTATGAACACTGGTACTGACGAGCTAAAACATTACGGCAGCTTTTGCAAAAGTGATACCAACACATCCCCTACTTCGGTACCCTCTTGATAACAGTAGGTGATTTGGGGTTTCAATTTAGAAACAACTATACTATAGCACCTTTCGATCCACACTACAAGCAACAAATTAACAACTCAAATACACAATTATTTGATCGAATACTTTAGTAGATTTAGAAACTTCCACCTTTGATTTCTATTATATGGTACAAAGAGGTCTACCTTCAAACATGTACATCAATTTTTTAAAACACAGAGGTATGACAGCAAAACAAGAACAATCAGAAATATATCTCTTCTAGTTTCACAATGTATCCTCATATTTTAGCTAAAATTCATCCGACCATTTTACCCTCTTTACCTACTGTAAATCAATACCATGACATATCAACTTGAACTAGACCACATTAAACCAATGTATCCTGAGAATTTCTTAAATATCTCCCGTCCAAAGAGCATAGCCGCCAAATGTTTGAGAACTCGGATAAGGTCTATTTTCTCACATGCAAAATGGGCCTAGTTTTAGCATGTGTGATCAGAATACTGCATTATGATTGGTCAATTAAGTTAGGAGAAATAGACCAGACAGAGCTCTCAAACATTTGGCGGCCATGCTCGTCCAAATAGTTTTACTTCTTCTAGTGAGATGTATGCCATAGACAGTACAAATGACAGTATTCTACTTCTAACATAGATTATGAATAGTACCTTTAGGTGCAAGGTCATATCCTACAACAATCGTTGAAATACCATGACTACCAAATGTTCTCCCAATGTAACTGTAGTATTCCTTACTGGAACATAAACAACACAGTAAAAATACACGGCACTATTTACACGTAGGCAAAGTGGGGACTAGATAAACTGCAAGTGCCATAAAAAGTGGGGACTGGATAACTTTGTGTCCTTTCCTGCCTTGGATGGCACAGTAGACTGTATATTTTGTACACGTGCGTTTTAGTTGAATTTTAATGGTGATAAAAAAACGAAATAAATAGTCATTTATATGATCATTAGTTCATAAAATGTATCATTCTTTTAACTATTATTGCTTTTGCTTGAGGGTTAATCTTGAACATGGCAACATTCATTTTCCCCACCTGTTTTTCTGTTAAGGATAAGCATTATTCTAAGAGAAATATCACGATAATTTGATCACTTTGTCTCTTAATTCACATAGCCGCACTCTCATGGAACATTTGACAATACCAAAACTTTCTGCAACTCAACTGACAAAGAGTATACGAAGTGCCTTATTTACGTATCCAAGAACTAGGGATACATCCAGTATCCCCCAGCATTGAGATCTCTGTATAGCATTTGGAAATCGAGAAGCTGGGAGAAAATTTTATTGAGTTTAAGATTCATGCGCTCAGAGGTGCTTGAATACAAAGGAGAGCTTAATAAATTGCCCAAAATCGAATTGTTCTAGTCATGGGAACCCTGCAATGCTTCAGTAATTAGTTGAAAAACTGTATAACGGATCTGGCAACAAAAAAAGAGGTCATGGTAAAAGATATGGATGTCGCACATTTTTAATCCCATGACGCATCAAATTCACGGAAAGGTACACTATCTCAGTTGGGCGGAAGACGACAGTTAAAAAATGCTTCCTTCCACATAGCTAACTTGTTTCCTATTTTTCTGGTTCGTCATTTTTTAATTGAAAAATACAAACTGTAGAAGTATGTAATAAGAAAGTTGCATGTGTTAATATTATTACAAGAGATGGGGAAACTATTTTCTTATAGTTCTAAGTAGATGGTGCTCACTATACTGTAATTATGGTACTCAATTACCAATTTACCCCCTCGTTGTCATGGGCTTCTGGTAACATTCAATTTTCGATTCAACAATTGTAATTTGTACAACTCCTTGACACGACCTGGTTCTCCATATAGCAGGGACAATCAGAACTTCAATACAGCCTACAGTATCTGATATATTGCAATACGGTATAATGCTATTAAGGGTAGCCATGTCTATCATGCTCTCAACGATATCGTTACTGTAAATATGTTTTTGAAAATTGTACACTTTTAGGTTAAATACAAAAAGGTTCTCATGAGTTCACTCAGCTACTCAATCACCCATACTTAACCACTCATTGTATAATCAAATAATTTATGTATAAAGTAACCAATCTATCAATAAACTGAAATCAGAAAGCACTCGACTAAAAAGTTTGATGCATGTGCACTCAGAGCCATTCGAGCCATCTTTAAGAAAGTTTTGGGGGCATAGAATCTTTATTCTGCCATCAAAATGGGCATATTTTCTATGAATGAAGAATATCCACCTACATCTTGTCTTATTTTGAGTTCAATTTGTATGCAAATTGTGTGAATAACTAATGAGTTTTCTGCTACACCACAGCACTTAATTCTCTTTAATGGCACATTTGGTTATTAGTTGACAGGTATTTTGTCTGGGGTTGCCACACCCCTCAGATACACAAGTATACGTACAGGTCATGTGCTACTTGAAATAGAGCCAAAACATCACAAACAGAGTCAAGAGAAATAATATTCTCCTTCTGAATGGCATTAACTAACATAAAACCTTTTTGAATGGAATTAACAAACACAAAAGCATTAATCATTACCCAAGCTCTTGCCAGTAGCCACCATGAATGAACATAAGAATGGGTGCACCTGAATGGATACCATGATTTACAATAGGATAATTTAGTAACCAAAAAACAATTAAAGATTTCTTAATGGTAGAATTGCAGGCAAAACAGAGCAGAAATATTATAGGAAATTCTTGATTCTGTTACTTTCAAGTTTAATAATAATTTCATGCACATCTGCCTAACAAAAGATATAGTAAACATCTTCATAATTTTACAAAAAGAAGGGTATTTTATCCATCTCAGGAAGAGGCTGAGGTCTAAACCTACAGCAGCCTTTGTAGTAGTATGCCTGAGAAATCAAAGATGATGTCTAACAAAAAGACTTCCAGGAATAGAAACAACAAGATTCTGACCTGTTGGGAATTTGTTCCAAATGTGTAAAAGCCCACAAGACTCAGAAAATATATACAACAAGTGACTTTTCTGTCAGATTTTTCTCTAGTTTTTAAAGAGTTTATGCTGACAGTCTCTGAAAAGCTCCCGGAAATTGCCAATGCCCGGTAGCTATTTTCATCCCTGGACCTCCAGTGTACCTTTGCATGCACTAGTACTTTCTGCTTACTAAGACAATGTTGCAACAATACTTAACAACTAGAATCACTAATGAGTTTATGGAAGCTAACTCAACCAACACAAAAGAAATTTTATTTTACATAATAGTCTTCACCTTTTCCTTGGCTTTTGGGAAAGAACACATCCAGTTTCTGCCCATCTTTGCTTCCATATTTGATATCCAATTCATTAGCAATTTCCTCTAATGCTTGCTTGCTCTCTGCAAGAATCAAGAAATTGCTAAATTGTTGTTGACTCCAAACATGCAGACTAATCATGTTCTTTAAGTTCATTCACTTCAAATGGAAAAATGTGGAAGCAAAACAAAATGACAATTATGTGAGATACTGAAAATGTTGCAGCGGGCGCAAAGTTTAATCAGAAATAGAATAACAAGAAGTTTCATGTTTCAACATCCATTGATAAAATTTTTTTATGAATGGGTGTTGAAACATGAAACTTCTCATTATTCTATTTCTAATTATGCGAGATGTATTATATATCATATTGACAGCAGGGCCATCTTGAAGATGATGCATTTAGGGGGTTGAAGCAGAAACGTTCCTCTTTATGCAGGTATAAAGCACATCGAAAGACTTGTATCATGTAATGCAATATACATTCAAAATTCAACAATAGCAAAGTAACATGGCAAAGTAACAGTTTTTGATAAAATGTGTGCTTCATATCTAACAGCAAACATGGTTCAAACATCATGAAAAACAGCTCTTAAATCTCGAAAACATCAAGTCAAAAACAAATATAATGTGTTAACCTATAGAAATTCAACAAAACACATAGGTGAAAAGAAATCAAACAACAAATACAAAGGACACAGAACCAGAAAACAAAAGGATGTCCGTTAGACCATAAACAGTTCTTCTAAACAGTTCTTTGTAACCATAACAGGGGTTATGAAATTAAAATTTCTGATAATGTAGGTGTGCCACCCATGGGTGTGGTTTCTCATAGCACAGCCAATCCTTTTCTCTCAATACCTATTTAGGATATATGCAAAAGGTGGACTATTTACTTATGGGTCACAGTATCTACCAAGAAATCAGGATTTGCCAACAAAGGGGAAGCTTCATTAACAAAGTGCTTTTCCTTGGGGGTGTGAAATCACTTGTGCCCCTCTCCCATGATGGACCCAATTACAAGTCCAAAAGCAAAGCTCATAAAACACCAATTTGAAATAGTCATACTCAGTTGACACCAGTTACTCCACTGATATGTCTGTAGCTAGTAAGTCTACACATTGGCAAAATCATGAAGGGTTTTACTACACATTGCTGATTTTTATGTGAGGAACATGACCAAGTGAGTAAGTCATTCTACCAACTCAACTATCAGTTATCAAATCTGACTCAAAATTACAAAGTGGTTTTTTATCCTTGCATCATCTATATTCAGTGAAAGTGTGAGGTAATGAATGACTTGAGCATGACTTGACCTTGTAGCCCTCAATATAATACATTAACTGCTCCTCCACTTGAGCTATCAAGTCATGCTTGCAAGCATACACTCAATGGAGAAGTGATGCTTCTAGATCCCTTGAAATGTATAGTACATCATTGTTTCAACATTAACAAGGTAAAGCATAGAGTTGTCACACAACATACTGAAATTTAGAATAACAGCTCAATTCAAAATATAAATTTCAAAGTAATTGATGTACCACAGAGAGTGATTCAAAGCATATGATGGATGGAAACTATAATTCCTGTTTCTGTTATCTATAAGGTTGTTATCAATGCAAAAAATACAAGAATGATGGAGAATGCAGCTGTGAAGTGAGAAAAGTAAGACCTTTACATATGATATTACAGTGCTTTATGATGATTTCATCAGCTTTTTCCACTTTGGACCATTTACTTGGTGAATATTGGTGTTCCAAAAACTAAAAGGAACAAAATAAAAAGCCTAAGCAATACAATCAAACAAACTACTTTTGTTAAGCCACTTTAAACAATTTATTGCCACATCAAAATTAAACTGTGCTAGCTATGCCATGTAGGCCCATACCCAAGGTGGGCCTAGGGGGGCAAGGCCCCCCTGGACTTGTGACATTTGACTCTGTGCCTCCCTTAAAAACATATAAATATATGTATATACTATATAAATATATGTATCATATATATTGGCTGTGCCCCCATGTGAATTCAAGCTGGCTACAGGCCTGATGCCATGTTTATTAAAGCCCTCTGACTTTAGCTAATAAAATTAAAAGTGAACCATACATAGGGATAAAGTACTGAGAGAGGGGGGCAAGGTATTCTTCAAAGTCTTAGAAGTTAGGGATGCCTTAATAAGTCATTTATTATAATACCAGTTCATGCATAATCAAGCACAATTAACTCCAAACCAACCAAATCTCCCATATTTTGTGAGAGTCTCCCAGATTGGACTCCAACTATCTGCAATCCTGCATGCAATGCAAAATTTCTGAAAATTCTTGTGCATTTTAGTTGCATCCTTACTTTTACATGATTCCAATTTAGTATTTTGGTAATGTTGCAACAAAAATGTCTATGAGGTACTACCAATGGTCACACGGCTATTAAGTAAATTCATCAACACTGTTACATTGAATGTACTCTGTGTAAAATAAAGTGAGCTCTGATCCATGACTGATCACATCCTTGCAACTTTCAGAAAACCAACTACTTGCTGTTCTGATATATACCTTTTCTGTCAAACAAGTCGTTTTGCATACAGGAACAAACTGGTCCAGCATAATTTAGATTATTCAATCAGGGGTCCACCCGGGTGGCTGAGCAACATATTTGGTGGGCGGCTGAAGTTGACAGATTAACATTGGAAGGATATAGAAAGGTGCTAAAATAGGTACCAAATTAAATTTCCCATTGAAGTGGAGGGGCTATAGCCCCCCCCCCCCCAGCTCCACCACACATGTCAATGGTCATGTGACCACTGCTAGAAAGCATCTGCCCCTCACCCCTTTGGCAACTTGACAGATTTTCAAATCCGCATCGTAATGCTGAAACTAAAATCTAGCATGAATATACTTCCATTAGGAGGCCATCGAACTGTATGTTGGTAACCTCTTACGTAACATTACATGAGACAAGTCTGTAAGTTTGCCACTCATGTCTTATGATATAATACTATGTGATAGAGAAAAGATGATGTAATATAGTTAAACATAGAATAAAATAACAGGCATAATATGATGACATAATAAAATATAATATACTAAACTATAGAAGATTATGCTAAAATTTAATATCTTATATATCATGTAACAAAATAACTGAGGCTGCCTCACACACCCCCTAACAATAAAAATTCTTTAGCAGCTACTCACAAAAATTATGCATACTCCCACCCCCTTACCGTTACGTACTTTTGCATACATGACCCTTTGTCACTGGGAAAAGAATGCATAATAACAAGCTGCATTTGGCTACAAAACAATAGGTAATAATGTTGTGAAATGCTAGCCTCCGAGACATGACAGACAAGTAACAAAAATAGCTTCTCACCTCCCTGTCCATTGCCCACGACCATTGATGCACACTATCAAATGGCACTTCTGTTTATGCAAAGCTGATGCTGCCTTTCATTCATAGTACAGACACGTACTTGTATTAAGGAGGGTATATCATTCAGGAGCTTACCATTTTTCTGGAGACCATGTGGGTTGATGTCACGTGGTGAATGGTGAATGACAATGAAAGGAAGGAAGGTAGTGGTCGCAGAGTGTTGGAGTGTTGTGGTTGTGGTTAGAGATCAGTGGTTAAGATATGGTTTCGGCACAGAATGGATAAGGAATGGATATACAATAAACTCCTAAAAACTCGACCTTTCAAAGGACCACAGAAAAAATATTGAGTTAAGGAGCTGTCATTTTAATGCTGTGTACCGAGGTGGCAGAATCTTTGAGACCAGAGGTTAAGTTTCCTTACCCCGTTCACTAACTTTAATGATATTTGAAACCACACTTCAAAATGCTGAAAAATGTCATACCCCAATAATAATGCTTCTCATGTCATGCATACAGGCGCTTCTTTCTAGAGAACAAACAAGTGATTGCATGACATGTGTAGGACATAGGAAAGCATGATTCATTGATTGGAAGCAGAAAAAGAGAAAATGAAGCAAAGGCTGCAGAAGATAAGACAGTCTGTTTTGTAGTTCATGCTCTGTTCTTCTATGACTTGTTCCAATGGCGAACTGTCTTTAATAATGGAAAAGGGAGATTTTGGCATTTTGGAGATGAAAAAGGCCTATTTGAGGAAAACTTTGCAAAAATTATTCCAAACCTCCATACTGTAAATCCTCGAAATGCCCCCCCCTCGATTAGCCTCCCTTCAAATAAGCCCCCATGCCGTAAAGTTAGCAATGGCTACCTTTTGCCAACTGTGTACCAGTTTGGAAAAGAATAAATTGAAACTTTAGTGTGGTCAAGTTTCCAGCCAGAATAAATCTCTTGCAAAATTCATAGTTCGCTGCTTAGTGGTAGATTTAAATTAAAAATAGTAATTCATGATGAAGACCTGTGGAGAATCAAATCCCACCAAATGGTTTTATTCTATTTTTGTATTCTATTTGGGACTACTTTATAAGGAACCTACATATACAAGACCAAAGAACTTAATGAACTTGACAAATTCTATACAGCTAGAGACAGTCACGGAGAAACTCTCAATTTCAGACATTTTTGTCATTACGAAGAATCCAGAACTGGGAAGTTGGTATCATTGATTGCAGTCAAATTTGCATGAATCATATGTAATCCATGTAGCAAGCTAATGGTTCACTGAGCGGTTTCTGTTGAGACTTTAGTAATCTGCCGCAGTATTCAACACTTACAATGTTGTCTGGTTTCTGTTCTATTTTCAAGCATAAAAATACAATGAAAATTAAAGAAGTTTCAAGGAGCCTTTAGTATGACAATATGCCAAAAAAGAGGTCCAGATCTGAGGAACTTTATGAAATTGGCTTTGAGGTAGGTTCTGTATAAAAAATGTGTGCGTGAGAGACCAAGAGAGTTCTGCGTCAAAACTGTGCTTTTAAGAATAGTTGGCATTAATCAGTTCCATTATATTTTGAAGGAGAGTATACTAGGACAGGTAAAGAGATAATGAGAAGTCTTTCGTTGCAAAAACTTCATCAAGGAAAAAGTTCCATGTTCACTTAAAAAGCTACATTTTCAAAATGGAGTTGTTGGAGAACCATCATTTCTTTTACTTTATCCTTTCCTTCTTTGATACCTGGGCAGTGCTTCCTTCGGTCTCCTCTCTGGCACCACACCACCGGCATCTAGCCTAATCTTCAAGGTTTTTGATAACTGCGAGGAGATGGTATTGAAAGATCTCCTCCTTTTCCATTGCCAGACAGTTGGTTCCACTATCAATGGCGTAGCATGCCCCTTTTATCTAGTAGGGTCCGCCAGGGGCATCGATAGGGGAACAGAGAGCAGATGGCTTAAAATCCCAAATATAAGGGGGTCCCAGAAGATATGAAATCATCATCACCATCATCATCATCATCATCATCATCATCATCATCATCATCATCATCATCATCAGTATTAGTACAGTGAAGACCGATTCATTTATGAAACTTTGAAAATAATTGTACCAGGAATTTAGATTTAGAACTCCACAGAAGTCTGGCGAATGTTATATTGAGGAACAATCCTCGATTCTTATAAGCATAAACAAAATGCATCTGATGCGAAGGCACTGGCAATATGCGTTTCGTTGCCACGCTTGTAGGAATAAAAATTTATATATAGCATAGTACTTCAGAGGGAATTTTTCTGCATGGAAGTATAATGTAATCTGCACAAACTATTCTCAAAAGAACAGCACAAAGCGGGTTAAGAAATGCACATTTTGTGTAGAACTGCACACTAAAACCCCTCAGCAGTACTCTGTTTCATCGAGGACATTGTGTTGGAAAGACCATGTCTCTCATCGATGAACATGAATTACGACAAAGGACTGGGAAACAGGGTATAGCAGGCCTGGAGAAATGATACTAAAGTCAGAGAAGCTTTAGATTTTCAAGAAAGCAAAAATGTGAATTAGCAGCTTGGAATTTTTAGTAATAATCTATTTGGGGGGGGGGGGGCTCGAGGGTTTGTGTGGGTCTTCAGTTTAGTGACACATGAGGACTCCATGTGTCGACAGAGATGAGGTGAAATATGAACGTAGCATACTAGATATGGAAAGCATTATTTGAAGGCAGAATAAACTCAAAACATTTTGCTAAATCACTTCAACATACAATATTTAAGAGCTGTCATTTTCCCAAGGTACTTTTGAATTCTATTGCAATAGTCTTACTATCAAATATCGTATGCATTATTTACTATCTCCGCCCAAGGTTGGCTGGCCCCCCTTCATTGAAAATTACGAGGAAAAATTAGGTGTTAGTATAACAAAACATATACTACGGAAATGTATTCAGTAAATATAAGATTTACCGCCGATTTTAGAAGCTAAAGTTTCAGGGTAGGATACCAATTTCTGTCAAGAACAGAGCCAGGCTCCTAAAACACCCAGGTCCTCGTTCCAAGTCCGATTATATATAGTAGCTATTGGTGTTGCATGCCATGCTTTAGTTGTGACCAGTTTGCAAAAACAGAGCTCCCTAACTCGAAAACATGAATAATATATTACAACTGGCTCAGAATTAATTCCAAATAGATCTATCCAAATACTATAAGTGTAACAGCAAATTCAGTAGTGTCTGGTACAATGGAAACATGATTCTACTTTGGGAAGGACAAACCATACTAGAAACACAAAATTTACTGAACAGGTAAAGGTTAGTCCCATATATGGTTACATACAATAGGGAGTGGCAGTTAGAGAGACTTATATTCAGCCCGTATCAGCATCATGAGGTGGCGTGGCCAATCTCTTTCCTTGCCATCGTTATCCCCCAAGTATTGCCACCTGATTACCCGTCGCAGCTGGGCAGACAGCCAGCAAACATCTTAAAAGCATTGACTGAGTTACACAAGAAACCATCAATCTGCTACACAACATATAAGCGTTTATATCCATATAACATTTAATAAAATTCAAAATACTAATGGTCCTTTTCTATCTGTAACATTGATGATTTTGACCATTCCCTGCAACAATTGCAGTTAAACAATCACCCCCTCCCTTTGCCAACAAAAAGTGATCCAAGCTACAGCATTTAAGCAACTGGGAGAGACGCTAGTAATGGAGTATATGTCCATGTCAACATGTAATACTACTCTCCTAAAATATCAATAAACCTGAGCAGAATCAGTGTTGCATGGAGAAATAAGTGTCATAACCAATTAATAAACACTGTACTTTGCTTTAGGTTACAACATTGTGTTATGGGCTGATTAAGTGAAAAAATACGTGGAGGGGCACATTTGACAAAAGAGTTGAAATCTAGAACTATTACTAACGGTTGAAATAACTTCAAATAGTATCTGTATGCAAAGTACCAAATACAAGTGAAACCATCCCAATCTGTCTTGGAGTGACTATACTTGCAGGCTGTAAGTGACCAGCCTTGACTGATTTAGATTAAAAGTAAATAAAGTATTTGCTATGTGCTCAAATCTACATGCAGAAGACTTTGAAATACTAATGATAGGAGGTGCACCCAGTCACAAAATGTACATAGTCTGCAGACAACTCCACCTTATGCACTGTCAAAGTATAGATACATTGGTTTAATAGAAAATGCATCAACAAATATCAGCAACTTGTGGTATACTTGCTTCTACAAATTTCATAAATACTTTTCAATGGCATATCAAAATGAAGCTTCCATTGTTTCAATAAATGTGTAATTCAAATCAGTAGAACAAGAAATAACACAAAGTTGTGATTGGTGATTTGTCTACGCCTAGTAGCTAACTTTATAGTCTTTATAAGTACTGGCAAAGAGACATTGTCCTATTTCTTGTTCAATAACAATATTATCAAGTATCAACATCAGTTTTCCCTCCAGGTATAGCCATAATGGCCATAATGTATAGCCATACTGGAGTAACTATATAAACAAACACAAGTCAAAACCTCTACTTGATAGACCTTGGCTAAGCTTCTTGCTGCAGAAATGGGTTTGAAATTGCTTCCATGCCATCTAAAGGGCATATAAGCACCACAGCAGTACCCCTGCAAACAGTCAAACCTAGCTTTCGAGTCTCATCTGTTAGTTTGTAAGGATCATCAGCATCTGGAAAGGGATGCATTTTGGTTATATGTATATAAAGCTTTACTTAGCTTATCAAACATGTTTTCATAACAAAAGTTCACAAAATGTGTTGGGCTTACAGACAGCAAACAGTAAAAATTACCAAAGAGTGTATACAGTAGTTATGCGGGAAGAGATAGGAAGACTGGAGTGATGAAGGTGTACAAAGGAAGAGCAATCCAATAGAGAGTTAAGGAAAGAGCCACTTCAACAATACTAGAAGGTATATGAAAAAGGGGAGAAGTGAATCAAACAAAACATAACTGAGAATAATTGACTGCTCTCTTCAAATGAAGAAATAGGTATTGAATAAAGAGAATAAAGATAGAAATTATAAATGATAGTTGCTAAGGCTGATCACAATTGGTATCATCAATAACATTCAATGGCAATGATGATGGTGCGATTGACTGCAATGACTATGGCTTATGATATTGCTTATGATCACAGTTGCTAACAGTAATAAATAATGTTGATAAGTATTGATTATGATATGGCAATAATCATAATAACAAGGCACACAAAGTAGATGATGTCTTACCTCGTATGTACTCTGTTGTATTATCTAGTACCAAATTGAGGAGCTGATCAAACCCTTTTAGAACGCCAGAAACTACAAAGCCATAAAAAGTTAACTGAAATAATATAAAACAAAACAAAACAAATATTCATAAAGTAGATTAAATAGGATTATTTTTTATTTTATTTTATTTTAAAAATATTTACCCCAGGATACAATTCAGTTAAGTATATCAACTGCTTTCCAATTGTCCCAGCAAAACAAAAATAAAGGAATTCTAATTAAACTTACAATAATTTCTAATTAAAAAGCTACAAAAACACGTAAAATGAAAATGAAAAACGAAAGTCTTATGAATGCGAATGCAAACAAGCTTTCTTTGAATAATAATATCAACTTAATGCTTTTAGTTTCGTTTTGAATGACTGAATCGAAGGGGTTAACTTCACTTCCGAGTTGAGTTTATTCCATACATTGGCTCCACGAAACGCAAATTATTTTTGGCCATAGGCTGTTCTCATTTTTGTTACAGCAAGATTGCATTTGGTATTGCGTAGAACCTTGGTATGAACATCAGACAATTTAGAGAAAAGGTTACCTAGGTTTTCAGGTGCAAGGTCATTCAAAGATTTATACACCATTGTACAATTCTCTTGATTGATTAGTTTTTCAATTGACGGCCAGCCAAGCCGCTGCAATAGAGGAGCAGCTGGAGTGTCAAAAGGGCTACCTGTAACAATTCTAGCAGCTCTGTTTTGTAATTTCTGCAGGGTATTCAGTTTTGTTGCCCTGCAACATCCCCAAACAGAGCAACAATAACTGAAATGTGGTTGAACAATACTAAGGTACATATTCCTTAATGTACCCTCTTGTACATAGTGTTTTGCATACTTCAAAACTCCTATAGCTCTAGAGATCTTCTTCTGTGTATATTTGACATTGCTCTCCCATTTTAGATTATCATTGATCATGAGACCAAGATATTTAGTTTCCTTTACAAGATCAATATCATTTCAATTTACCCAAAAATGAGGAATCTGTACCGTTGGTGTATAAATCTTCCGTAACTTTTGCGACGATCCTATGATCATGCCCTGAGTCTTGTATGAGATTGTATGAGCTTCTTTAAGGCACATGTCTCAAACTCACAACCCATGGGCCAAATGTGGCTTGCAGGATACTACTTTGTGGTCCCCACCTTGACAGAAAATGTACTAGCTACAAGTGATGCCCACAGTGAGTGGATCTTTGAAGGGTCACTCAGCCAGTTATTATATAGTCCATCCTCATCTATGCTCTGCCTCCAGTGGCCCCATGTAAATTGGGTCTTGGATCCCTGTTTTAAGGATGATGAAATTGGTAGTCATAATGGTGCTGTTCATGATCAGCTTACAATTACTTGTCCGTTAATTGTAATGGTGATGATCATCATCAATGAAACAAATTAGACATGTATTGCAGCATAACATAGTAAGTACAAATTTTGGTACCGAAGTTTCAAGAATTAGTTCATTTACAACTTTTGGGGTTTGTAATGGACATATTGTATGTATGATCATTGCTCGATGTACATCTTATCCTGAAGTCATGATTTTCTACATCAATTTATTGTTTAAGTCTTATGAACCATCAAAGCCTTATGAACCCTCAAAGTGATGGCATTGTTGGCTGAAATGCCAGCATTATGTCTGATTTATCAGGCATTGCAAGTCCCATTGTGCTTACCAGAGATGGACCAAACCTTGATAATATCACTACTGACTTAACTTGAAAGGACAAGCTTTCCAAATGTCTGTTTGTAAGGGACCATATATTTACATGGAAGGAAAGAAGGTATTCACATAAATTACCTCAGTGTGCAGATGTTTGTGGGTGATGATGTATGGGGATGGTGATTCTAATACAAAATGTGGCCATCCTCAATTTTCACTTGCTAGATTTATTTTCTGGCATGGATTTGTTCTGGCATGTTTACACATGGATGCAACATGATAAAGCACTTGGTACAGTCTGAAGGGGAAGCTACACATAATGAGACTAGAGCTCCTGCTCTCAGTATATTCAAAATGCTTGCCCAAAATTCACTCATGAATGCTTAAGGTGAAAACACTGACAATACAGGTAATGACTGTCAAGCCAACCAATAAACTGCTATTGTTGCAAACTTGTTACGATCTGATGCATGATGTTGGTTCACGTTTGTGTTTTTTTATCTTTTCCATGGGAAAAATTTTTGAAAAGTGGAAAGATTCTAAAAATCTGTGCCTTTATGCTAATAAATTCATATTAAGCAGCAATTCTACCCATGAACATAGCTGCAAGTGGTGCTTGATAAGGTCAGGTTTTCTGCAGCCATAAATCAAGTTTATTTCCATGCCAATAGAAGTTTCAACAGGGTAGGAGGGTGTGCAAAAGGAATTCAAAATCCTACAATTTGACATACCTAGACATGTGTAAACGGTGTGGGTGGGTCATATTTCCAACATTTTCGCGTGGGTGTATTAAATCTACTATGGCCCCTGGCTAAATGTATATACACTAGGTGAGCAGAAATATTGCACCTCCTGTCTGAAAATGGCAGCCACTTTAGGCCTATCAGCACAAACACATCCATTCAGAGTGAATTTTACCCCATTAAACAATATTTGTTTTGCTTCAGTTTTGGCACGATATTCAAAAAACTTGCTGACGCCATTTTAGCACTTTGAACGAAAGGAAAACATTGTAAACAAAAGAGATTAAGCAAAAATGCAAAGCCATGCCTAAAACTAAGGAATTTACAAATTTTGAGAGGGCTTCGGTGGTAAATTTGCGAGAAAATGGACTATCCTTTAGAAAAATTGGAGCAGCTGTTGGTTGTCACCATTCTACTGTAATACGTATTTGTAAGCGTTATGAAAATCTGGCTATCCTAATAAGCTAAAAAGATGTGGACGACCAAAAAAAATCGATGTTCGGGGAGAGAGGTATGTTTGTCGTCTTGCAAAGAAGCATAGGTTTTCAAATTTGAAAACTATCACAAACGAGCTATTTTCCACCCACCCTCAAGGAAACCTTTCCAAGTGGACAGTGAAACGTATTCTCACAAAATATGGAATTAGAAACTATGCCAGAAAAAGAAAACCATTTGTTTCCTTTCAAAGTAGGAAAGCTAGGGTAAGGTGGGCCAGTGCTGTTCAGGACTGGCAAGTAGCCGAGTGGAAAGACGTGGTTTTCTCTGACGAGTGCAGGTTTTGACTTAAAAATGACTGTAAAACACTACGAGTTTGGCGTACAAAACAAGGGGTCAATGATCCTACTCTTTTCCAGCAGACGTTCAGAAATGCCACCTCTTTGATGTTTTAGGGGTGTGTTGGGCCTACTGGCATTGGTAAACTGGTAGTCTGTGATAGAACCGTAAATGCAGAAAAATATGTTTGTTTATTACATGACAGGCTTTTTGCCAATGTTGAATCGATGTTTGGGACTGCTGATAGGCCTTTCATATTTCAGCAGGATAATGCACCCCCACATCGAGCAGCATACACAAAGATATATCTTTCTCTTCGAGGCGTTCCTGTTTTGCCATGGCCAGCATAAAGCCCTGACTTGAACATTATTGAAAATATATGGTTGTTTATAAAAAACAAGCTTAATTGTGACCCAAGAGGTCCTCCAACAACCAAAGAAGAGCTTCAAACCAGAGTCATATCTGAATGGGACCGAATTCCACGGGATTTTATTGGCAAATTATACGAGTCTCTTCCATGAAGAATTTTGGCTGTAAAAACGAAGCGTGGCTACCCAACGAAATACTGAAATAACTGTAAATTCTTGTGGACTGTAATCAGAATTCTAGCTTGGTTTATTTTGGCAATGTTCATAGTTAATGACATATTAATTTCTAACGCTTAACTCAAGTGGTTGGTCAAAGAAACCGAAGGCAGTTTTCATAGAGCAGAACATGGTGCCATGTCCTCCATTTTGAAAATCACTAGGAGGTGCAATATTTTTGCTCACCAATCAAGTGTATGTATATTTCACATCAGTTATCAGTTGCTTGCCAGTTTACAGAGTATCTATATTTACCTTCCCTACCACCACTGAACTTGACTCTAATTTGCTTATCCATGAACTTTGTTAAGTCTAGAATGGATTCCTTCTTTCTCTTTTCCTACAAGACAAAAAGGGCAACATGTGTCAGAGATGGCCGGCCTAGTACGAGCAAAATAGTCATCAGAATGTTAATTCTATCCTTGCAGCAAAGGATTGCTCCTTCTCCAATAATGGCAACATTTTTTCAATTACTACCCTCAATTTGTCACTCTCAATTACCAAACACTTACTTTCTCAGAGGAAAACATGTAAACTAAAGGAAAATACAGAATTATACTATGCTTACCGCCATTTTCTTGTCTCGCACGAGCAACCTCCTCCGCCCGGCCCTAGCCTCTATATCAGTACCCTCGGGTGTTATAAAAGGGGGACGCTTATTGATTTTTCAGGTTTTTTCCACCCCCAATAACTTACCAAGAGCCCCCGTTTATTACTTCTAGTAAGTTGAAGCGTCAAAGGCCCATGACAGTTATACTGTATGTCAGGAATAAGCTCTTTCGTTTTGTATTTTCAAAAAAATAATGTGGGTGCATTCACGTTCCGAGTATTCTGTTTAGTTATCAGTAAGTTGCTTCACCATAGAACTTGGTGTTCTATTTCTTAATACATGACAGGCTTCCTATCTGGAAAATCCCTCAGTTAATAAAATCCCTTATTTATTATGTTTTCAAAAAAGTTCCCACTCCCCAACTATTAAGACCCCCCTTGTATCTAAGCACCTGAGATTACTATTATTACAGCAGATTGCAAGTACACTGCATTGTAGTAAGCAGTGCTGGCAACTGATTAAACCCATCAGTCTGTGTAGTGTTTGAGTAAACAACCCTTTGTACATTCCATGACATGTATGATTATTCATTCATTTTCATTTATTCATTTTGCAATTTTTATACAGAGTAAATTTCAACTAATATAAATGGTTTACAAACTGCCCTGTCTACACAAGAAAATTAAAACTTTCTACAATATTTCCAAAAAATCTAGATATGACATAACATAAAACATCTAAGTAAAAAGAGACATCTGACAACAATCAAGGTTGGTCATTTTTCCAGGACTTCTTGACTTGGGCAAAAGATTTGGCTTTCTTCGCTTCAGTGCTTTGATCATTCCAAAACTTTTTTGGCCACAAGTGATTCTTTGAGAAGGCACATGAAGATCAATATTACTATCATGAAGCTGTCTATTACTGATTCCCAATAATCTTAGAAGCATGCTAGTAAGCTACTCAGGGGTTTGTTCAATTGTCGATTTAAAGACCATTTTTAGTGCTTCTGTTTCAATAAGATCATTTACTGTTTGCCATCCCAATTTCTTGATGCTCTCTGTCATGCTTCTAGCAGCATGACTCTGTAGCTTCTGGAGCTTCTAAAGCTTCGATAAAGTTGTCATGCCACAGATGCCTGAAACAGGGCAGCAGAACCTGAAATACGGCTTAACTATACTTCTGTACATGGCTTCCAATGTGGTTAAAGGGAGATAATTTTTAGCCTGGCATACCATACCTAGAGCCCCTGACATCTTTTTATCACATTCATGATCTTCCCAGGTCAAGACAACAAATGGTAATACTATATGTTTACTAATAAAAATGCTATTATCCTTTCTAACATACATCCTATTTGGATGGATCAATAACCTTTCCCATGAATAATATTATATTAGAGCCCTTCTCAACAATCATGAAAATAAATGGTCTATCTGCTTTGAAAATTATAGGAGGTTCCATTTTTGGCACAAAACATCTGCTGGCAAGCACTGCTGCAGTTGCTGCTGCTGCTTCAGTGCCCTCTTCATTCACTTCAATAAACGCCTTCTGAATAACTGATGTTACTTTAAGTCCTGCTACTTCTTTTGTTATCCCAGAAAAATCTGCCATTGTATCACTGAACATATCTGTAAGTCCAAGATTCTTAAGAATTTCATTATAAGTTTGAGCAAACTCAAACTTGAATCGTGGCACATAGATCTCTATGTTTTTTGGATGCATAGTTGGCTTTATAACTGAATCTATTTTTATCTTTCTCAATTCCAGATCATTGATAACTGTATCTAAACTTATTTTCTCCTTTGGTAAAATTATATTCATCGCCAGCCTTCTACCAATGTATGGTAAAGCAAGCACTTGATAATTATCCTCTTCATCATACATCACATCCTTCTTCGCATTCATATACATCATATTAACTGTTGTTGTTGTGCTTGAATTCATATGAAATTTCATCAATCTTGTATTCCTTTTTGGGAATTCCGTAAGCCAAGACTCCTTAAAATAAACAGCACTTGTCAGTACTAGTCTCGTTAAAGGGTCCAATACTCCAGGTGGAATCAGATTCTTTATTTTCGAATTCGTTTGCTTCTCCACCCATGAATTTATTTTCACTCGTGCACCTTCAAAATCTTTCACATAGTCAACTACTCCGACCTCGGATAAGAAGTACTTCTTTAAATGCTCTTGAAACTCTGGTAGACTATCAAATTTTAACTGAATCCACATCTTGTTGGCACATTTCACCGATTTTACATTTTGCAAAAGTGTCAGAGTATCAAGCATTCCAGCAAAACTGTCCGGGTTAGCAAGGCCTAACTCTTTCGACATCTGCCCAGCAGTGTTGCCTCGAGCGCCAACAAATGTCATGGCAAGACAGCTGTACATATTCCATGGTGAAAACAAAACATTATTGTCACTACCAGTAAGATGAGAAAATATTCGCAATGCAAAAGTGTTACAAGCCTCACCAATCTGGCTGGCCATGATGTTGTCATAAGATCAGGTAGCATAAAAACAAGAAGGCTGGGGCCGCAAAGCTAGCCTAGGAACAGAAGCATCTCACGGCGTGTGGTATGTGTGGTTGAGGGTGTGGCAAATGGGCCGTCACTCCCTTCCTACTCTTCAGTCTGGAATAGATGTCCCCCGACTATGTATTTTTTCAAAAAGTACATACCAGGACATTCTTATTGCACCCACCGCTTATTAATTTTGAACCAAAAAGAAAGTAACTTGTGGTGACTGTTGTGTTGAAGAACTATTTGTATGACATGAGTACTTGCTGCAAGAAGTACTGAGAACGCACCTGACAGTTGTGCTAATGGTGATGAAATTATGAACGAGGACGATAGACACATTTCCGTTAGGAAAGATGCAATCAACGAAATAAGTTCATAAGCGTAATTTTTCATTTTTGATAAGTTCTTGTTCAAAAAGCTGAAGTGTTTATCCAATGCATTTGTCGGCCTTCTCTCCACCTCCATCTTATATCAGCCCACAAAATAGATATTGATCTTGGAAATTTTTGCAACTCCACCACTCACTGGAACCCCCCGCTTATTTTACTTTCAGACTTTTCCAACCCTTCCCCCCGCTTGTTCCACCCCCGTCTACTCCTGACTGGAGAGTAGTTGAACGACTAGTTAAAAAAGTTGGTCTCACAGCAGGGAGATTACGTGCAGTTTGGGATGTTGGCCAAATTTCAAATGTAATATGTTTGGGGCGTGGTCGACAACATTTCTTTTTACACTCGCCAAAACTTTCTAGCTAGATCCGCCTCTGACCACAGGTTCGTACCTGGCGTACAACTCTTTTCTCATCAATTTCAAGTGAGTTAAAAAGGTGATCCTGGAGCATAGAGTTGTCCTGGAAAGCCTTAGGAGGAGGCATACCCTTCCGGAGTCCCTCGCGGTGCCGTCACAGGGATGACAGGTAAGCCTGAGGCACATCTGATGCTAGATGGGCATTTTTACGTGCCGAATATTACAGCTTTCAACCTGCTTCTAGCATGTTGGATCATGAATCAGATCGTTTTCAACACCTTTTATCGTAGAACAGTCGATGTTTTCCATCATGTCACTAAATAAATGACATAGTGTGCCAAATTCTGCTACGGTGGCTTCACCGTCCCGTCTAACATTGTACTTATAAAATCATGGCCAGCCAGATTGGTGAGGCTTGTAACACTTTTGCATTGCGAATATTTTCTCATCTTACTGGTAGTGACAATAATGTTTTGTTTTCACCATGGAATATGTACAGCTGTCTTGCCATGACATTTGTTGGCGCTCGAGGCAACACTGCTGGGCAGATGTCGAAAGAGTTAGGCCTTGCTAACCCGGACAGTTTTGCTGGAATGCTTGATACTCTGACACTTTTGCAAAATGTAAAATCGGTGAAATGTGCCAACAAGATGTGGATTCAGTTAAAATTTGATAGTCTACCAGAGTTTCAAGAGCATTTAAAGAAGTACTTCTTATCCGAGGTCGGAGTAGTTGACTATGTGAAAGATTTTGAAGGTGCACGAGTGAAAATAAATTCATGGGTGGAGAAGCAAACGAATTCGAAAATAAAGAATCTGATTCCACCTGGAGTATTGGACCCTTTAACGAGACTAGTACTGACAAGTGCTGTTT
The DNA here is from genome assembly GCA_964019165.1 of Mastigias papua. Lineage (NCBI taxonomy): Eukaryota > Metazoa > Cnidaria > Scyphozoa > Rhizostomeae > Mastigiidae > Mastigias > Mastigias papua. The sequence goes on from OZ025273.1 coordinate 9,040,432, forward strand.
ATTTTAAGGAGTCTTGGCTTACGGAATTCCCAAAAAGGAATACAAGATTGATGAAATTTCATATGAATTCAAGCACAACAACAACAGTTAATATGATGTATATGAATGCGAAGAAGGATGTGATGTATGATGAAGAGGATAATTATCAAGTGCTTGCTTTACCATACATTGGTAGAAGGCTGGCGATGAATATAATTTTACCAAAGGAGAAAATAAGTTTAGATACAGTTATCAATGATCTGGAATTGAGAAAGATAAAAATAGATTCAGTTATAAAGCCAACTATGCATCCAAAAAACATAGAGATCTATGTGCCACGATTCAAGTTTGAGTTTGCTCAAACTTATAATGAAATTCTTAAGAATCTTGGACTTACAGATATGTTCAGTGATACAATGGCAGATTTTTCTGGGATAACAAAAGAAGTAGCAGGACTTAAAGTAACATCAGTTATTCAGAAGGCGTTTATTGAAGTGAATGAAGAGGGCACTGAAGCAGCAGCAGCAACTGCAGTTGTTCTTGGCCGTAATTGTATGATGCCAAGAACTGAACCTCCTATAATTTTCAAAGCAGATAGACCATTTATTTTCATGATTGTTGAGAAGAGTTCTAATATAGTATTATTTATGGGGAAAGTGATTAACCCATCTCAATAAGATGGATGCTAAAGGGGTAATTGACTGTTGACTGATAAAACTATATTATTAACATTTGTCTGTTTTATTTGCTGGGTCTTCCTTTTGGGTCGCTCCTAGGAATATGTGTCATGCATCTACAGTATGGAACAGTGTCTGATGAAATAGTTGAAATTAAAATTGAAGTTAATGATCACTTGGATGGGCTAGTGAGGGTTTTAGATGTTTATAAAAACCATTGCAATTCATAGTTTCTTTTTTGTACAGGGAAGATTAAATGAACCTTCCGATAAGAATCTCTTTACCCTAAAATAATCTAAGTTCCATTTAAATAAGAACCTTTTTCAGCCTTTTTCAGCTAAAATTTATGTTCTTATATGCGGGGATTTACTGCATGCCGGTGATGCAGATGTCATATAAATGCGCGAGGATGAAAAACAAACTATGCTTGCAACTGTCCATTAGGAATTTGAAGATTAACCTAGATAAAAGCAGGCATTCCGCAAGTGAAAGTGAAGGAAGGGAAATGGAGACATATAAGAAAGGCGGTTCACTTATCGGAAATTCTGATGATATTTTTAGAAGGGAGGAACTAGCAATCGTAAGTAGTGAAAAGCTTGATAGAAATCTGTATTTGGAGACAGGATATCTGAATAGAGAAGACCAAAAGCACTTTGATAAAGCCAATTCTAGCCTATAGCTGTGGAACTTGGGGCTGACGAAAACAGAATAACAGCAGCTTGACTGTTTGTAAACAACAATAACTTCCACGGCTCATATGCCAAACTGAAAGGCGTGGTCCGTTAAAAGTCTCTCGTTTCTCTCACCATCGGAACTTTGGTAGCAAGTGACCCTCCAGACTGTCTTCCTTGACGCCACCTCGTCCGTGACAAATGCTATGGTTTCTAATACTTCGTAATGTAGTTGTGTATATTAGCTAGTTCCTGCGTATTTATATTGTTTATTCTGTGCGTCTTGGGCACTGCGCATAGTTGCTAGCTCAAACTATCTTTTGATTTTATACCAACCTGGTGGTGACATTTCCTTGCTTAAATGTTTGTTACAAACTCTTAAGTCTCGTGTATACTCAATAGGTGAACTTTTTTGGAGCAGAACTTTTGTGTAACCGTTCTCGTGTAAACGGGGCATAAGACGTTTTTATAGAGCTAAAGCTTAAAAGCTCAACAATGTCAACCAGAAGTCCTTGAAACACCTTAATCATCAGCGTGTAAAAAGTTGTAAGTGTATTTAGAATCTTGGCAAGGATTATACATCTTAAAGAACGGAGCTCTTTCGCCTTCTGCTAATGTTTTTCAAAATAACACCTGTTTCATAAACATCCAATATTGTTTTGTATATTTAAGAACAAATTAAGAACAATACAGTTTCAAGATTTAGGAAAAATTAAGAATAGCCAGCCTGAACCTTCGTTTTACTGACACTTATAAAAGAAGGGTAGGCCTACCAGTACATAAGAAAACCTTGCGCTTGTTTCATCATTGCTCATTATTCTCAGAAATGGGATTGGAATTATCATATCAGAAATTGAATGGTAAAACTGTGATGATTTGGGTTTTGGCCTGACGAAGTCAGCACTGAAAAGGGGGAGGAAGTAGCGAATAGGAAGGAGTGGGTATGGGGTCTGTGTTCCTAGGAAAATTTTTACAACCACTCCCCTTCAGACTCTAGGAAAACGCTCTTTCTAAATTTTAAGATACACCCATTCTAGAAAGAAAAGACCGATGAAATCACTGATATGCGTGTGAGAAGCGTCAATATTCTTGTTGTTTAGCGTCAAACTATCGGTTTTGTAAGTTCTTAGGCAGAAACATACTTTCAATTTGAAAATTGTGAAGGAGCAAAGAGGGGCAAAAGTCTTCTAGCTGGATGGGCAGTGCCCCCGTGCCTACCCCTTGCTTCATGCCTATAGTGGTGACTGAACTTCTTGGAAAACTCTGAAGAATTGCACATGAGTTTAAATGATGCTCTTTAAAGATGAGGGGACCTTACAGATACATCGTATATATCTTGCCAGTACTTCCTAGATAAGTGAACTGTATGTTCAAGAGAATACACTAAAGATTTTCTCCAATTCAATTCATATCTTATGGTAAAATGAATGACATGCTCAATTCTAATGATGACTTGCATAGAATGGTGCTAATCCTAGTAGTATAGGTTTTCTTTCTGTAAATAAATTTATTAAGAAAAGCAATTGGAAAAAAGTCCGTCCGTGGCATTCTATCTGTGGCACACAGTAAAAGTTGAGAGCATTGTCTTTCTTCATTATTCTTCATGGGCTTTTGCAAAAGCCATTATTTCATGAAGAAACGATATTATTCATCTTCACTGATCAGTTCATTTTATTTGATAGTAATGATGAACTTTTTTTATGATTCAGGAAGCCCCTTATTTACAGATAGACTTGACAGCGAAAAGTTTAGGGGATATTCATAGTTTCTGAAGAATAACACAAAAATTGCTCTGAAATCCCACACGTGACAAAAAGTGATTGTCAATAGTCAACTGTTGCTGAGGATGGCAAAAATATTGTCAAGTCGTTAGGCCTTTTTGACGGTTCTGAAGATGAGAGAAAATATTAACTGATGACTTCAAATCGTAGCAGTTTTGATGGTGATGACTGGAGACGTAGCTAAAAAGAGTGATATGGCATAATTAGTGCTTTTACAGTGACTGTAAGTATCCCAATAAGCAGTTCTTCTCATGCGAATGGGCACCCTGTGGTTAAAACGTTGAAACCCCTATGTCTCGCACACGTAAACGAGTTTGACAAAATGCTGAAAATGGCTACTGCAAATGCACAGATGCGAAGACTCCAAGATTTTAAGGTAGTTACTTTCTTTGAATGCAAAGACAAATTGCACCATACTTCTGTTATTTCAGTTAACAAGAAATGAATGTTTTTTATTTACCATGTAAGCCTCAGACAGACGATAACTATGAAAAACATCTCGTATATACATTTATTTGTAGCTATCTCTACGCCTATTCTGAAGTCGTAGTATTACTTTAGATTCTTGCATCAGTCACTTTGATTAAAATTGTATTACTCCAATATGGAATTGACAAAACATCAACCATGGCATCTGTCTACTTTATTTGCATATCTTATTTTGCATGTGACTTAGTGGCAGTGCCATAATACTCAAGAAGCGATATAAATTAGAAAATGTTTTAGTAATATTATTACTAGTAATGAGTGCATGATATTTATTATCATATCTGAGTTTATTGAAATGTCTATCTTTTTCAGTCATGGGTGGTGCTTACACTTGAAAATGCTTCACTTGTTATACGATCAACACTGCTTTCCATTGTTGTTTTGTACCTGTTTGGCTTGATTAGTACATTGTATAATCTCTTGGCTGTCACCCCTGGATTGTAAGTATTGTTATCCTGATATCTGTAAAATGGATATCTAAGAGTCAGTTTTATCAGTTTGGTAGTTGAGTCATATGAAATGAATAGTGGGTTTTGTAGATAACTGATCACTGTATGCTTGGAAAGTAGAAATTTGGTTGGAATTACGTTAGCTCACAAATTTGTAATAGCCATGCATTACAGCAGAATGGTTTGTATTTTGTGGTTTGTTAGGTAATGAGCCGATGTGAATTTGTACTCTCTCCCAAATGGGTTCTCACTTGTACGGCTTCAATGTCTAGCTAGACTGAAGTGCCAATAATACATAAGAACAGGACTTTAAAGGGTTGAAAGTGACTTTGCCAATGAAATACAAGAGAGCAAAGAGCTGCCTCTCATGATGACTCATGTTGGGGCTTTTCTTGTATGCCTAAAAGTAACCTAGAATGTGGATGGTAGTTTGTTATTTTATCATTCTAACATTATTAGTGTATGCTTTCAGGTAACCATGGAGAAAGTGCAACTTTCAAAACTGCCATTAACTGACAATTCTAAGTCCATGTAGAAAGTCTACCGTATTTATAAACTATAGGTAATTGCATTAGGAAATACATGCTAGCATATTAGAAATATATGAACAAAAATAATTTTTGTGTAGAAAACTTTAATTCATGCAGAATGCCATGATAAAAGTCAATGTCATAGCAATTTGAACATAATTTTTTTTAGCTTGATACCACCAAACTTCAGAATATGGACATTAGTGACAGGAGGACTTATAGAAAGAAGTATTGTATATGTGAGTTGTGATTTTATGCTTTAATTATTTCTCTGATATGCTTCAAAATCCTTATTGCCCTATATGATATATGTGCCAGTTGTTCGATTTATTCCTATCATTTATTGTAATGTATCAACTAATTTTGCATAGATGTTAGAATAGGTAGCCCCTAGCTAGTTATTAGCTGAATGATTAGGATTGAGAATATAATAAAGTAATAGCCAAACAAATAGTGATTAGTGTAGTCAATCAATATCTGGGAATGTTGGCTTTTAGAAATGCCTTTATTATCACTATAGTATATGAAACTCTATATCTGTCTAAAGTATATTAAATCCATATGAGGAAATTCATTAAGTTTGATTCAACTTTGTGTGCTTAATTGGCACTTCAGTTGCATTATTTTATCCAGTTTTCATGTTGAACCTGGTTATGCCAGTTGACAACAACCACAGAAGTGACAAGATGTTATGCCCCATAATATCACTTTATGTGATTTAATAATATTTATAAGTCTTGTGTCAGTTGTTATGCAAATTCATAGTTAGTAATATTTTTTAAGATGAAAGGCCCAATATATATTGTAATGTTTTATCTTTTGTTCAGGACTAAACTTAAGTTTCATGTTGAAACAATGTTTAAGTTTTGAAGAAATATTGCATCCATTATGTTCAAGCATGCTACTAGCATTGAAGAAATATTCCAGAATGGTTTAGTTGATTGTAGTATTTATTTATTTATTTGCATTTATTGCAGGTTCTTATTGATATTTCTGTTCTCTTGATTTGTGGAAGGCAATTAGAACCATTGTGGGGTGCACTAGAGCTCTTGGTATGTCATTTATTTACTTATTTATCTGAGTTTATGCAGTTTTCAAGTAAAGTGGCAAAGGCTCAATCAGCAGGGAATTAAATTTTGCTGGAATTGCAATTGTGAAACTGAACTGTCTTGCTGGTTCACAGTCATGTACATACATTTGCATAATGTTACATCCCTGCTCCCACCTGAAAAGTCTTATGCATTTAAATTGTTATCTTGTTCTTTCAAAATGTTCACTCCATGAGATAATGGTGTTAGCAATATTTTTTTAAAGAAATTTATTGGCATTCTGGACATATGTACATCAATTTGCACCACAGTACTGTGCCTCTTTGCATACTTAGCAACTAAAGATTTGCAGATATGGTAAGCTTTATTTATTTTTCAATCTATAATATTTTTGTTCCTTTTCATGGGACACCTTACAGTGATATTCTATTTTAATTTTATTTTTACATGAAGATTATGTTCTGATAAACATTGGCCTGTGGCATAAAGAAAAAATTGATTTGATGAGAACCAGTCAAAGCTTCCACAATTCTTCTGTAGATACATTTGTGTGCCTTCCTGTTTCATATAGATTTCATTTGTATTTTCTATAATATGCATTCACTTTTACTTGTACTGCATAGCAATATGAGATTTTGTACAGTTCACAGTGACCCTCTGAATGCTTGATACATCAGAGTTTTCCATTTTTGTTTTTAAATGAAGCAATTTGCTGTGTAGGTTTGCAACATTTAGTGGCATGGCTGGAATAATTGGAGGTATCTCAGTGGCATTTAAGCAGATCATGCCAGACCATAAAATTGATCTTGTTGTTACAGAGATAAGAGCTGAGGTAATGTAAAGCTGTTTCTTAAAATTGTTTAATTTTCTTTGAGTTTTTCTGTGCTACCTTGAATGAGTTAGTTCCTTTTTAAGTGGGTACATGTGTTACGTAAAAGACAGACTTCTCAAGCCTATGGGCATAGTAAAACGATTGTGGTAAAACAAGATGATATTAGTTTGATGAACTTTTGATATCATTTTGGTGCATTCGGTACAGGATGCTTGTTACTCGGAATTGGGCATTCATGTTGTAAAATGACTTTATTACATTTATTAAATTTTTTCAGATAATCCCATCCTTGCTGCTGTTTACGAGTTGCGTGTTTGCAACAGTTGGGGTTCTTCCATTGACGAATCCTCTACAGTTCTTTAGTGGCATCATTATCGGCTGGATCTATTTGCGCTTTTATCAGCCAAGAGGAAGAGGAGTTAAGGGTGACATGAGCGACCATTTTGCATTTGCCTCTTTTTTTCCAGCCTCAGTGAGGTACGCAATCTCTTATCTTATATATCCATACGTTCTGTTCATGTGATTACCAGGGAGGGACATGACATCTGCAAAGAGCACCAAATAGTGCAGTCAGAATCTGAATCGTTGACGTTTACGCTTATTGTTTTTTTCTTCACCACTGGACAGTTAATCAGATGAGTTAGATATACTGACACCTTCCAAATTCAACAGGAGTTAGTTGCTTTGGTCGTTTATCTGGATAGTCGCCCATCCAGTTCCTGACCTAGCAGAGCCAAGCTTAACTTCAGCTAGCTAACAGAAGCCAACTGAACCGCTTGGCCACTCACCCCACAGTTTTTTCACAACTGGGTTTGAACGGAACACTGGAATAGTTTATTTGAGTGACCACTGTGCAATTGGTCCAGAATTGCTAGTACACTGATGTTAGAGAATGTTAGTTATACAAATGCCAGCTATGGTGTGAGCAAATGATTAGAGAAAGTAACAATAGAAAGAACGGTAGTTAATAGTTGGTATATCCTATGAAAGCAGTGGTTAAATTAACAGCAGAATGAATGGATGTAACGAAATGGGCTTGACTATCACGTGCAACTATTGCCACTTATCCTACCTTTGGAAGAGATTAGAAAATAATATCAACAAATGCATTCTCTGCGTCTCATCTTTGTTTTCCTAGTAAATTCTACGCTATAGTAGCTATAATCGATTGCTTTAATACTTTAGGTTTCTCATGTTAATGGCTTCATTGATATAGTAGCTATAATCGATTGCTTTAATACGTTAAGTTTCTCATGTTAATGGCTTCATTGATATAGTAGCTATAATCGATTGCTTTAATACGTTAAGTTTCTCATGTTAATGGGTTCATTGATATCTCATGTAGGCCTGTGATTCACAAGATATCGGCTATTTTTTACAATATGCTGGTTAAATGCGGTGTTTGTAAAACACCCGTCAGGACATATGACGTCGGGGCACCCTCAGCAATAACCATAAGCCTGCCTGGGATGAGCCCAAGTGATGCTGAACGCCGTCGGTATGTGTGTTGTCTTTGCCATGTATCGTACCGAATCATACTTATACAATCGGTATCTCCACTCTGTTTTTGAGTTTATTGTTTATCGTTTGTTAACTTATAGATATTGCCTCCTAGGATACGGACTTTTTTCTTTTAACCTTTGCATAGTCAGCGATATGTTTGCATCATCCAAGTGCCTAAGCTGCACCCACTTGACCCGTGATTTAAAGTAGCATATCAAATATATCCAACCAATCTCCCTCCCAACCTACCTTCTGACAAGACAGCCAAACTACCAGGGTGGTCACTACTCCTGGAAACTTTTGAAACGCAGTATACCTCCTGGAAAATACTCCTGGAAAATGTAGAAACTCCTGATGTTACACTTTGTGAAAATAGATCATGCAAAACATGATTAAAGCTAGTTGCAGCTTGATAGATGAGGCCAAGCAGGACCAGTCCCCACTCCAGTCATAATTTTCAAACGAAACCATAGCCCAGGGGCACTCAGCACATAGACATACGGGGGGTTAGTCCAAGAAGTTTACAGGCCAACCAAAGGTATCAGCTCGTTTTCATTAAGACCCAAAAATATCTGTTCTACTTATATCTTGTACCCAAAATATATATACAAAAGAATACAAAAGAGTATGGTCACATGATTTGAAATGGGTAAAGGAAACCGCAGCCGATTGGGTCCATGAATAATACATTTGATTCAGTTATGGAAATCTTGCGAAAACCCATAAATATCAGTGTTTTTATATTTGATACCTAGAAATATTAAAATTGTATCTACTGTTCTTGCAGGACCCAAAAATATCTTTTCTGACAAATAGTTAACCCATATTAATATTACTTTAGGTAGTATTTGACCCAAAAATATCATATTGACCCCCTGCATGTCTGTGTGCCAAATGCCCCTGGGTGCCAAAGAAAGTTTGGGGGCTGTAAAATAATGAAAGGCAAGATATTACATGTTGTAAAAGTCCAATGCATTTTGCAGTCAATGATAAATTCAGTGTAAGTCATCTCCACTTCTGAACAGAACTTTGAGGACTATTTATTTATTTATTAAAAGAGGTATTCCAACATATAATATCAGGATCTAATCATAGGAAATGTGATGCTGGATAATCATCCGAACGTGAAAAGCTGCAATGGTGCATTTGCGAGGCAATCTTTTACCTTTAGTATGAAGATCAGGGACTTAGGATATGGGTGGTATGGGTGGTGCTACATCCCCATTTATGAAGCTTGGTGGGTATATCTCATAGAGATAGGAACATAGAAATAGTAGAGCTAGAATGCGGACTCTATTGTTCTCGGTCTTATGCGATGGAGCCACTACGGGGAACAAAGATGGTAGCACCACGTTGGCAAAACAATATTGTGAACTACGCTGCTCAGTTAGATTTTCAACGTACCTGAGGAGGTAGTTACTTATAGTAAGCCACTTGCTGCATTTCTCTGTCGGTAAAAGAAGTATGGTCATGGGTAGGCGATCTAAATATCTCAATATTGCATTTTCTTGAGGAAATTTCATAACTTTTACTTAGTGAACTTGTTGGCTTCCAAGTTAAATCAGCCTCAATATGTAATATCGACTGGAGAGAGCAAACATAGGATCAGGAGTAATAACGTTAGCCCTTCGTAAAGCCGCTAAAATAGTTTTATTTCGCAAAAATAAAGCAGAAAAGTTTAGAAGCAACTTAGCAGGCAACCTCAGCCGTAAACATTGGGGACTAAAGTAAGTGTTATCTTAGTGATAACGTCTGTGTAAAAGTAGTTAGACGAAGGGAATCCAAATGATAAAAGTAAATATGGGTGTTTCTTACCTTTGCGAAATCACTATTATGAAAAGACACACGAGGCGTATATTGGCATTACTTGCACGGCTCTTGGTTGTACTGAATGTATAACATTTTCTTAAGGTATATGTATATATGAATAGAAACTATACCACCCTCCCCCTCCCCAAATGACTACCATACCGACCTTGCACCCATACCGACATAATGTTAAAAATTCGTATTGAAATTAGTACTTAAACTTTCCTACTTGAAATTAGTACCATATAGTATTTAATTTACTTTGAGCTAGTTAACAGCAGTAGATCAGACAGGTGAAATATAAAGATGTGAGATGGCATTTCCTCCATCTGTTTGCCAGGCTACTTCACCGCCGCCTGGTACTCGGCGTTACCTCCAGCTACATCTTTATTTGATCATGTATATGGTTCATTTTAACCATATTACATCTATATCAACTCACAAAGGAATCACCGAACCCTGTCAAGCTATTTACACAAACTGGGATGTTTGTAGTACAACCCCAGAAGAGTGTTGTAGTACAATCCCAGAAGAGTGTATATTTTTATTAGGTTTCATTCGTTTTGAAATAAAATCAGTTTTGTCAATTTTTGCCTTTTAGAGGAAACATTTTTCCTTAAAATTCTCTCTGTGAAGATTTTTCCAAACTGATGATAAAAGAGTACAAGGTAATTCTTTACAATCATTTTTATAATATATGTAACATGATCATCTCTCAGTTCACTATCCAAAATATGAGTTTCTTTATTATGTTGATTCAAAGACTGAAATGTTGAATTTTTTGTTTTAGTTAGTACTTGCATCAATAACTTGGCATTGGTTTCTTTGGAAAGATGAGCCCACTTACACAATGCTTTACGGGCCTCCTTATCAACACAATCAACAACTTTATAAACTGAAGAAGATGGCACTACTAAGCTGCCATACCTTTTACAGTTAAGCAAAGAAAGGCGATTTGGAAAAGTCTCTGTGATTTCTGGGTTACTATAAAGTGCAGAAATGCAATCTGGACAATCAAGACAATCAATCAGCTTTTTCACAATGTATCCAGAAATATAGAACAGAACATCAGCCCTCCAAATAGTTGTTGACAAGAGAAGACGAGATATGCGTGGGTCAACTTTTGCCATCTCAGTTGGATCTTGATCAGAGACATTTATACAATTAGCAGTGGATGGAGATTCTACTTTGTTTTTTAACAGCAATGCTCGTATTCCATATTTCAATTGCAATGCTGTGGGATTATTATTCCAGCCAAATCTGCTTCTGAGTTTTGAAAAGTACATTTCAATCTGATCCTGTGAAAATCTGTATGTGAGAACATACTCATAAGGTAAAATTGACCTGTGTAATAGGTTTTTGCTAATGCTCAAAATTGAAATTGCAGAAATACAAAAGCCAATAACAAACATTTTGCGAGGACCCTTGACAATGGGGACTCCATTTCCATCTTTCAATGATTTCAATGTATCAATAGCATCGCTCAGAAAGCACTCAATATCACATATGTTTTCTTTTGTTATTGGCTTCTTTTTATTTTTGCCAAATTTGCTTTTTGAATTTAAGATATCAAATGTATCATTCATTAGAAGCAAGAAATCACTTGTAGCCTTGCTATCTTTGAATTGTTTCATTTTTAGGTTTCGTAGAAATGTTATGGCAGCAGATACAGAGTGGCTCAGTGTTTGTGCAGCCACACTCACTTTCATCTTGTGATTTGTCCATTGGATATGTTTTGCTCTGAGCTTATTGCCAAGATGAAGAATATCTTCCTGCTGTGTACGGTGAAGAGCAGTTATGTAATCCCATGAGATCCTTTCTCCAGAGGGGTTGTAAAAGGTGCCCATATGTGCTAAAGCATTCCTAGTGAGTTTCAGCATGTGGCATATGTCCAGGATTACATGAATCTTACAATCCTCTTTTGAAGGATGATTAAATGATCCATCAAAATTTGTTATATCGCAGCCTAATTTTTGTGCCATTGCTAAATTTTTAGGAGCACCATCAAAAACAATTCCATGGACATCTCCTCCTATTTCTGATATTTTTTTTATTGCTTCCAAAAGGAGCTGTTTCAGAACTTCCCCATCCAAAGAATTTGTGAGGAAATAAGCAATTGGGACAAACCAAGGTTTTTGCAGTCCAGTTGCCATAAACACAAGGGCATTTATTGCTTCAGTTTCCACATTTTCTGCCTTCATAGTTCCGTAATCTATATGCCCTACAAACTTTTCATTCCTTTTGTCCCATTGAATTTGTTTTTTGATGCTCATTTCATCTAATAGTATAATGCAGTCACCCTGCCCTTCCTCCACCTTATTGGCAACATATTCAAATGGCTTGTGAAGGAAGCCTGGCTCACAATTTATATTTACATACCAGGACCTAATGGTAGCAGGATGGGGGAGATGAAGTGTTTTTCTTAGAAAATGATAAGCTCTTGGACTGTAGAAGTGGAGAGTTGTTGCAAACTCTTTAACTTCGTCATTGTATCTAGATCCAGTAGCATTGCCAATATTTTGAATTTCGTTTTTGAATAAAGCTGTCGCCATATGACCAAAATTTTCATTTAATTTAGTGCTTAATTCTTCTGAAAGGAGTTTGTAAGAAGTCAACTTGGTTATCAATTTACCAATTGTTCTCTGTTTTCTTAAATTCTTTTTCTGCAGGTTTTTTATTTTGTTATTTTTCTGCTTAAGTTTCCTCTCATAATTTGCTTTCATCTTTCTTGGTGATAACTCATTCGAATATGAGTGATCACAATGGCTTTTCTTCGGACTTTTTACCGGTCTGTGGGAAATAGTCACCAGTTTGTCTGCTGACCGTTTGATAGGTGGCCGTCTCTCACTATTTTTTTTATTTAGGTGCTCTGGAAAGTTAAAAACAGATGGTACGGCATCTCTTTTTAAATAACGCCTACCCAAGGTTTTAGAGTACGGGAGATTTTGAGGGTATTGATAGTCACTTGGGAGAAAATGTTTCTCACATATGCGGTCACTCCTGGAGGGTCGCCAATCTTCTCTACGCATAGCTTGGATCCATTTTTTCAACAGCTCCTTGTTACCATGCGGGAACCTAACAAAAGCAGTAATTGCTCTTAAGCAGCTAAATCTAGGTATGCTATGTGTTTGCAAAAAGGGTCAAATCAGAAAGCATCAGAATCACCTATGCTTGGAGATGTGATAGGGCCTAACACTCACAGAACAAAATTTACCAACTTTACTCTTACGTATGAAACGAGAGGTTCTTTTGTCCAGAAGTAAGATCTTTCTTCAGCAAGCATCTATTCTCACAGCCAAAAGCAGCGCAGGAAACTACCATGACTACGAAATAAGCGTTAAACGTTTGTCAACTTGACTTGTTTCTTAAGACTCTCTGTTATTCTTCTGTCTTTTCTGCCAACGTGGTGCTACCATTTTGAATCCCCTATGTGGATATACGTCACGTGATCAAGTGCGCATTCTAGCTCTACTATTTCTATGGATAGGAATATAAGAACACTAGAGTGATAACGAGGCCTGCGCGAGTGAAGCACCCCCAGCGCCATATTGTTGGAGGTAAGTTTTGTAAAGGTGGGCGGTAGCAACACGAGGCGAATGGTGCATGCTGAAGTCAATCGTCCTACTTTTCACCCAAGATTTGGCGATGGATGGATCAGAGCATACAATACAATGAAAGAATTTTAACTTTCTTTGCTGCTGAAGCATAGAATAGTGAAAACACATCTTCTAGTCTTCCAAATGGTGGTAAGTTCGTATGTTTATATGGGCCTAATCAATGCCCTACTTGGTACATTCAAATTCGGGAGAGCATTATTACGTACAACTCGCTTAAATGAAGCGCGTTGGTAATATTGGTGTTGTTTTTTTTGGATAAACTATCTAAGTACAGTCCTCAATGTGTCTTTAAATATTTTGTTCAATGGACTTTTAACTTTATCATGATTCAGATTGCATTACTAGGTTTCGACACTATTTTGAATACTTAAGCCTTCTAGCAACATATTTCACCTATTTGCAAACGACCTATACCTCCATTTCTTTCGTAGACTTAATTCATATTAGATATATTGCTGCATATTAATTATTTGCTTCCCTTTCTCCTTATTATCGTTTTTGTGACATTACATTTTCATTTGTTTCTAGACAGCCCCTTCATTATTTCCTGCAATATCGTATTTGCAAATCATTGATTTTTAAAAATAATGCATTTGGTCATTTTGTGTCTAACAGATGCTTTACTTTTGTTTACCACAACACGGTTGAAAACTTTGGCGTAAGTTTGTAGGCGCATTGTTGTATACCGTTTGGCAGCTTCTTTTATTATTTGCATGAGATGACTGTCTGTTTCAGATGGATCATCAGGCTCATTATGGTAGTTCTGCATATTTGGAAACAATGTGTTTGTTTTGTCCCAAACTTCATTCAGACACGAGACAACAATTTTTTTGCAGATTCCCTGTTCCGATGTGATATGAGCTTGTTTGGCCAATACTAATTGCCTGAACATCTGCTCACATACCTTCACAACTTGGAAAATTCCAAAACTTGCGAATACTAGTCCACCTTTATTTTTTCTGTGTGTTAATTTTGTCCATGTGTCGGAAGAGGTGTATTGGTGGTCAGTTAAATGGTGTGGTACCCAACTTGTTATGGCTTGTGCACAGTATGGACAGGTAATTGAAGACATCAGTTTTCTGCAAACAAAGCCAGCCATGTAATACAGAATGTTGTCAGAATATGCACTCATGCAGCTTGGACTTGGTAGGACCACTGGTTCTTCATCTGCCATTTGTTCAAAGTCATTGTCATTCAGTGGGGAAGCTCTTCTTGACCACTTGAGTGTAAACAAGGGTGTTTGGGCTTCATGTTCATATTGGACACAATTTGCTTTCAGAGATGCTTTAATGGCATTATTGAAAAGCATTTTCTGCAATGATTGCTGGAACTGTTCAGAGTTTGGATTATTGTTCCAACCATTCCTTCCTCGGATGCATGAAAAAAAGACCTCCAAATGATCCTACGAAAATCTGTAAGTTAAGATATATTTCAGTGGACTTATAGGCTGGAACAATAATTCTCTGGCGATGGAAATGATGGACTTAATGGACACCACAAAACACTGGAAGCCAGTTTTCCTCTTAGAGAAGATAATTTTCTTATTTTCAAGTGTCTTCGCAGAAAGAAGGTGATTGGCTGTCTTTACTAACGATGATTCACACATGGCCAGGTTTATTCGAGAAAGTGGAGACTTGAATCCTTTTGCTCTTGGAGTTCTGGAGTTCAGTATATCAAAAGCCATGTCAACAGATCTGATGAAAGTAATTGTTCCTTCACTTCCTTCAAATTCTGACCGCTTGAGATCAATCAACAAGAATTCAAGGGCATTTGCAACTGAGGAACTGAAGGTCTGTGCTGCTAGTTTTACATTCATTTTGTGCATTTCCCATTGAATGTGGTTGGAATTCAACTTATTAGCCAAAACAAGTCCCTCATCTTCTTGCAATTTATTTAGGTGTTCAAGATATTTCCATTTTACATTGAGCTCTTGACCGTCATGACTAAAGTTAAATTCTTTCCATTCTGCTCTGAAACATAATGGTCCACAATGAATTGTATTTGTAGACTGAAGGGGAAATTTGGGAAAACTGTTTTAAATGCTTGTGAGATACTTAAGGACTATGTGAAATGGTATGTATATTCAGCAAGTGAATCCTGTATATTCAATGGCCTGTAAGTAATTTTACATGAAATGATATAGACAAAGGAATATTGAAAATTTGCCCTATTTCTATTTGTAGGAAATATCTAATTTTACCTAGCAGGACAGACATGTCATATAGTGTTTGTTCTACTTACAAAGTATTGCGTAGAAGCTTCAGCATATGGCATATATCAAAGATCACATGAACTGAATAGTCATGAGTAGGATGGGCAAACGAAGTTACAATGCTTTCATATGTCACTCCAAACTTGCAACCTAGACATCTTGCTGCTTCCTGATTTACAAAAGTTCCATCCCAAACAATACTCCATGTTCGAAAGCCTGAACTAGCTAGAATTGCCAATGCTGTTCTCACCAATTGAGCAAGAACTTCTCCAGTTACTTTTTGGATAAGGAAATATCCGATAATGTACTTCCATGAAGTTCCACCTATTCCAACAACCATAAAGCAGAGCACTTCTGAGGCCAACAACTCACTGTTTTCAACAATGGCATTCCCTCCATAGTCAACAAATCCAGTGTATTTCTGCTCTTTCCTACTCCACTGTGTCTGTTTTCTAATGGCCATTCCGTCAATAACAATTGAAATGTCACTGCTTAATTCACCTGAAGCTAGTTTCTTACCAAGTTCATCAAGTACATCCCTGAGAAACCCTGGCTTACAATTCACAGAAGAGCACCAGTTTCGAATTGAGGATACATGTGGAAGATGTAGAAGTTTTCGAACGTATTCATAGGCCTTTGTAGAGTGGTAGTACAGGGTAACTGCAAACTGTTTTGTAATCTCAGAGTAGCGTTGCCCATGCAATGACTTGTATTGGTTTTTTGACAAATTCTTTATTAATTCTAATGGCAAACCACTAAATTCATGCTCAAGGACACTTGCAACATCAGTTTTTAATTTATTTTCTTTCTTTAAATGCTGAATCAGTCCAGACAGAGTGGAAATCTTTTTACTTCGCCGTCGAAGTTTTTGATTTAATGTTTTAACTTTCACTTTAAGTACTTTGTTTTTTTCTGTTACCTGATTTACATCTACTACTGTACTACTCTCCTCAGTGCTATTGTAGCTGTGCTCAGCAGCAGCAATTCTAGCTATTTTTCTTGGACTGCAGGCCAGTTTCGCTTCACGTTTTTCAATACTTGCACAATTTCTCTTTCGAGTTTTATGTGGCTGGAGGTGCTTAGGATAGTCTGTAAATACTGTTGGAACTGCGCCTAGCTTTAGTTTTTTCGTTTGATCTGCTGCTCTCTCCAGATAGTCCGACATTAGAAAATGCCTTGAGCAAACTCGCGAATTTTTGGTAATACTTTCTCTTGTAAAGTCACTACGACGTAAATTTTGTACCCACAGATCAAGTACCTCTTGCCCTTGAGATGTGGGAAACCTAGGTTGGAAAAAATCCACCAGTAGAATGCAATAGCAAGTTTTGGCAGGAAAAACAAGAAAGGAACGAGAATTGCAAGGAATCATATTATTTACATGCCTTAAAAAGAACTACTTGACAGAACAACATATCTAAAATTTTCAACATATAGTGATTTCCTATGTCTCATATCAGTAAGTTACTGAGGTCTCTTCACTCTAATTCTGCTCATGTTTCGCTGCCTTGCTCCTTGTTTGCATAACAATTTCCATGATATTTAACTTGAGTACTTGGTATACATGCTGCCATTTCACTGTAAACATTTCAACAAACCTGTGAAACGAAATGGTTTCTCCTGTTCTACATTCATACTCCCGACGACTCTTTGGTGTGCACTTTACAGCCACACAATCATTCGGCATTATCCGAGCGTGCCAATACCGTATTGCGTCTGAAAACCGTACTTATAGACAAAGATAAATCGTAAGAAACAAATAAAATTGTTCAAAAGACACATAAACTACTGTTATTGCCCAAAAGCGGCGATTTTAGCTCTTTCAGAAGATCGCTTATGAAGGGCCAGACCTACTTCCGCATCTGTAACTTACCTCCAACAAAATGGCGCATGGGGTGCTTCAACCTCGTACTGGTCAAACAATAGGAGTGCGCACTCTAGTGTTCTTATATTCCTATCTCTATGGTATATCTCCATCCCCTAGAACTTGTTCGGTAAATCTAGATTGGTGAAAAAGTTGTAGGAAGGAAATTTTGTCACGTTTTGTAAACATCGAACACTGTGTAAGGCTCGACATTCCTGGAGAGGCAAGGACTTCAGCTCCTAGTGTTTTTTTTTAAGAAGTTTGCTTCCTCCTTATGTTCACTTTTATTTTACATTTTTCTCAGATCCTTTACCTAAGTTCTATAATATTCTGTCAAATTTTTGTCTGGTAGATGTATTTTAAGCCATTCTACAAGGGAAACAATTTTAAATTTGCTATCGCGTCGGACCCAACCATGGTGGGTCCGCTGTGACATTATCTGCCTCCAGCATATAGACATGGCCCTGTCCCTGTTAATAGCTATTAGGGTAAATTTGTTCATGATACACAACTCTGAAGGTCTGGAAACTGGAGTAACTTTAAATAGGGTTCCTGTTGGTACATTACGAATCTAACCAAGGTTTCTGTCGATAACTTATTGGCCTGCACCCCAAATAGAGACTGCAAGCTACATCACTTATCAAGATGATGCCACTTTTCATAATTCAATTCTGTGCTCATGTTCGTAGGTGCTAGGATATGCTGATTGTCATGAGGTTTGAAGCTTAGGAATAAAATCTATTACTAGTGCTGTCATGTAATGCCTCCTCAATTTCGTATTTATTAGGATTTTGTAGCTTGTGAATACTTCAAACACTGCTGGAAATTTCCCTTGATATGGCATTTATTTTCATCTTTCAATTTATGGCTGTATGGGAGGATAATCTATCGATTTTATACCAAATAACTAAAAGTTTTAGAGCTTTAGGAGTGCCATTTTACACCTGACCCCCCAGTGCTAAATTTCTGTGACCAACACTTATAAAAACTGGAAAAATGATAAGATTCCCCTGAAGAACTCCTGGAAAACTCATGGAAAACTCTTGAAAAACTCCAGGAATTCCTTTTGCGATTTTGAGTGGCCACGCTGTACTTATTAGCAACCAATCACTTACCCAGTAATTTAGAAGAGCTATATGCCGGATTGCTTCCAGTGCAATTTGATCTCGACGAACTAACTAGATACATATTAACGTTATTAACGTTTTTACTGTCTTCCTGGTAATGGCATGAAGAAACAGTTTTCACCACAATTATTGGTGCATATGTCGTAAATTAAAGAACACGAGATATATCTTCCCATGCAAACCCCTCTCATTATATCTAGCTATCTTAGCCCTCCCAGTGATGTCTCTTCTTTTGTCAATCCTCCCTTGGTATCTCTTCTTCTAGACACTGAATGAGATAAGTCTGCCGACATATGGGCATTGTTTACTGTTTTTATCTCAGACAATCATGCGCAATTTGCTTCAGGTGCTTGTAGAGTTCGATATTTAGTTAAAGACTGATGAAATTTTCAGAGCGCGCAAAAAAGAAACAACACTAGATTATTTGAATGTCTTAATCACTTTTCATTACACGACATAACTCGACAACATGAAAAACAGAACTAAACAAAACACGTGACCATACCGAATATATTAGCATAATTGGCGACATAAATTTAATCAGTTCAACACTCCCACTCGCCAATTATGGTGATACGTATATAGACTGTCCAATGTTCATAAGGCTTTTAAACTAGATTTGTAACTTGCATGCGATTTCGAAATCGTTCAAATTGTTCTTTTGGTAGTGGCTTTGTCATAATGTCAGCTACCATCTTATGTGATGCACAGTACGATAAATCAATTTGGTTTGCTGTTACTAGATCTCGAATAAAATGGTGCTTAATGTCTATATGCTTCGTTCTTGCATGATATTTGGGGTTCTTTGATAATGCAATGCAACCCTGATTGTCTTCGTTAATCGTTGTTGGTTTGTCTTGTTTGAAGCCTAAGCTATTCAAAAGCAATCTTAACCAAACTGCTTCTTGCGCTGCACTACTCGCTGCAACATACTCTGCTTCAGTTGTTGATAAGGCAGTTGTAGCTTGACGTTTACTTGCCCATGAGACTAAATTACTGCCCAATGTAAATAAGTAACCTGATATTGATTTACGATTCTCAGTACCTCCCCAATCTGCATCTACGTAACCTTTGAGCTGAACGTTTCCATGCTGCGAAGATTGATACAGTAATCCATAATCCAACGTTCCTTTAATGTAACGAAAAACTCGTTTCACTGCTTTCCAGTGTTCTTGGCTCGGATTTGAACTATATTGGTTAATTGAACTTAATGCTGCTGCTAGGTCAGGTCTTGTTGCACATACAGCATACGTGAGACCTCCAATAGCTGCTTGATAACGCTTTGTTTCGATTGGTTCGCCTTCATTTTTGCTGAGTTTCATACCAAGGTCTTGAGGCGTGGAAATTGGCTTTGAATTTTCCATTCCAAACTTCTCTAGAAGATTTTCAAGATAGCTTTTCTGCAGCAATAACATCTTTCCTTCTTTTCTTTTGCGAATAATTTGAATTCCTAAGCAGAATTTCGCTTCTCCTAGATCTTTCATAGCAAATCTTGTCATTAATTTCTCTTTTTCACTTTTTAGGAGCTCTTGTGAATTTGTAGCTAAGATAACATCGTCAACATATAAAGCTAAGATCAAAAATTTGTCCTCAACAGTTTTTAGATAAACGCATCGATCCCCATCACATTGCTTGTATGAATTTGCTTGTAAAAATTCATCGATTGTCAAGAACCAACATCTAGACGCTTGCTTAAGGCCGTATAGTCCTTTCTCAAGTTTGCATACTAGATTTTCATTACCTGATTTCTCATATCCTCTTGGCTGCTCCATGTAAATTTCTTCAGATAGTTTTCCATGTAAAAAGGCAGTTTGAACGTCCATCTGGTGAACTTCCAAGTTCAATTCATTGGCTATCGCTAATATGGTTCTTATTGAAGTAAATCTGGCCACCGGTGAAAATGTTTCTTCAAAATCTATTCCTTCCTTCTGTGAATATCCCTGTGCCACTAAACGGGCTTTATAGCGATCGATTGATCCATCAGCATTTCTCTTTATCTTGAATACCCATTTGCAGCCTATTGTATCTCTGTTCTCTGGTAATTTCACTAATTTCCAAGTGTCGTTTTTCATTAAAGAATCATATTCACTTTGCATCGCTTTCTTCCATTTTTCACTTTCTGTGCTTTCTACAGCTTCCTTGTACGTTGTAGGCTCTGTAGTATTAGCTGAATTTGCATATAGAATCTCATTCATAAGATCATCTTCAATCCATTCACCATATCTCTCAGGTTGATTTCTTACTCTAGTTGATTTTCGTAAGACTTCTTCTGCGTTTTCGTTTATTTCTTGTTGTCTTTCATTCACTGTTTCAGTGTTTGGTCCTTTTTGTTCAGTTTCCTTTGCAGTTTCTTTCTCTTTCGGTACATCAATTTCAGTTGTATGTTCTTGTACTTCATGTTCAATCTCTAACTCAGTATCATGGCTATGTTCCACACGTCCACTGAAAGAATTTTCATTAAATTTCACATCTCTGCTAACAATGACTTTTCCTGTTTTTGGATCAAATAGTCTGTAGCCTTTTGTTTGACTGCTGTAACCAAGGAAGTAACATTTGCAACTTTTTGGTGCCCATTTTGTTCTTTTTTCTTTACTGATAAATGCATAACAATCGCAACCAAATGTGCGGTAGTGGCCTACTGAAGGCTTTTTCCCATAGAATGCTTCAAATGGTACTTTTCCATTTAAACTGCTGGTACCTGTGGCATTTAAAACGTAAACTGCGTTGCTTACCGCTTCTGCCCAAAACTTATAAGACAGTCCTGCATAGTGAAGCATACATCTTGCTGATTCGACAATTGTTCTGTTTTTTCTTTCACTCACACCATTTTGCTGCGGGGTGTAGGGTGCTGTCAGTTGTCTCAAAATACCCTTTTCTTTCAAAAATGAACTCATGGCATTATTTGTAAATTCTGTTCCATTGTCAGAGCGTAGAACTTTTACACACTTCCCTGTCTGCTTTTCGGCCATTGTAACAAACTCTTTGAAATATTTTACAACCTCTGATTTATTCTTTAGGAAATATACAAAAGTATATCTGGAAAAATCGTCAGTGAATGTGAGAAAATATCTGCTCCCACCGATTGACACATTTTCCATAGGGCCACAAACATCGGAATGTATTATCTCAAGTACATCTTTGGCTCTATTTTCCGACCTTTTTTGAAATGACTCTCTGCACTGTTTCCCCATTAAACATCCATCACAAGCCACTTTATCATCGCTTCCTTTTATTGCTAATCCGTTGACCATTCCTTTTGATTGCATGCTAATTAATGTTTCTTTGTTTATATGACCTAATCTCCTATGCCATAAACTCAAATCAGATTCCCGCTTTGCTATCGACGCATGTGCACAGTTGGAAATGACGTTTCCATCTAACTGGTACAGATTACCTTCTGGAGCAATTCTCCCTTGTACTATAACATCAGACGAATCCTGACTGCTAACTTTGCATGTAGAACCTAAAAATTCTACTTTGTATCCTGCTTGTGTGATTTTCTTTACTGAAATCAAATTTTGACTTAAATCTGGTACAAAAAGCACATTCTTAATCGTGGTTGTCTTATTCAAATGAGTATCTTCCCATATGACGTTTCCTATACCAATACCTGAAATGGTTGTGTTGTTTGCAAGACGCACAATTTCTGGTGTAGCTAATTCTTTGTAGTCATGAAAAAGGTCTCTAACGCAACACATATGCTGTGAAGCCCCTGAGTCGATAAACCACGTACGTTTGGATTCCTCTTCACTGCGGGTCATGCAGGTTTGAACAATAAATGCTTGGCTTGCACGGCTTGCATGGCTTGCACTCTGCTGTTGTGCACAGTTTGCCGACTGTTTCCTCCTCGTTCCATGGCAATCTTTGGCGATATGACCGTATTTTCCACAATTATAGCACTGAATTTCTGAACGATTTGAAATACGATTCGGGCCTTTTTGACGAGTACGCGAAGAATTATTACGTGAGTACCTTCTTGAACTCACTAAAGCATCTTCGGACCTACCTTCACTTGCTCTTTGCTTTCTTTTTTGCTCTTCCAATAATAACCTTTGACGAAGGACAGGTAACGTTAAGTCATCGGAAAATTCTAACGCATTTACAAGATTGTCGTATGATTCTGGCAAACTTAGTAGTAATTCCCAGACTTGCTCTTGTTCGCTAATGTCTGCTCCCACTGAAACTAGTTGATCCACAATTTCTTGCTGCTTATTGATGTGTTTCAGCATATCCTCGCCCTCTTTCATTTTCGCATCTCGGTACTTGCGCTTAAAAAATATGACGTTCTGCATGCTTTTTCTTTCGTACTGATTTTTTAAAGCATCCCACATGTCTTTTGAAGTCTTCAGTCGCATAACTAACGGCAATTGGGAGTCTGACAAATGTAGACTAATTTCGGCTTGAGCTTTGCGATCTCGTTTTTTCCATTCAGTTATTCTTGTACCATCTTCCTCACTCTCTGGCATTGTCTCCTCTCCTGTTACGATGTCCCATAGATCCGAAGTTACTAAAACCATTTCCATTTTATGTCTCCACATATACCATCCTTCTCCGTCAAATTTTTCTGTTTTCAGTCCAACTTTGTATTTTGCATCTCCGGACGCCATCGCGAAATTGGTGCGATAAAACTTACTTAATACTCGTCTTCTGTAAAAGCCCTCGATACCACTATTCTGGGCCCATAACCTGATGAAATTTTCAGAGCGCGCAAAAAAGAAACAACACTAGATTATTTGAATGTCTTAATCACTTTTCATTACACGACATAACTCGACAACATGAAAAACAGAACTAAACAAAACACGTGACCATACCGAATATATTAGCATAATTGGCGACATAAATTTAATCAGTTCAACAAAGACCTTCCTCATTATCCCTCTGGTAGTATTTATGTCCTTCAGAATTGATTCAGCATTCGTTTTCCTAGTAAAACGACGGGCCCATTCTCGACTCCTATTTAGTTTCTGCCCTCCAACTAGCTTCTAAGGACTGTACTGCTTCATGTGCATATGGTGGTCCTTCATTGCTGACCTTTCTTGATTCTTAGGCAATATTTGGCAATCGATGTGTTCTTGGCCTTAGGTTTGTCTCAGCTGGTTCATCACAATTTGAAATCATTTTTCGGCTCAATCAAAGGCGTATTCAGTTTGAAGCTGTTCTTCAGGGGGGTCATGTTTATTTCAAGTTGGTAACTCACGTATTTTGAAAGGTGCATTTATTCCAGTCCTTAGGAGTTGAGCAGTGAAAACTGTTTTAATAGTGTTCAACCCTCTGCTTTGTGATCTGAAGGCATTGGCTATTTCTCGCATCATATAATGAGAAACTAAACCTTTCTTTGTATTTGTCTAGAAATCTACCCGGGCAAAGCTTGTTGACATTTTTATATCATTGTATATCATCGATCAACATTTTTATATCATTAGGCCCATGTATCATATTTATTTTATCAGCATAAATGCCAGCTCTTGAGCATTGAAGTTTATTTTCAAAGTCATACATTGGAAGGCATGTAGCAAAGTGATGCAGTCTGTAAATGAAAAACTCTCAGATCTGCTCTGTGGCTTGAGAGAAAAAATAAGCACGCAACATGTCAAACTTGCGAGATCGTTAGGAAGGTAGGTCTTCTCATATGGACCCTATACTATACAGACCAGGACATTGTCTAAGCAAATTGAGATAAAGAACCGAACGATGTGGGGAGTATACCCCTTTCTCTGAATCTATTTTAGCATGGGTATCTTAACGAATATTTGTAAAGATGAGTTCCTTCAGAGGTAAATAGCCATTTCATGGTGCTTTTCATAATCTACAGTATTATCTACACTAATGTTCTGAATTCGTGATTAGCAAAGTAGGCAAGAATTCAAGCAAGACACACTTGTTGTATTTTGAAAGGTTATGAGTACCCAATGTTTATCGACCTAAAAATCATTTAACAAACATTTTCTACAGTTAACATTGCTTCATAGCAATATTAAAAATCAGTCAGATATTCGCAGGATGCGATTACATGATCAAATTCGAATCAAATTCGCTTTATATTGAAAAACGTTAAAAAAACTTTTGTGATAATCTTTTATCGTGTAAATGTGCTAAAATTCGCATCACATTTCAATTTTTAGCACTAAAATTCTCATCATAGTTGCGTTTCGAGTAAAAATGTTTTGAACAGAAATCAGACAGTTTTTTCGCTCATCATATTTTTTTGAAGATGCCGACTTTCGTTTCTAAATTATTCGCACTATTCTTTTAGGGTCTTCTATGCAATATCTTCGTATTTCACTTTTCGAAGCACATTGTTTGATTTCTTTCGTGTACCTTCGCTCAATGGAAAAGAGGGACGAAGGAACAAATGTTCTGCAGTCACTTTTAATTTGACTATTGTATAGTATCTTTCAAGCTGGAGTTCATGAGACCAAGCTACAATGACTATGCTGCAATTTAGTTTTTCTACTGGGCCTCACGGCAGTCTAGGCTTTCTGTTTTTCTTTTCTTTTCTTTTGAGTTTGATCTACGATCATATTCTTGTAACATGTTAATAATTGTAATCCACCCTCAGGGTCTAGGTACTATAAGCTCTACATGTGCTGTAATGAGCAGTCGGATATTACGCTTGTTTAGAAGAACTTTCAGGTCTACAATGCGTACTTATTGACTCACACTGCCTTGAAACGCTACATTCTGCTTCTAATTTGGACCTTGGACATATCCACAAGAAGCTGCCCAGTAAATATTCAATTTACGCTTGGGAGTCAGCTTCTTTGAAGAAATCTGATGAGCGAAAAAACTTTCTGGTTTCTGTTCAAAAAGTTTTTACTCAAAATGCAACTATGATGAGAATTTTAGTGCTAAAAGTTGAAATATGATGCGAATTTTAGCATATTTACACGATCAAAGGCGACCATAAAAGTTTTTCCAACGCAGAAATATGAAGCGAATATGATTCGAATTTGATCGTGTAATCGCACCTGTAGATTTCCAGTTATTACTTGACATCATAAAATATACTTATTTAGTATTTAACTGAATCGAGAGTGCTCTTATAAGTAAACGAGGCACATAGGGGTAGTAGAGCAGATTTGTTCATTTCAATGTGGATGTTGATGCAGGTGAAGGTCCTTGTCAGGCTAGGCATCGTGAATATGATATCAAAGCACGATTTAATTGAGCTCTATTTCTTATATTTTATCGGTGGATCTCTGTTAAAGTGATGGATAACTTTCTAGTATTGTGATCGCTGGACGTTAATCCATATAATCTTCAATAGCAATATTTTGTAGTGGCGCCAAAACTACCTAATATGAAGTTAGTCCCATGTACGATTCTGTACGTTAGGAAGTGCTTGCTGGAGTGGGCACTTAGCCTGACACAGGCAAGACACTACTTACGGCGTGATTAAACCCAGTACAGTTTTAAAACCTCCCTGACACCCGCGTACTTTGGGGTAAATCTTTTGCCACTAAAGTAATACAGCATGCTAAGAGATATGCTAAAAACTCAAAAAGTCCTTTTATACTACTAAGAGTTAGCTCTACGGTTAGTTATTGATTTTTTTAGTTTAACAGCTAAAAATAACAGCAGGTTATATTAGAGAACAATTTACATCTCAAACTACATCCTGTAGCAAAATCTATAAATATGATAAGCACTCGTTGACTGTAACAGGAGACTAAAAGTACCAAATTAGATAAAAGTTCTTAACTGTTATCGAGCAATATTGGTTTCCACCACTTGAAACTTTTGAACACGAATGAAGAGTCAAGGTAAATGCCCCGAGTGTATATATACTTTTGATATTAATTTCAAAGACTAGCGTCATGGAGGGCATTCAATGTTTCATTTACCTCTAATATGTGACTCTCTTTTTTGTCATGCTTTTCCTTCTTTACACTGTACATTTGTTACAGGGCGTATCCTGTTTTTTAGTCTGCTTCTTCTTTCTTCACCGTAGTGGTGCAATTGTTTGCTCCTTCTCTATAAATCTGACAAATTTCAAAACCAAAACCGAGTTCTTCAAGAAATAGATTCGTATTGTACAGGTCATGTCTTGCAATGGTTGATTTAGAAAATTCCTTCAAATTCTTACCTTTCAAATAATCCTTCAGTTTGTCTTCTCGTTTCTTCTTTGCAATGGCCGCCTTGTCAATTGCAAAAGCATAAACAAATACAATTTCTTTCTCCTGAAACCATTTCATAAATTCGATGGCCTCAACCTTTTTTAGTTTCTGCTTCTCATCCATTCGAAATTGATACTTATTAACATTATTACCATACTTATTACCATTCGGGGCCTTCTTATATTTTGTTACATTTATGTAATATCTTGTTATGCAATTATTGTTACCACCACCATGCCTAGATGCACTGATCGCAGAAGCACTGTTTCTTATTTGTGAACAAGCAACTCTTGTAATACCTCCAAACCCTTCCTTTACATGATAAAGATAAATTCTGTTATCGTCAACCTTCATGATGTCAAACAATTCAGTACCAAACGTTATAATACGGTCCCCGACATAATGATCATCATATTTACAGTAAAGTCGGTTGTACTCTGTCTCCGTCATTTTTTCAGTCCAGATTTCCTTGAGATGTTTATTATCCCTGACCTTTCGTTGGATTAAAGATCTGAAGGAATTTTCTAACCTTTCATTGAACTTTTGATCATACCTATACCATTTGCCATCAACTTTATGGTAGATCAAACTCCTATCATTTCGTTCCATCCCTTCATAAATGACTTCTCCATGGAAAAAGTTCATAAGCAGGTCATCGTACACCTTTTTCTCAACTTTGAATGAAATTATTAAGCTCTGTCTTAGAAACAATTTCAACTTGCAGAGAGCATCACTGTATGTCGATAGTTTATCACTAGAAGTGTCATTCCTCCCGAATGAAAATTTAGTCAGATTATTATGTTCCTCTTTGCTGCGGTAATAAAATTCCAAAGATTTTCCCTGCGACAGTTCGTTGATTTTTAACATATCTATTAATATCTGGCTTATCATAGTGTCCTCGAGGGTGCTCTTGAGATCTTTATCGCTAACGTTTTTCCCATCAGATGTGGTCCATTTTTGATTTTTTTTCCGATAAGTTGTTCTTTGATACTCAACCGAACCATGTAGAAATTTCAAAAAAGAGTATTGAGACGTTTTTCCATTCTTTAAAACTGATAATTTGATCTCTTTCAATGCTGTTTTAAGGTAGCACTTTAATTTAGCCACAGCATCATTATAAAATTGCAGCTCTTCATACTTCGGGCCAGTCTTATTCTCCCCCTGAGGTAAAGAAAATGAAAATTCCTTCCCTTTCATGTGTGTTTCGTATTCTTTGAACATGAAATCAAAAGGAGGAGTTGATACATCACCAGACCCATTCACGTCTTTCAATATTCTGTCAAGCATCTTCTCTTCAAGACCATCTATAATCTTCTTGTCCGTTACTTCTACAATGTATTCCAAAATATCACACCCATCAGCTTTTTTGAGCATATTTTCGTCAAGCTCCTTGATTAAATGACACATCTGGCTGACATTCAGTTTTTTAGCAAAACTAACCCCAGACCTTGACACTTGGATTCTAGCACCCTCTTTAGTCTCCAGTTGTAGAGCTTCCAT
Organism: Mastigias papua; assembly: GCA_964019165.1. Taxonomy (NCBI): domain Eukaryota; kingdom Metazoa; phylum Cnidaria; class Scyphozoa; order Rhizostomeae; family Mastigiidae; genus Mastigias; species Mastigias papua. Next base: position 9,068,638 of record OZ025273.1, read on the forward strand.
ATGCTGTAGAATGCGGTTTCCTACTCGACCTTGAAAGTTTGTAACTATTCCATTAACCTGAAGATAATCCGGAATAGAAGGACTTCGAAAAAAATGTCTTGTGGCATAGTGAATACCTTGCAATTTCCTTTGGTCCACTCTCCTGATGTTTTTGCTTGTCGCATACTTTGCGACATTTATTGGAAACTGTGAATCTTCGAAATCCTTGACAACAAAGTGTGCGGTGCCGTATGTAATACAATAGATAGAACCCTTCTCTGTAATTACAAATACAATATAACTCACAGTGCTAATTTCTGCTTGGTCGTTCAGCTCAAAAATATTGCCAAGCATATCTTTCTTGATTTTTCTCTCTCTGTATGCCAGAATACTAAAGTTTTCCAAACTTGGATGTCCACGTAGGTTGACCAGTTGATAATTTCCTCCTTTTTCCTGCTGGTGCTTTTCAATAATACATTTGCACACACCCTTTGGATCAAGCCTTGTAAAGAGGTCTATACTTTTATCAATTCGTCTTATGGTTGTCTCAGGAAACAGATTGTCGGTTATATTCTCATTGTCATTCTTGTCTGTTGCTTCATTCTTGCTGCTCTCGTGATCCACACTTTCTTCACCTGAGGGTCCCTCTCCTTCAAAGGAGCCTGATTCTTCAGAACCCAGCTCCTTGTTCTCTTCAGAAAATTTGCCATATTTGACGGACTTTTCAGCCATCACCCTTTATATATTGATTCCTTCAAAACAAATAATTTAAGTGTTAGTTTATGAAACGTATTATGAACGTAAAGGTTGCAGATAAGCTACTTCATGTCTCGCTTTAATATACATTATATAAGAATATTATTTGGTAGTGTTACATTTGCTACAAAGTTGTTAATGGCCATAGGTTGTTGAGCTAAACACGAACAAGAGTTCTTTCCTCTCAAACTCACTAAGAATTACTTTCAGTGTTTGAGCGATCTCTATTACAATGAATATTCCTGTAAAGATTCACCGAATAGTTTATCTTGGTTCATAGTCTGGTAACATAGCCTCCCCCAGTTACACGAAACCAGATTCATATCACACCGTATCACTTTTCACCAGAAGTTCCGTGGTGGGGGCTGGGGGGCTTTGCCCCATTTGTTAGAATGGAGGGAGATTTCCGGAAAGTATACTTCCTGGTTATGCCATATCATTGCATTGTTGTCATATTCTTTCTTGGTTTAAATTCTATCTGTCCTACCGGAAACAATTCTGTAGAGTGGGTAGGTGGCGTGGATTCAAACGTTCATGACATAACCATATGGGTACCGCAAAGAGCATATGAGTTATACGAAATCACTCCGTTGAATGAGACTATTGACAGCTGTCTCTACCGTCTGGCAATGTGGTTGGTTGGATGGAAACAAGCTTTCTTTGAATTTGATGAAAGCTCATTCCTTGCTCATGTCCACAAAACAAAGCATGCATTCTGCCTGAACCAGATGAAGATCTTAAAGTCAAATTTAGGGGTACCGAGACTGAAGTTGTCCGAACGTTACGTATCTTGGCTTCCATGTTGATAGCACTCTTGATTGGAAAGAACACATTGCAGTTGTGTCTTTTAGGGTATCTAGAACGGTTGGCTTTTTGAGACGCGCAAGAAGCTTTCTTCCTCTAGAGGCCTTGAAAACACGTTATACAGAGATTGCAGAACCGCAGTTTCGTTACTGTTGGGAACTTCTCAAAAGAAACACTGTATAATGTCCTGCAGAGCGTACACCAGAGAACAAAACTTCGAAGTCCTTTTTATAGCGGAACACAACAAAACTGAACTCTATCTACACATTGATCCATTAGTCTATCTAAGCGCATGCTTAATAACATATGAACATTATACACTGAATCATATCATAGAACTAACACAACTGAACACTTTTACGTTAAAATCAACTTAACAATAGATACGCCCCTAATTATTCTAATTTATGCAAATTATGCAACAACAATCTAACACACTCCCCCGTTGAACTACATATAGTATTCAACATAACAAAACAAATTTTTGAAGATAAAAGAGTCCAAGATGTCCAATATTCATTTATTATAATTGTCTCTTCTCCTTATTTCGCCGATTGTAGCTGCAGTTCTTCGCGGTCTGTTGCTACAACTCCAACCTACCTGCTCTGAATGTGATATTCTAGAGCTTTCCTGAGAATGATCTAACTCTGATCTAGACTGCTCTGATCTAAACTCGCTAACCTTAACGGCTAAGGGTATGTATTCTTAACTCCTCGTACAAGGTGTTTTAGTGACCTAGTAAGGACAGTAGTACCAGACTTGGTGGGAACTTTTTTCTTGGCTGCACGAACATGACCATCACTACCAACAATAAGTTCCTTCCAAAAATTTCGTTTGGATGGTTCCTCGTGCAATAGTACAACATCGCCTACAGACACTTGTGGTTCTGTTTCTAACTTCCTAGTACTGGCTATCTCACGGAAACCTAACAATTACTCGCGTTTCCAAGGTTTCAAGAATTCCTTGAGTAAGTGTCGATGATATCTAGCTCTTCGTGTTAAAGACTCTTGAGTACTGACGATTTCAAATACATTATCAATAGGTTCATCTAAAATTGGCCTAGCATAAATGAGATGCGTCGGACTTAATGCTCGTGATATACCTTCTGTATCGTCGTATAAATACGTTATAGATCTCGAATTAATAACAGATTCTACCTCAATTAATATGGTGCTGAGCTCATCTAAAGTTAACGAAGCTCTACCTATAATCTTTCTGAGACAACGCTTATCAGATCTCACCATCCTCTCCCATGTACCACCACAGAATGCGGCAATAAATTGCTATACAACCCTTTTTTCAGTGAGTCGATTCTTCCCAACCTTTGAAAGAATTAACGCTTTTGACTTCCTTCGAGGCTGTATGAAATGTCTTTGCATTGTCAGACAGAATTCTTCTCTACAATCAGCTACGTCACTACGGAATCCCATGAGAAGCGAGCGCACGCGCTACTGGTCATCACCCAACTGGCAACAAGGGTTAAAGAAAGAATTATATGTTGTGCTTTCTGATTTATAATAGTCGTAATGTCCGGATGGGATACCCAGAACACAATATGTTTTGTTAAACTCAAACTTTAAATGTCAATTATTTCGATTATCTCTTAGAATAAATTTGGATAATCAGTCGTATTGCAATGCGTTAGATGCATTTACTTGCTGTTACTTGATGTTTGAATCTCAATTGGAATGCTGAATGCGCAAGGTAACATTACCATAGCACAGAATAGAGTTAGGCAGAAGGGTCACTCCGTTTAGTTCCGGCTGACACTTTTTTTTCGCGCATGCGTGAGCAAGGAGGTGAATGAAAGCGAGGTTAAGTAAGTGCGCTTCGGCAAAAGTATAAGGCGTTTGACCGCAAGCCTTGGAGAAATTGTATCGTTTTTTGTGTTTTTCTTCGATTCTCAACGTTGAATTATCGAAAATGTGGAAGAAAAGTGTAGCAGAGGCATCTGTACATGTTCAGAAAACTATGAAAACTAACTAACATCTTGTACATGCACATCTCACACTTTGCAGGGTGGATTTTCGCCGGATGGTAACAATCCGTGCAGTTCAAATTGCATATAAACTATGTATCACTTTAAGTACTCATTGTGTACGTCGAGAATATGTATAGGAACGATGGTTTCCTATCATTATGGCTTGTCCTGTGACTTCCCTCGTTGGTTTGTTGATGCTCATGGTGTTACAGTCTTATTTAACGTGCAGAGAACACAGAGGCAGAGAGAGGAGACGGTGATGTTGAGTGTACTCAGACTCTACTCCGACTGAACTTTACATTACAAATAACATGGATTTATACATAAACAGAGAACAACCCAAAATAAACATGAGTTACGTAGAGGGAGGGATAGTTGTTTGTTGAATGGAATCGTATGGCGGTGGTTGCGTAGAGAACAACAGAATAGGATTGACCAAGTGTGTGATGACAAGTGACGCACGGTGATGTCCCAGGTATGTGATGTTGTGAATGCGAGTGAATTAAAAGAAGAAAATCGGCATTGAGCAAGAAATGGCCTATGCTACAATGTTTACGTTTCACTACATATGCAACAAAATATGTGAAATTGCGCATGCAAGAGAAATTATAATGAAAAACACTGAACGGTTTGCGTACAATGTTTGGGTAGCAGGTTAGGTCAATGAATCCAACAAAGAAGACATGAGGTGCCTTCTTCCCTCTGCAAGCCTTGGGGTTGTGCAATGGGCAAGCATAAACTACCTCTCAAGCCTCCCATGCCATGGTAACGGTGGAAAGCAAAGACTAATTTCTTCGAAATGGAATCGAAGAATCAAAATCCGGTCTGCACCCGGTAATCAGTTTATCTAGCCACTGATGAGCCCTGATATTGGGTGAAACCGGTGGTAAACACAAAATGCAAACACATACCTTTTCCTACGATGAGCAAAATTAGAACAGGGTTCCATCTTTGTACCGTTGAATTCTATGCTCTGTCGCAGCAACATTCTCAAGCTCAACATTTCGATACGCCTTCTCAACAACCTCGCTCTCGAATCGAGTTTAAGAAGTTCAGCGGTATCCCCATAGGTCAATCGCTGAGAACTGGTGTCAGCAAAACATCAAAGGAACCGACACAGAGTGACCCTTCTGCCTAACTCTATTCTGTGACCATAGCGTCCCTTAAATTACGAAATTACCTCAAAATTCTCACTAGTTATCGCATATAGAGACTCAGTCAGAGACGCTGTTTTAAGCGTTACTCATGTTGATTTGAATTAGTAGTGTTAAAATTACTTAAAAAATTATAACATTCCGTTTAATTTGATTGATTGGATTTATTATACGTTGTTTGTGTAGATGTGTAGTAATCTGGTACACGTGTTTGTGAGATCCGAGTCTTAGAGATATCTTCAAAAAAAAAAAAAAAAAAAAAACAAAAAGGAAAGAAAAAGATACATCACTGTGTAAGTTTAGCAGTTGTCCTTTCTAATTTGACTTCTCTCCTGGGATACTTATATCAGTCCGTGAACTAGAGAATAAGGAGTCGTAACTGTCATTACACTTATTTCTTATATATAACAAACTATGTTGAATTAGATATTATGCCTTCGCCCTCATTTGTGTAAACTTCGATTTGCACAGTAATGTTCATAACTGGTGCACACTAGTGGCTATTACTAGCTCTGCAAACTCCCCAATGCTCCTGTTTTTTATTGTGTAACTATGCGTTACATATTTCTTTCGCCTATAATGGGTTCGTGATCACAGGGCTTTAAATTCTCATGGGATTCCGTAGTGACGTAGCTGATTGTAGAGAAGAATTTAAAAATTAAACGAGACTTACCTGTAAGTTGATGTTTGATTGTAATTCTTCTCTACCATCAGCAGGAACGGAGGAATCACATGCCCTCCCATAAACAATTTTAATACCATTCCCACCCAGTATTCCTCCGTCCTGCTGATGACGAGCAATGTTTCATTTTCATTTCAGTCATTTAATAATTATTTATCTATTTTACTATCTTCCTGTGATCACTCACGCTTTAAAGAATGACCAGTAGCGCGTGCGCTCGCTTCTCATGTGATTCCACCGTTCCTGCTGATGGTAGAGAAGAATTACAATCAAACATCAACTTACAGGTAAGTCTCGTTTAATTTTTAAATTCTACTGGGAAGACTTCTTCTCGCACAAAAACGTCTGAACGCTCTAAGAAACGTTTCTACATCAAGTCACTCTACCAATTCAAGATGTATCCCCATAGTGGACAAACATGTAAACAGACAGACATACATTTTACATTGAATCTTATCTGTACCTGGTGATACGTGTAGCGGTCCTGCAAAATCTAGCCCAACATTTGAAAACGGTGGTCCCTCATCTACCCTGTACGGAGGGAGATCTGAACACTGAACCGTATTTAAAGGAAGACCTTCCAGTCTTCTACAAAGGATACGAGATTTAATGAACCGTTTTACGACTTCTCTTCCTCTGAGTATCCAATACTTACCTCTTAGAGCATTTAGAGTTTCTCTCACTCCATTGTGAAAGACTTTCTCATGATATTCCTTCACGACTGTGCTGATTCCACCGCGAAGGCGCAGCGCAGCTACCAAACTTTATGCGTCACCTTGTGCTTAGTAAGCAAAAATACTATTAGTCGTTATGAAGATTCTAGAAACTTAAATTGCATCATAGCTACATTCTTGTTGGACAATTACGTATATTTACTTTGCACACCATATTTGGAAAAAGCTGAGTAATGTAGTTCGCTATTAAAAAACCACGCGGTTGTGACTCAGTTCTTCTTCGGTAGATATTCAAGAGTGATACATGATTGCTATAAACTCGTCTTTTTAGTTTAGTCATTTCTGCGTTATACTTTAATAAGAATCAGAAGGGAGTAAAATCTCTACAACGACCAATCTAGAATACCAATGCTCGGTACGTAACAAAATAGGTTGAACGGAATCTAAAGATAACGACGCATGCTTCAAACGGGACTTTACTCTTAATAGTCCATCCTTATCTGTGAAAAGATTAAATTGAGCCACTAGAGTTGGTGGCCTAATAGTCCTCCTGGGTGTGGCATGACGAAGATACGATATTTCTACACCAAATGCATCAAACTGTATAGAGCGAATAATCTTATTTTCTGCTTCATGTAGTTCTTCGGCACTCAGCTCCCCGGTAGATGTTTCGTTTCCCTTTGTCGAATTATGAAGATTACGAATAAACTTCAGAACATAAGCAACTGTTCTAATAAGTTTGCTCTTACTACTGAAACGCTCTATATCTAACACGTTACCGATAGATACATCTTTGTCTACGTTTTGACTTGCCATTGTGAATGTTACTTTGGTGGATTTTTTACGATTTCATAGTAAGCTTGGTGCTCTTTACAGTTTTCGTTAGGAAAGTAAGCTGGCCAGGAACTGGGTTTCAATCTTAGAAACTCCGGTCCCTTCCACCAAAGACGATTTTGGGCAAGATCCTTACCACCCAACCCGCGAGAGGGTAAATCAGCCGGATTTTGCGTTCCTGGACAATGACGCCGCCATTGTCCCCTGTCAGTAATACTGTGTATTTGTTGGATTCTATTCCTCGCAAATTGCTTCAACGGTTTTTTATTATGAATCCAACACAAGACAGTATACGAGTCCACCCATAACATAGTTTTAATGGAATATTTTTTCAATTCTTGTGAGAGAATATTTTCTATGTGATTAACATGATGAGCTAATAAAGTCGCACCCATTGACTCTAGCCTGGGAATAGTTTGACGAGACAGAGGAGCAACTCTAGCTTTAGACGAAACAAAAAGAATTATGACCGTACCATCTTCGTACTGTATCCTGAGATATATAACACAGCCATAAGCCTTCTGACTTGAATCGGAAAATCCGTGTTCTATACCTACTCCTCTGTTGACGAAATAGCACCTAGGAATGCGTACAGTAGATAACCCCTCTAACTCTGATCAGAAGGAATAAAACTGCAAACGAGCAGCTCCTTGCAACTCTACATCCCAATTTATCCCTTCCAAGCAAAGATCTTGAAAGGCTACCTTCATTCGCACGATAAAAGGACTTAGAGCACCTAGTGGGCCAAATAACTTTGCACACACTTTCAAAAGAGAACGCTTTGTAACCGGTAAAGTTTTTCCGTACGCAACTACATCCTTGGATTGAAAGCATAAATCATCTGATTCGTTACTCCTCTCTACGCCTAAAATAAAATCTTATTTGTGTTGTGATGAGTAAGAATATCAACCATCGCGTGTTCGCAAGAAGGGTCTCCCTCTTGCCAGTGGGGCTTCTCTTGAATTACTTCGTTGTTATGCTCCGTTTCGCACTTGGAATTACCTTCAGATTCTAACTGAACAATTAGTTGTTTTCTCAGTTCTGGTGAATTAGAATTAAATTTCTGCAAGTTAAAAGCTCCTTCTGCTAGAATTGTCTTAGATGTACGTGCGATTTCCATGGCGCTTTCATATGATTCAGTACTGCACGATAAATCGTTCACATATAAACGGCCTAAGACTTCTACCGTTTTTGGAAAACGCGCAATGTACCCTCCCAAATGTTTCTTAAAGTTTGATAAATATAAATAAAGATTCCTTAGAAGTTGAAGTTTAATATAATCAATCGAAATAGGCATGTCAGTTCATGATTCTAGAGTGATGTTACTGAGGTGTTGATTAAGATACGTCTTTACTCATCCCAATACGGACGCACCTTGATTTTCAACTCAATATATCTAAATGCCCTGATTTTAACACGATCAACCGTTTCAGATGAGAACTTGTTAACAATCATTTATAACAGTGGACTTGATTAATGTAATGTCTCTTACCTCCAGTGAACTAGATAGTTGTGTCAATGATCGCACCATTTGCTTTCCTACGCAGATCTGCCTGCCTTTCGAGAGTGTGGAATGTGGTCAGTGAATGAGGAACTTACTTTGACTTCCTAACTCTCTATTGTGTGTTAACTATAGAATAGAGGGCGTTGGTTCCAGATCATTGATTGGTTGAGAGTTCTGTGGAGGAGAGAAAAACGTATCGTGTGGGCTTAGGCCTGAAACACACTGCATTTGCGTGCGACTAGTATCGACTCAAATAACAGAGGTTGCATCATTTGACGCCCTGTGAATGAAATGACAAAATGAAATGAAACAGTACTGTGTAGTATACTAAAAGGCGTGATACCAGAAGGGCGTAGTCCCATAAGGTCCCCTTAGTCTGTGTTGGCTGATACCACACAGGATATCGGCTACGGGATGCAGTTACACTACCCCCAGAGACATCGCGAAGCAGTGCCTGCTGGGGGGGGGGGATATTGTAACATTACCTGAATACCGTATTTATCCGCTTATAAGCCCTCCCCGCAGATAGGCCCACCTTTTCCTTGACACACGCCTTACTCCGCGTATAAGCCCCCCGCAGATTAAACACGATAAAGAAATGAAAAGGCACTCCTTCCTGAAATGTGGCCTATCCAATGCTCTTGACAGAAGTGAAGATCATGAGGTAAATATAAAAGGTATTGATGGATACACGATGCCAGAACCAGAGAGTCAATTTCATATCGTTAGTGGCAGTGAAAGTGAAAGTGAAGCAGAAGAGGCTGACTTTGAAACTGAAAGCAGTGACAGTGAAAGTAGCACTGACAATTAAAATAGTGACTTTGGTGGTGCCTGGACACTTTTTTAAAAGAATTAATCTTAAGTTAATATTTATTGTTGTTCTGGTTGGAATTGATATTACTCTTGTTGTTTTACTACTGCTGACTTAACACTTTGGATCTCTTTTCCCACTGAACTCTTTATTACACATCGCATAAGCCCTCCCCCGCGGATAAGCCCTCCCCCGCGGATAAGCCCCCCCCTGCAGATAGGCCCATCAAAAAAGCCTTAGGAACTCAGATAAGCCCTGGGCTTATAGGCGGAGAAATACGGTAAAGCTCAGTTTACCTGAAGTTCTTAACTTGTAAAAGCATGAAGATGGCTAAATGCAAATTGTCCTACTTACGGTTGAGAGCTCAATTGTTGAATTAAATGAACCTATCAATTAAATTTAAACTGTTACTAATGCGGTTATGGTGAAGACTTATTCAAGAATTATGGTAACTGAATTACAGTGACAGTACGAGCCATCATGAAACAGGGAGCAGGGGTGGATGGGGTCTGGGGACAAAGCGCCCATGAAATGTTTTGAGCCATGTCCTTTACATCGTAGGGAAACACTCTTTCGAAACATCTAGATACCCCTTTTCAGATAGAAAGCCACAGGCGAAATCAATGTAGAGCTTTGAACAACTTCAATAGATCTGATGTTTTCACACTTCATCGTATATATAATCTGAAAGTCTACAAATACAAATCGCATTAAACGGTAATATGTTTTTGGCTGGCTTGCAACACTAGGTAATAAATAAAATAAAAAAGAGATATTTAAATTAAGCCGTCTTGATTGTCTATCTCAGTCTTCATTGAAATCAGGTCACATATTTTGTTATAATATTGTAATACTGCTAATTTAGATTGGAGCTATATTTGGAAGATTTGGACGGATATTTAGTAGCTTGTAGAAGTACTAATATCTTTTATTAGGATATCTCGCATTTGTTATTTAGTATTATGGACTCTCAGTGCTTGAGAAAGACTGAGGAGTGCCATCTCGTTGTTTGTTGCTTTGATATTAGATATTTGGACTCTCAGTGCTTGAGAAAGGCTGAGGAGTGCCGATTCATATTAGTTGTTCGTGAGATACGTCGGGGGCTCGAATGTAAATGAGCCAACATAACCTTTATAGCTTCCATGAATGTTAGTCATACGTTACTATAATTTAGGTCTATTCTTTACGCTATAAGACGCATGTATTATGTCCAAAAGTATTTGTATTAGCTAATAGGAAATAAGTTAGGTTAGGCATAGTAATTCCACTTGTGAATTAAGTTCTAGGCATACGATAGAAACCCCCTTTGCAGTGACTGTGCATTACGCAGCACGCCATTCTATTGTTTTAGGATTTAGGATTATTTACTCCTGCATCGATAGATGACTGGATTAGGTATTGTTATATTACTTAGTATAGGCAACAAGATCTACTGTACGCATTGCGCCATACACTAATTATCTCTTCTGTAGGAGGCAAACCTTTGCCATATTTAGTATTACCTAGTAGACCCATTTGCATCTATTACACGTGGAACCAGATTCGCATATGACGCAAGTTCTAGACAGCATGATACGGAATCCCCATATCATCGCCTTGCATTAAACTATAGACTTTCCTTTGTTTAAGATTTCGTAACTCTAGCCTTGCATCAGACTTGAATGCTAGGATGGTTCGAGAATAAGATAAGGTTGGAATATCACTATATATGGTTAGATTTGATAGCACGATTGCGCGTGAAGATTGCATGTTGTAATTGCAACGCTTGTGCAATCCAAGCATGCTCTCCAATATATATGACGAGTTTAGAGTATAGAGAGAAGAAGGAGAAGGTTCAATGGCAGGGACGCGAGTCTCCTAGCCGAACCACTTGTATAGGTATATGAATGTAGATAAAGGTTAATAGTTATCATGATATATATTAGCTACTACGACTCTAAAGACCGCTCGTGACCAAGGCATCCTGACGATGTAAAGCTGAAGGCCGAAGTGCGCATAGTCAACATCATCATCATGATTCCAGTTTTCATAGACTAGATCTTTTTATTTTATTTCTGATCAATTTTACGATGGTGACAGTTTTAGTTCAATTTCACAATATGACGATTTTTGGAAGCCACCTTTCTGAGAATGATAGAAGATGGACATGTAGACCTGCCTTTGTCCGAGTTAAGCGATGTTTCTCAATTACAGAGCTGACCGTAAATCAATCATAATATACAACAGGTGATTCTTCTACAGCAATGCTGTATTCATAATAGGGTAATATACTGATTCCCATGAATTACACCATTTTCACATCAATAAAGGTGATACGTGCCAGTTCAAAATACTTTGATACGACGTGGCGTAAAACTCAGCTAACTGTGCCTGAGTTCTACGCCGCGGAAACAAGTATTGTTGTATAAGAAACCTAGCAAAAGGTCTAGTTCTTAAAGTTCCTCAATCATCATCATATTTAAACCATTTGTTGTGCTCGGTACCAGAAAACCTGTCTACAATGAGGCTCTACCTCACTGGTGATTCGATGTTACTGACCGGTACTTTTTCATCAATAGCAAAGAACACGACATGAGTGACTTTGATTTTAAAGTAAGATGAATGGTGCTCCATGTTTTTCGTAGTCCTTCATGATCAAAAGCTAATTCTAATTACATTCAAATCCCTTCTGCCTCCAACTCCGTTCTTCTGCCCCTAATTTCGTTCTCTTGCCCACAATACTTTGATGAAGAAATGGAGCATGAATCATGCAATTATTGAAGTTTGGGCTGCTAAAGGCACGTCTGAAACAATTTTCAGAATAAAGAAAAACAAGATAGACGAACCAGAAACCAAGAAGAAAACGAGAAAGGCTATAAGAGATCAAAAAGGCGAAAGATTGCTGAAGCCTGCTTTTCACGTTGCTTGGGAGAGAACCTTCTCGATAAATTTTTAAACTTCGCTGTGCCTGAAAGTGTGATAAATATAGCTAAAGATTCCTTAGAAGTTGAAGTTTAATATAATAAATGGAAATATGCATGTCAGTTCATGACTCTAGAGTGATATTACTGAGGTATTGATTAAGATACATCTTTACTCATCCCAATACGGACGCACCTTGATTTTCAACTCAATATTTCTAAATGCCCTAATGTTAACACGATCAACCGTTTCAGACTAGAAATTGTTTACTATCATTTATAACAGTGGACTTGATTAATGTAATGGTCTCTTACCTCCAGTGAACTAGATAGTTGTGTCAATGATCGCACCATTTGCTTTCCTATCCAGATCTGCCTGCCTTTCGAGAGTGTGGAATGTAGTCAGCGAATGAGGAACTTACCTTGACTTCCTAGAAGTACAGAATTGAGAGTTACGTAACTCTGTATTGTGTGTTAACTATAGAATAGAGGGCGTTGGTTCCAGATCATTGATTGGTTGAGAGTTCTGTGGAGGAGAGAAAAATGTATCGTGTAGGCCTTGGCCTGAAATACTAGGCCAGACATACACTGCCCAGTTTATTGGATTCGATTAAATGGATGATCTAATTTATTGGACGGAAATGGCTGTTAACATTCATGGAATAAATTGGAACGATTTTTTGTACACTTCCTCAATTCATCATGGTTTCGCTGCAGCAGTTGTAGTTACTATCATTAATAAAAAGCGAAAAAGACAGCGACAGAGAAGGCAACGATCAGTTTGGTTTAAGCCATGGCTAACCCAGTGCAATAAGGTCGGGATAAGTAGCACTCTTCTACAGGGGTGCCGTTCCTAAAAGGTTAACAAGTTGGGCTATGCTACAGGTCATTGTAATGATCACACCCGTAGCCACACCCAAAATTTCATTCTATCTATTCAAGTGTAAATATATGAAAGGTTATATGAAAGTTATACTTAATTAATTTAAAGATACATAAAATCGCAGTAAAAGGTTTGTTGCAACCTACCAAGCTAGGAAATCATCAGACTGGAGTCTACTTATTGTGAAATTGAACTGAAACTGTCACCATCGTAAAATTGAGCAAATATAAATTATAAATATCTAATATAAATGCAACAAACAACGAGATGGCACTCCTCAGTCTTTCTCAAGCACTGAGAGTCCATAATACCAAATAACAACATGTGATACGTCCTAATAAAAGATACTAGTACTTCTACAAGCTACTAAATATCTGTCCAAATCTTCCAACTATAGCTTCAATCTAAATTAGCAGTATTACAGGACTGAGCCCCCCAATAATCTTTTCATTTTCATCATAATAATGATAATCATCATCATCATCGTCATCATCATCAATTTATTTACAGTTAGCTATTTTTTCTATTTAGCTAAAGAAGAAGCTAATTAAGACCAGCTAATGCTAAAACTAAAAAAAGATGTAATTACAAATAGTTGTCAAATGCAAAACTAATCCAAAAAACCAAAACCGTAAATCCTTAACAATAACTTTGTACCATTTGCAGTTGCAAGAAAATTTGTCCCACTGTTTTATTCTCCTTTTAAATTCTTGCAGCGTGTCAATGTCTTTCTGACTATTGGGCAGTGAGGACCATAAGGAGCAGCCTCTAAACTGAATATTTTCTGTAGTGAAGTGCTCAGATGAAACATTTCAGCTTCCAATGGATCACTGCACAAGGATATTTTTCAAAAGCCGATAGGCCCGTCATTGCAGATATCCTACGTTGTTAGTTGACGAATCGTATACATATATGTATTCATATACATTATCAATTCTCTCATATACATTTCTATTTAGACATCTGCATTTCCTTTAACCTTAGTCTTTATTACACCCGATCCTCACTCACATCCTCGTATATACACCGTGGCTCAATGGCCTCGTTCCCATTGCCATTCGTTGCTTGAATTACCCTTTATTTCTTATTTTTAAATGAACATGAATAAGTACTTTGATACTGTTAACAAAAGATGACCGTTGTAATATTCCTGTGATTACAAGTAGTGGGTGCGTGCAGTTGGGTTCTTTACCACACCCTGAAATGGAGGTAGGGAGAAAATGACAGGTCTTCTTCGACAAATCTAATATTCATAAACCCAAGAAATACTTCAGTTATTTCACTCAATGTATCAAATGATTTTAAATCTTTATATGCCCTTTTCTCGTTTCTTTGGCACAAAAGCACGAAAGAATGTGCTACACTAAACCAGGTTCTCTGCCGATGGAGCGACATCTATTGAATACCGCAAATTAACGTACACGGTTTTTTATAAGAAAGTTTGCCTCGCCCAGTATTGAGCCTTTCTTAGCCTACAGGCTCACAACTGCATAGGGGATCCTTGGGGTCTAGACCCCTGCCCTTTCCTTTGAAAGGATGAAAGTGCCCTTTTCTTGGACAACTGTGAAACTGTTTATTGTACTTTTGTTAAGTAGAACTGCTTACAATTGTCAGTAAGCTTCAGCGTAATGAAACAATGAAAATCATGTAATATATTTTTTCATGATTTCAGAAGATTTCTTAAACGTATAGTTCAATATTTCAAGGTATTAGCTCAAAAAACGGGCTTACCGCGAACGAACATGGCTCGCTGGCTTGGTTCCTGGCTAAGTGGGATACAGGTAGGGGTTGGGGTTAGCGCTACTGGGGTTTGCACATGAAGTAATTCAGACTGTTAGAATTTAATCGATGTCACTGGACCTATGGATTAAGATGAGCTATGGATTAGGTGAGGATATCGAAAGATATCAAGCTGGCATCCCAATGTATTTTGCTTGTTTCTTTTATAAACGACCATGTAGACACATGCATGTTGTGGAAAAACATGCGCTAAAATTTATTTAATGAAAAGAAGGGCTTTAACATTTTAGACAGGTCTTCATAGTATATGCACGAATAACAATTTCACTGGTGAGAAATTTTACTCGTGCTTATCACGACAAGCTTGACCTCCAGTTTTTCTCTCTGTTGTACAAAGTAACAACTTGTTCGCCAGTGCTTTTCGAGTATTTTCTGACATTCTTGGAACTTACGAGAATTTCCAGAATTATTTGCTTTATATTACTATGTACCTTCATGCAAAGTTGCATTTACCTGTACCTAGTATCGCTTCTCGCCCCCCCCCCTCCGCTTACTATGACTCCTCTCGTCCCTCTTGCCAGATCTAAGAACACTTATTTTGTACTTTTACTTTGTTGTTCTGTTTTTCTTCCATTTTAGGCATTTTAGGCCAAATAGTTGAACTTATTGTGCTATTCCCACGTACTCATCTGTCAGACTACATTAGGCTAGATCTGCAGTTTTAGCACCAATACCAAACTAAGTCTGACCACTCTAGTGAGTTTTATTTGCAAATGAACCATTGTTACAACTTGTTGCAGGCGGAAAGCATTACGTGCTCTCAATGAAAGACTAAAGAAGGAAACTGAGAGTCGAGAAGCTACTAGCGAAGAGACTTGGCCTTCTGTTGATGACGAGACAGCAAAGGACGATCCTGATACAAATGGGGTAACTATTGATCTGGAAAATAACAGTAGTTCTGATGCAGATGTTGAAGTTATTGATAAAAGTGAAATCGAGGAAAAGTGACGACGAAATTCACAAGTATTAACGTTGGAAATAATGCTAAGGTTTCGGCGTTGAATATCTAGAATTGTACAAATATCAAATAAATCTAGGTATCTGTAGCACGATATTATGTAGAGGTTAAAACACCAGTTCTGTAAATGATCGATTAAGTGCCGCGGCGCTTAGTACAGTTCTTATGTTTCTAGGTACGGCGGTTATTCGACTGCGGCGCTTATTTTACATATTACTCCGAAGAACGATTAAACGTTCGAGTGTGTAACTAGAACTAAATAATGTTTGAAAGTGATCGTAGCAACTTATGCTTTAGCAGAATTTACCAGCAGATTTGTTTTACCAAGGCTATTCTGCTCATTTTGAGGAAGAACTGAATTTCTGAAGTGTGACACAAAATGGAAATGTAACTACAGTACACTTATTCAATGTCAGTCATTTGGTTAATGTCATTATAAGAATAAAAGATCACATTTTACCTTCGCGAAGAAATACTGGTATTTATTTACTGTTATGGTGAGTTGTCGTTGAAAATCTTTGTGTGTGTGTGTGAAATTATTTTACATCGATTTTATTTCTAGTTTACAAATATAAAATATATCTTTCTTATTGTATTTATTGTAGGTCGTAAGATAGGCGACGCGGTACGCGTAGCGGCGCTTAATCGATCATTTACGGTATCCAGAGTTTTATTGGTGAATCTGTTTGAATAAGAAGAGTCTATTAGGACAGATACAGGCGGTGGCATTGCAAATAATTGAAATTGGCGACTAGCTCGGACACGTCATTTCTGTTTCATACATAATTAAGTGAGGTGTAGCAAGGAAATAAGGGGATAGATCGAAAGACTAAGAATCAGGTCACATTTCTTGGGCTGCAAGCTTGGAATTTCAATAAGCATAAACTTAAGTTTGATAACGAGGAGGTCCCGAGATAACAGAATGTTCTATCAAGGGCAATGAAAGTGTCCTAGAGACTTATATCGCTTTTAAGAGCTCGACCTTCTGGTTTCCTCAACAGTCTCAGCAATGTTTCGCAGTAGCCTATGCTAATTTTGATATATCGAGCTAATCTCAATGACTTTTTGTCTATATAGTGTTTGTTTTCAATAGGAATTTTTTTCCCTTTTCGCATATTTTTTTGAAATCGATTGATAGTCAATCTGCGCACCGATTGGATCAGTTTAAGCTTGTCTGCTTTATGATGTTTTCCGCAACAGTATCCAAACAGTCGATGCCTCGTGAACCACATGCCTTAGGTGAAAATGGCTCATATGAAGAGAAGCCTCCAGGTTTATTTATTTTATTGTTTTTTAAGGATTAATTGTTGAATCGATCGAGAAATTCCTTATTGCATTACAATTGTCCCATTTTACTAAATTATTTCTTTTTCGTTGGCAACGGCAGGTGTTTTTGTGAGCCAGATAATTCTATAAATGCGTCAAGATTCTTAATAAATGCGTCAAGATTCTTATTGCTCAAAAGCAGTTAAATCATATACCAACCTGTTTTCACACACGAATTCCGCGCATATGCAACGTTTGTTTGGAGCATACTTCAGCCCCGACACACGGATCATCTCCACTTCGTATATATTGCAAAATTAAGCAAAAATGAAAGGAACACACAGAAGACTTGAAATACAGTAATCAAGAATAGTCATTTGATATCATAGGAATCGTTGATACCTAGCTATAAAAATTAGAAAATTGTATTTGGCCCTCTTAAGCTCAAAAGCGATAGTTAAGTGGAACGTAGTCCAAAATGGTAGAGAGTGTTTCTGAAACGGAATCTGTTTTGCTCTGTGTAACAAGCATGTAGGCAGAGAAGACAAGATAGTCTTGATTAAATATCTCTCTGCCAATACTCCAATGATGCATCTCTTATGCTCAACTCACATGAAATAGTCATATCCAATTCAAGGGTATTCTGAACGTAAATTGGGGGATAGTTATTGCCCTCACACATTTTATCCAATGCCCCCTTCGCTTTACCTTTAAGATTTCAGAAGCGATCCATTGTTGATGGCGTTCTCTCGTACTCGAATCATGTTGTCCTGTTTTGATACTTATGACTTTGTTGTTGACGGTCTATCCGTCTGTTCTCTGATACTCGAGGTAGTTTGTTATCATTGTATTTCAATTCTATAGCAACTTGCCTTTTGCAGTTTCACCGCTTTTTGGCTCTTTACTGCATTTGAGTTTACGTCCGCCACTTAGGCCTAACTTTATGAGTGAATTAAATTGCCTGCTGATACACAGCCATTTTAATGCATGTCTTCATGTTAGTTCGTTCGCAAATTAGGACATCTTGCTGTTATACAGAACTCTCTAGTTGCAATACTGAATGTGAGTGAGTTATGGTTTTTGTTATGTCCAATAAAATTTCCCAGGCCCCTCTAACTTACAACATCTTCAGATTGGCTTCTTGACTGCATTACTATTCACTACTCAAGGCTGGCAACACAGCAGCCTAACAAAGTGGGCTTCACACAATTCTCGGAAACACCCTCGCGATATCCTCACGTACATACTGAACCCAGATTAATCATTTGGCTCAAAAAGCATGAAATTTACCACCTATTATTGCCAAAAAGTGAATTTTCTGCTTTTCAATTTCTGATTCTGCTGATATGGTCTTTTGCTTGTGAGAGTGTTAAATGGCTCAAATACATCAGTCTTAAAGCACTGCCCAATTAATGAGGCTTATGTGCAATTCTATCTAAATAGAACTCAAAAGTGCAAAAAGATTAACTGGGCAATGTAAGGAGTGTCATTAAGGAGGATATAAACTAATTCAGGGGGTAATTAAAGTTTGCTCTTGTCCAAAAATATATAATATTTCTGCTCCAGAGGAATTTACCTCCTGTTTGTAACTTTAACTGTGTCAAATTGTGTAAGCTCTACTGCAGTTTGGTCATTTTTGATGGTCAATACTGTAAAGGCAGAGGAGTGTGTAGTATATAGCACTTAAAAATTACTGTATGGAGATATTCTTGGAATTACAAGGTGCTGTAATCTTAGGGACAATTTCTGGTTTGCCTTTTATCCAAAATATTTACTCAAAGAAAGACAACATAAGATATCATGGTTTATCCAAATTTACAAAATGGAAAAATATCCAATGGATCATTTCGAAATAAATCTATGAAGGAAATACAAATTATTTGTAAGTCAAACATATTCGGGTTTTACACAGTCTTTCTGTCAGCAAGGACACGCATGATACTACCAAGTCCACCATTACCAACAAGCTGAAAAAAATCATTAATATTTAGAAAAAAAGCAATTGCTTATAGCTTCAGGTTTCACATGTATTCTTTAATACTCAAGTTGTACCCCTAAAATACTTCAATACAAGGCCCTACATGCTACTATCAACTAGACAGTTATATTATCAGTTGGTAGAGAGGAAGGTTGTATACTGTAATGCTAACTGAATATGCTTGCTGTACTTTAAATATCTGTGGGGAAACAACAAAATCATTGTACACTATCAGCCACAAGAAGTAACAGAGTAGTATGCCAAATACCATATTGAAATGTTGCTTCTTGTAATTTTTGCTTCCTAACTATGATAAAACATTAGGGAAGAACAAACCAGTAAAACTCACACTTTTCTTATCCTACCATATCAGCTATAATACTGGTTAGAATAAGAAATAGCATTATTAGATGTTCCCATTCTTGACTATCAGCTATAGATCTTCTTTACTCTAGTTTGCACCTCATACTTATTAAATGTTGAACATACTGCTACATAACCTAACAGTGGAATTTTTAATAATAAAAAATCTTAACCTTAAAACAGAAAAAAACTATTTGATAGCAAGATGTAAAAGACACTGAGTCAAACCTTTTCATGCCAAGTTAGCAGAGACGCACAGAAACTATCACTTGGTTCTGAAAAACCTCTATAAATATATTTCATCAAAACATCAGTTTCATTTGGTGATAAGCCTTTGGCAGCTGCTTCAATCTCACTAGATTTGTATGCAGTAAGAACTCTGATTACCAAACCAAATGCTTTGTCCTGTCAGGAGAGAACATATTTTGTTAACATAATGCACTGTTACAGATGTGAATGCTGAAAACCTGCAAAGATACACTGATAAAAAAATATGCATGAACTCATGAAACTGAAAGTCTCTGTTTATAAAGACTGTTGTAAAACAGGTCTGGGCCATGTAAACACAGCTTACAGTAATATATGTTACATCCCACTATGCTATCAACTTACATCAGACACATCACATCCCTATGTTCTTTGAAATAATTGACTATGTAGTAATGTAATGTAATATATATAACTTAAATTCTGCTTTAATACAACATACAATAATTAACTACAAACTTAAACCAACAAGATAATTAAATGAAAATAGAAACAACATAAAAAGGGAAAAAACACACAGAATTCTTAAGGAGGAGCCTCCTAAGTAGCTAAACTAACTAATAATTTAAGAAATTTTGCTTCAAACTATGCTGACAGTGCCTAAAAACTATTCATATATCAAATGTATATAAATTACTTCATATGGGTGCTTGTATAAGGCTTAACTTTAGTGTACAATGAAAACTAATTTGTGCAACTTGATAAAATGGATTTATGCAATGACAAATAGTAAAAATGTTCATCGATAAAACTACTTAATCCCTCAAAAATGTATTCATAAATCCTTGCAACAAACATTGTTATGATTGAGATATCAATTACACTGTTAATATTAACCACTAATCAATGTTAATTCAATTAATTTTGTAGAAAACTTCTCACTCACGCAAGAATAGAAGATGTGATCAGAAAACTTTTTGTATGGACTCCATCCAATGACCCATATTTTCAGCAAAATGCACAGTGATAAGGTTTCCTTATAATTAGGCATGGCTCAAACTGAGACACAGCTAAGGTACTATAAGCCCTAATCATAATGTACCTATAATACTCAAATGATTACTCGCAGAAACACTTTTGAGTTGGCTACTAGGCATGATAACTTTCATAATTACCTTCCTCTCTTTGCTTTTGGAGCCTGCTGGAGCTTGAGCAAGTAACAACTTTAATGCATCAGTATTTTTTTTACTGCAAATGGAGAGTTAAGGACATCTGTGTAATAATACCCCATTAACGGTTTGTACTACTAAGCTGCTCTGTAAGGTTTTAAGCCTAGTGGTGATGTTCAGCACCAAAGTGCACTAGCTATGTCCAGTTTGTTGTCAAGGCACACAAGCTGGTTAAGCTTCAAGCATGAAGAGTGTGATGAAATGGGCACCTCATTTCTTTAAGGTACAGGATATGCCCCATGCCATGTGTGTGATCATGCACCCTCAAATGGAGGGACCTGTATTGTCAGGTCTCCTAGTTTACACACATTTGTATTTGCACACATTTGTATTTGCACACATTTGTTTATAGGACAGGTAGTTCTCATTTAGGCCATCTGTATGCACTTAGGAACTGTACAGGAGATTACATAAATGTTAAATGATTAAATCTTGTGCTGTAAAAGAAAATAGTAAACAAACACCAGATAACCTCAATTTAACAGTGAACTGAAAGTTCTGCTAAGGTAGTGTTTTACAACCTTCTCTGCAAGGGTAATGGTTCTCATGCAATGTATTATGTGCCATTAGAGCTGTTGAGTGCAGGATGGCATGCGATATGTAAACTCTGATTTTTGGGAAAAGTATAGGCTGTTGAGGTTTCAATGTGGACTTCCTACACTTTCTTTTCATGATTTATTTCCATTCATTCAATTTACTTTATGTTAAAATTACTTTACATTGGTAAGTATTTCATTTAATTGAGAAGAAAGGATTAAGCCAATGGGAATTAAGTAGGAGGGAAACAAATACCTAATTTTCAGACAGAAAGGAATATTTTTCCACATGTGGTACTTAAATTATGGCATGTGAACATCATAATTCCTTTGCATGCCATCTCTGTTGATTTACTGCTAAATGCTTTCTAACATTCATTTCTATGTCTTCTGGTACTCTTTTGACCCAATATTGTTCATAGTTCTTTTTCAAAGAAGCATGATTGAAACAATTCAGGCTTTAATAAGTAATATTGAGCATTACAATCTGAATGTCAGAAGAGGATCTTTTCAGCACTGTGCCTAAACCCCTTACAAATATAGATGTATGACTAAGAAAATGGCAGTTTCTATACTCTGCAAAAGTGTGGGATTCTTGTTTCATTGAAAAAGTAACAATAACTATAATTCTCTAGTTGTAAAGGGTGTCAGATGGACTGCTAGTGCAAACTACATGGAATGCAAACACACTATTTGCAGCAATTGGTTTGGAATCCTTGCACTGTCTAGAAAACAAATAGTAGTGTCACCAGTTTATAAATGTGGTGGACATAAAGACTACGTCCAAAGTAAAACATTATACGCCCTAAAACCAAGAGATTACTTTTCACAAACTAGTACGGCATGAAGTTTGAATTTCATCTCAAGTACTATCAGGTAGCCAAGTTT
This sequence comes from Mastigias papua, assembly GCA_964019165.1. Classification (NCBI taxonomy): domain Eukaryota; kingdom Metazoa; phylum Cnidaria; class Scyphozoa; order Rhizostomeae; family Mastigiidae; genus Mastigias; species Mastigias papua. The sequence continues at coordinate 9,090,825 of OZ025273.1, forward strand.
TTCTAGCTCAGAGGAACAATACCCCCTCCTCTAAAGAAGACAGTACGAGCCTATACTGTTAGATGCTACATTCTATTTTTGAGAGATCTTTTCTACAACCTAGTACAAGTATCTTGCTTTCTCTGATGCTGTACTGTATTAGAACTGGCAACACTGATTGGATAAATTAAACCTGTGCAGAACAGGGCCTACTAACACCCAGTTTGAACAAGGAAGAGGATACGTCATTAATAATTGCTGAATTTCTCCTTCGTTTGGACCCAAATCTTGCTCTTCTTCATTTTGATCATCTTGAAACGAATCTTCATCATATTTATCGACATCTACTTTTCGGAATTCACGCCCTGTCGAAGCTTTTGCCATTTTCCCTGGAAGACCTTACAAATATCCAATCCTCCTTTACCTACGAATCCACCCAACTATCCAAACGCGTAATTGTGATGGTGCACCTTCGCAGTGTTTAGCTTCAAAACGAGATCTTTGAAGCCTGTCATGTGGGAGCTTGTGGAAGCCCCTTACCTTTATCGCTTTCTGCCGTCGAGCTGGTGCATTTACTTTCCATAATTTTATTCCTATTTTACCCTTTAGTGTAAAAAATGTAATTTAGCTTATTATACTAGTAGTTGCAGGTCCACATAACGTTGGTTGCCTTTACACACCTGCATTACCAAAAAATTAAAGTATGCATGAATGTACAGTATATATGTATGCGTATGTATGCCAGCTACCAAAGAGTGGGAAGCAAAGCAGAATTACCAAAGCGTGCCTCAGAGAAAAGCATGTTTTTCATTCTAGCATTCTAGGATTGGCAATATGTTAGCAGCACAGCAGCCTTAGAATATATACCGTGAATCTCTGATGGAATTGCAAAGTTGATATCAGATTCTCTGTCATGAAACTCAAAGCCCAGTAAAAGTGATGCCATGAGGATTGGTAGACATATGATAGATATGATAAGGTTTTGAGCAGTGGTATGCCGAAGGACGAATGGGGGTGTGGCAAAAAAGTTTACAGGTAGAATTGAACAAGGCACCCTTATTACCGACAAACCATTAGTTGCAAGAGTACTATTGAGGGCAAATTGATGTGTCTACTGCTAGTAATTCCTGATTAATTCAACTTTGTTCCGAAGGGGAGAAGTGGAGTTTGCTCTTCAAGTCAAAAAGTAATGTAATTGTACCAAGATTTTAGGCATTGATTGCATAACCGTTGGATGTAACTGCTCTTGCAGACAAGGCAAAGATTCACCGACGAATTCTGCAAAAGCTGGAAGGTGTGGCACCCCCATACCTCCTAATTCGGCGCGTAACTGGTTTTGAGGACACTTGATTGAGGTATCTATCTCCCTTAACAATATTTGGCAATATCTCCCTCTTTTGCAAAAATTTGATCTCTCTTACTTCTCCCTTAACACTACCATGCTCCCATGGCCTGTCGATTATTGGATAATCTTTATGCAGTGTGATTTTACAATATAATATATTAGGCGTAGTCTACTGAACTTCACCATGAAACTACTCCAGATTGGATAAAAGAAAGCACGTTGTCTCAAGTCAAATTTCTTGAAGATCTACTACCCCAGGAATGCTTTGCCAAGAATGGTGTGCTAACAACAATAGCAAGCTCCCAGGTGACTCTTTCCCACATTAGTGCAATCCATTGTCGTGGATAGTTTTTGAAAAAGGTGCTTTGAGTTAATTTTGTTGTTTTTGATAACGGATATCAGAAAACCTCGAGCTTAGCTTCATTATGCTGACTTAAAGGATTCATTGATATACCCATGAGTAAAATTTCAACCCTCAAGTGGCAGTATAGAAAATAAATGAGATGGGAGAAGAAGACAACGCCTCTTTCCCTCTCCAGCCATTTGTGCGAAAGATAACAATCGCAACAAGTGCTGTAGTTTTAAAAAGTAGTTAAGCAAAATGCTGAGTTACTCATAGTGCTTATGTATAAGAGCTCTAGTTACGCTTTCCTTGTCTACGAAACAATTTGACAAGCAATGAAATGAACCAAAAAGCGAGAAGCTTTGGAATTTTCCTTGTAATACGTCTCCTCAAGAATAACAGAGATGTGCTTTGAGTAACCAAGCATTTGCTTTGACAAGTCATAACAGATTATTAAAAGCCAAGGGGGATCGGAAAAGTCAGGTAAGGGTTCATCACTGTGTATAACTGAGCTTTATTTTTCTGTTGATCGTGATTCATAACGCAGTGCATAATTAAGTATGGCATCTAGCAAGAACTTTTTAGGGTGCATTTGTATATAAAATGTGCAGTTTTTAAAAGACGCTTCTGCAGCGTTATATATAAATTGTGCTTTCCACAGTCATGGTGATAAGTCCGGTGCATTTATACTTATGAAAATCAAGGATTAGTCCGCAATGTAGAATTTGTGAGCATAATGAGTAGCTTTGTAAGGTCGTAACACCCTGTCATCTTGGATGTGATACTTACAACTCTGAGACATCAAGTAAGAATTATGTATGCATGCATGTATATATGTATGTATGTATGTATGTATGTATGTATGTATGTATTCCAGATCGAACAATACATTTCACAGAAATTTCAAAGTTGACAACAGTGATCAAGGTCCTAGTGCCAGTCTGTTGAGCCTCTTGTGTAACAGTATCACAGTTACTAGAAACGTTATATGACGTTTTGGACGAATCTAAGTTACTATATTTTCAAAATAGTGGGAGTTACATAAATTGATCAATGAAAGAAAATGAAAGATAAATCTCAACAAATTAAGTCAAGGGGTACTGGACCCCAAAAGCTAACCTAAATTTAACACAGGAGGCTGCCGTCTTGAGCCCCCCAGGACCACATCCCTGACAGTATGTACGTTAGGAGAGTTTTCTCAAGCTTTTTTCAAACTATTTTTTCAACTACATATCACTTACAAAACTAGGCTAGATCTAACTTCTAGCGTTGTTTATCATAGAGGGAATCCACCAGTCTTCTGAATTATTTATAACCTTTGATTGCAATGATAATATCTTATTAGGTATGCAATATAAAGAGATAATATAGAATATCTAATCTAATGGATTGTCTGTAAAAGAAAGAGGACTATGATTTCCAGTACTGATTGTTATTATTGCTAGTAATTTTAAACTACTATGAAGCTCCCAGCTTATTAAAATTTAGCCCTATGAATAATAGGTAATCGATGGAGCCTCCTTCATGTTCCTATGGCAACTACTGTATCGCAAAGTAGCTATCTATGGTCTTTTTCTTTCAATGTATGAAGAATTAACATCTTGGCTTCGCAACTATAATCAATTCAAGCCTGAACATGGACCTGCGACCTAAGTTAGCAAAAAGTTTAGCACTACACTTTTTTGGGGAGAGGGCAATTTGGGAAGGATCTTTGAGAGAGCTTTTCTAATCAAGTTAACTTTTTCTATTAATATAAGCGACGCCATAATGCCAGAAAGTTAATAGAGTGAACAATCATAAAAATGATAGCTATTAGTAACATGATTAATATGTTAATTAAAGAAGTTTTTACTGTGAAGGATAAGGTGAATACATCTTTGAGGAGATATCCACAATAAAAATACTATTTCTTCAACTTGTAGCATATTGGTGTTCTATGTCTTAGGTGAATCTATGTTGTATGTCGTGTCGCTTTACTTTTGATGTTGCGTTTTGGAATGGCATGTTCGTGTCAATTCCTGTTATGTATGTAACTCGCTTGTAGTGTCAGTATCACCCTTCCTGGCGATGTGTTTGTCCCTGTCAACGTGTATTGTGCTTTGACGTAGCGAATGTTGTATAGTGCTTACGATTATATTATGTGTGCTTTATTATTTGAGTCAGTCAATTAGTTCAGTTCAATCTTACGGTTATAAAGAAAAGAGCACACACGCATAGAAGTTTCTCTCTGTTATTTCTAACTAAGGCCTAGGCCTATGGCCTAGGCTTGAAGGCTCGAACATAGAAGACTTGCCGGCCTCCGAAGGAGACCTCTATTACGTTACAAACTTAATAGGCCTTAATACCAAAGAAATAACAGCACATGGCTCCTAATATCTAGTTTGTGAAACTTTATGAAGTGATGTTGTTTAAAATAAATGCATATATATATATATATATATATATATATATATATATATATATATATATATATATATATATATATATATATATATATATATATATATATATATATATATATATATATATATATATATATATATATATATATATATATATATATATATATATATATATATATATATATATATATGTATATATTGTTGCAGGGTATGAATCAGAAAAGATACAACAGCTTTGCTTCAATTAGCTGTTATTCAGCTACGCCTGGCAGCGCACATTAAATATAGTTTATTATAATGAAAATAATAATAATCATCGCCATCTATTTAACTTAGTTATTAGATAAAATAATTGTTTAGAGAAAACTATTGCCCAGGAGCTTAACACTGTCTCTTCAAAACCACTTGATCATTGCACAATTGGTTAGAACGGAAGATTAATACCTGATCGGAGGTGCTCTTCTTGGAGCAGATTTTCTGCTTTGCCAGACAGTAAAGCACAATAGGACAAACGCTGATGGATCTCTAAGTACAGTTGTATTGACAAAATTGACTTTCGACTATTTGCAGTTTGCAATGTTAATTGCAACCTTTTAATAACGAATTTTACATCCTGTTGTTACTATTTTCATATGCATATTAATGCTTTCTTGCTATTAAAAATAATTTAGTGATTTATGACATGTGTTATAGCTGAAAATGTTTTTTGCTGCAAATAGTTATTTATTATAGTTGAGACGAGAGATATTTACCAAAATCCACAGTAGGGTAGTTGGATAAATTAACACAATAGCTAATGACTTCCTGAGATCTTTTTCAATGCACTCAGTGCATCCACCGTAGTATAAGATGCACAGATATCAAGTGTTTAACAATTCAATACCTTAGTCATACCTCAGTTTTAAAAAATTTCATAATCCAGAAATATCGAAAAGGAAACAATTTCAACGCAAAAGTATCGTACTGATGTGCCCGTATGCTATTACGCTGAGTGCCTCCCCTGGACCTTGCAGTATATCCATCATAGTGTAAGTGTACAATTCTAGCTTGAAATATTTGGCTTTAACTCTCAGGAGCTGGACGATGGTAGCATTTTAGCAACAAAAATTAAACTCCTACTTAGTAGATTATGAAATTTGTGTATGGACATTAAACATTTATGAACAATTAGCTGCTGCTTACTGACAGATTACTGGTTTCCTTATGTACGAATGGAATATCATGAAGGCTTTGCTATATGTGTCCGAAGTTCGATAAATTGGAATCTGTCTTAATGTGCTTTGAACTCTGCAAAATTGAAGTGCCAATAAATCAGTTCTAACCTTGCCCCAGCGAGCCTCTTCTCTGGGTAAAGCGAGGTAGCTCCCATTTGCTCAACATGCGTTTATAAGAAATTCAGCTCTCTGGGTTCTGATGATACTGTTCCACTCTTAGTGACGAATTCAGCTGGCACGTTAAATGCTTTGCTGCAATTATGGTATGGTGTATACATACTAACGTTCGAGAATTTAGTACTTTCATACTTTCATCTCAGCTTTTCTGACACTTGAGCATATTGGTCATGGCTTACTGCTATTTGTGCTGTTTGCTGTTTTGATAGTGTTCATTACCCTATTTATTAGAAGCTTTCTCACTCGTCCCTTTAAATAAGTACAACAAGGCTAGAATCTGTGTTGCAATGGGCAAGCTTAGTTTTAGAGCTGTTGCCTCGTTCGCATGAAGAAGTCAACAATTAAGTGAACGACATTCCATTGGTATGATTATGATAATGGTAGAGGATGCCTTTCGTTCTCTTTGATCTCGAAGATTTCATTAACGTACTTTACTAGCCAATGAAAGATACAAACTTTTGTTGTTAGCTTGTGGTCTACACCCTCCGCTGTGGAGACGCCCAGCAGAAGCACCTAACAAGATTTCACGCAGTTATTGCCAAAGACTAATTTGCCAATCCAATGGGACATAAAGGAAGTAAGCTTTCTCAAGACGAAATTCGCGAGCTGCAGAAGGCTACATACTGTAAGTCGTTTGGTATTTAAGTTTTTGCGTATCGAGCCATTATATCAAACCGTTATTTATTCAATGGAGTCTATGTTGTTTACTTTAATTTGCTAGACGCAGCCTCTGTCATCTATTGCATTCAACGCAAATCTGTCCGTTTTGCTGATGCTCGAGGGCTTGTGTTTATTCTCGAAATTGATATTGCCATACTTATTGCTCAACAGCTTTTGTTGTACTCTTCTTGCAGTTGGTGAAATGTAAAAGAACGCTCTATCTTAAAAGTTAGGTATAGAATTGGATTAGCTAGAGTTTGTTTAGAACTCATGTTTGCCAGAGTGCTTAACTTTGTGGTTGCGAGACGGCTGCCAGTAGGGATTTTCAAAGCAAACTGGGTGAAATGGTGGTAGTTTCGAATGCATGTATTGTATAGGCATTGCAGTTGATAGTTTTAGGAAAAATGGCCATGACAAGACTCGCTGATTACAAGAACCTTTTCCAAGAACAAACACTATTAACTGGGCTCCAGAAGCGAACTATTCATTGTATTGACAATGAATTAGAAGGGTGTTAACCCCCCACCACAGTACATAATGAACTAGAAATTCCATTTGGTGGAAAGTAGATTGGTAATGTTAATGGCACCATAGCTCGCCAGAATGTGGTTAGTTTGTGAGAATATACTCTAAGTGATGTTGATTAATCACTGAGTGCTTCTCATGTGTGCTTTGTTTTGATTTCTATAGCGGAGCAAGCATTGGAACCCTGAGCCTTCAAGCACTTGCTAAAGCACTCTTGCTATTTTGCTCAAGACTATTATATATTTGGGAAGCTCTTTGTTCCTTTCTCTTCTTCTTTGAAACTCATGGAATCAGTTTACTTTCATGTTACTGATAGTTTTTCTGGTATCAGCAATTCTTATGCACTAGTGGTTGATTACAAGCATACACCAAGCAGACATACTGCTACATGACTTTAGAAAGTACTTCATATACCAGGCTAAAAATAGGTATTTTATGTAGTCCTATCATGTGCTTTAGAGTTATGTTATGCATATTCATTAGGCTATTTACTTTTGGTGCCTTAATGCCAGTAGGAACAGTGCCAAGTAGTTTTCAATTTATCATCCCATTCATACCCATAAGCAGCTGTCTGCTGTTGTGTGAGTTATTTTTGATGGTATATGACGTTTTTTTCACTATGAAGCCACTCTTTGGCAGTGGTTTCAATTGACTTCAGATTTTGTTCCATGCAGCTATTCATGTATTCTGAGCGAAACAGGCCTTCAGTCCTTGTCAACTTTGTTAGTCTGTTATTTCTATTCACTCTATGTGTTATTTCTTTTTTGCAGTTGACAAGAAAGAACTACAAAAATGGTAAATCAACTTTCATATGAATGTGACTCTGTTTTAATTATTTAGAGAGTGTATGTGCAGAGCTGAAGATTATTTTGTTCTATCCCGAAATATTTCTAGGAAATTAATTCATTTGACAAGTTCACTGGTGTATTTCATCATTATTTTAATGAACAGCAAGCCTCTATGGCATATATTGAAATAGATTTGTTCAAAATGCTTATTAACAATTGATGAAATCTGAAAGTGAGTTTAAGTGCATACCATACTTTGTTTTCTTTCATGTGTTTGTGGTTTTGTTGACCGAATAAGTTTTTGATCTTGTTATCCTTCACATCGCTTAAAAATTCTGGCAATCAGGAAGAGGGTCTGAGGTTTACAGTATATCATGAATAATGTATAATAAAGTTATTAGCTGTTGAATATAATGCAAGATAGTATTGTTTATTTGCATTGTCTTTTGCTAACAGGGTGTTTGTTTTCCCAAAAGAGACCTTGTGTTATATGAAGTTGTGAGCTAGAAATTGGGCTTTTCAATATGAACCCACACAATCTTCATACGAAATACATGGTAGTCACCATTTTTGAATACAGACAGATGAAGCAAACTTTGTAGTTTCATTCAGTTCTTACTGTCAACTATCTGGAAAGATAGTATCAGTGGGAAGGGTTCCTATAGGGTTGAGTGGGGGTGTGATTAGAGTGGATTAACAGCAATATCCAGTCCCATATATATTAATATATAATATATATATATATATATTACATATTATATATATATATATATATATATATATATATATATATATATATATATATATATATATATATATATATATATATATAAATATATATATATATAAATATTTATATATATATAAATATAAATATATATATATATATATATATATATATATATTGTAGCTATGATATTGTAGGATGAAATCATTACACTAGATGAAAACTATTGCTAGTTATATAAATGGAATAGCTATATGACTTGTTTTGTATCATTGACAAACTTTTAGGGTCTGGTGTTTTGCAATGTGTACCATGGTTAAGCTCAAGACCAAAGGGCATTATATTTGTTGCAGGTCATGGAATGTTAGGATTTTCTTTGTTATGGCTTTCAATTCACATAATACGTGCATGATTGAAGTCAATTGTAAATATTGCTATTCTTTTACTCAGGTATAGGGATTTCATGAAAGACTGCCCATCTGGACAGCTTCACCAAGATGTATGTTTTGATTATTCAATTTTTTGTTTATACACATTCCTTTAGTCTTATGATTGATTGAGTAGCAGACTATGCAAGTGTAAATGGAATGTAAAGCTCATATTTAAAACCAATGCAAAGAACCTCTTGAAATCAATAAGGGAAAGCTGGGAAAGGCTTATCAAATTCTTTTGAACAGTTTGCAACTGTATTTGTCCTATATTAACTTCATATTTTATATAACATTAGATGAAATTGATTGAAAATGATGTAGTGTGATAAATAGAGTCAAATTGAAAAGCTTAGGCATGACATATAGTGCATGTCCCTGTTTTTTCATATTATTTTAAACAGTTCCTGCTTGTAGTTTCCTGGTTTTATTTATAATTTATTCAATAATACTTTATTTTAATTTATTGATTTTGTTTATTTGTTTTGTTCATGTTAACACTGTAATAGATGTGACTGGCTTTCTGCCTCCATTACCTTACTTAGTCATTATGTGGAGAGGACTGCACTGCTATATTAGCATTGCTCTGTGGAGACCAATAGCGCTTTAAAGAAACAGAACAGTTTTATGTTGCAATTTAAAGCTATGACAGACTTTACTATACAATCTATCAGATGAAGGGGAAAAATGAGGTGCATGTTTAATTCAACCTTTGTAACTTGACTTGTAGACACAGAGTTGCTTGCCATCTCCATAGACTTTGGATTTACTCAGACTCATTCTTGCTTACCTATAATTTATTTATCAAATCATTATTAGGCAAGGCTCAGATTTCCCTATATTTCCATCTTTTTTTCCACAATTCTTTGGTAGATTTGCTTGTTAGATAAAGGTTGCTATACAGGGTAAAATTTTATAAGCAGGTGTCTGTAATTTTACTATCTTCTTAGCCACCTTGTCTGCAATTCCTTGAAAGCAACAATACTACAAAGATTTGAAGATAGGCAGGTTTACTGTTATCTTAGACAATGATCCAAGCAACATCTGTGCATTCTCATTTCAAAAACACACTTCCATCAATTGCTGGTCTGTTGTGGCAAGAATTGCCAGTCATTAAGTAAGAGTTGATAGGCAGAATACATTACCTTGGCAAGGAGAGAGTACAAAAACTGTGATAATGGCTTTTTTGAGCTCTGTTTATGACTTTGCATTTTTGTAGAGTTCATTTCTATCATAGTGTTACTGTCTATAGGCAAATTTGCCACTGAAAGTGTTCTTATTGGCAACACTGCATACCAACTATTTACATACGTGTAAAAACAGCTCAAAGAGGACAATTGAGAATTTGCATACGGAACGATTGTTTAAGTCCTTGGAGTGTAACCGTCTGCAGCAAAAGTACTTTGAAATATGGATGGATATGGAGTTCAAAGGACCGTTAGTGCTCTGCAAAATTCATTTTAATGTCTAAATTGCTCTATCTTTTTGTACTATAAACATGTAAGCAACGAAGATATAGGCATCTAGCATTATTGTGTTTAGAGATGATTCCACAGCACGACTCTTTCATATTTTGTTTATAGGACCAAGGTTTTAGAAAACGAAACTAAATTTTGAGAAATGTACGAACAATGCAAAGCTGGTATAGTCTTACGCCTTTGTTCAAATGACACAAGCCCTGTATATATTTCTATCGGTTTTTGCTGTTTATTATGCTAAACAAATGACGCTATCCGCCTAGAACATGTGGTCAATTCCTAAAGAAACCGAGATAGTCGCCGCCTTATGCACCCATATGCATATAAAGGAGTTTTTTTAAATCTACAAACTGCCTTAAAAGCTCATCGAATTGATGACAGCCCCACCTAGGAGACATTTGTTGATCATACAAGTATGAAAAACAGCTGTGTCAAATTGTTTCCACATGATTCATGCCGGTGATCACCATTCTATACTGGAGAAAGGTTAATGTATCTTTTGAAAGGTGTCTTATCCTACAAGCAGAAGTTAGGCGCATCTTGCTATAATAAAACTTTAGCGTTTAATTTTTGTTCGAAATACGTAAAGTAAATTTAGTTAGTTTTGTTGTTAATTTCAGAAGGTTTTTGCTTTCCAACGCCTTTTCTGCAACTCTATACTATCCACATCTTCAGTGCTGTCCTTTCTTAAAAACTTAAAAACTTGATTATATATCTTCTGGTTATCATTTGAAACTTGGTCATTGATGCTTACAGCTTTCATCTTTACAAGATCGGTGTTGTTTTTTGTTTTAGGAATTTGAACGGATATACCAGCAGTTTTTCCCTTTTGGCGATCCATCAAAGTTTGCTTCTTTTGTCTTTAAAGTATTTGACAAAAATGACGTAAGTGTATGGATCTCTTCCTATCTATCTCCAGTTAGTTGTGAAGTTGTTCTTGGAAGCTAAGTTTTAATTAGTTTTTAATGTTCTATAGGCTTCGTAATTATTCTCAGCAAGAAAATTAAATTGAAAATGAAGGAATCAAGTTGAATATTTTTTGCTGCATTTATTCAATAGGTCATTTGCTCTCTACGACAGGTAATTTTTAACGGAAACTGTAGTATAGGTTCTTCTCTGCTATATATAAAACGGGAGCTTACTTTTGTTGTGAAAATATTTAAAGAAAGAATCTCAGATTTAGTAAATATTTTTTAATATTTACATACAACAATTGCAAAATGTCTCGAAAGTTGTGCGTACTTATTAACACCTGTTGAAGATATCTTTTCTTTGGGAGTATCAAGGTTTATAATGTAGCATGAATCGTCTTTAGTTTATCTCTTTGGCCCTTGATAGTATACATGCAAATTCTCATTGGACAATAATCACTATTATCCGAAGTTATTCGTGAAAAACCCGTGACCTTTGTTACGTTAAAAACATGAGCTCGTTAGATATTGATAGCAGCATTCTGTTTACTAAATTCCTAGAGAACATCCAGCACGATTGTGGGTTGAGACCGCCGATATATTTTTGAGTATGAAAAATAGTATTTTTCTTGTATACTTCATCCATATAATTAATAAATTTCCTTACTATCTCAAACGATATTAGTAAAATTAATTTTGATCGACTAGTCTCGTTACGAAAAAGCAAGAGGCTGCAAATATAAGCTAGAATGAAATAAAATCCGGGTTGGTCCCAATATTTGTTTCTGTGGCAAAAATAGAATGTGTTAATGGGATGATTATGTTGGAGATTTTTCTGATGATGAAGCGAAACAGATTTTTGTTTATATTTAAGTCTTTGCACATATCAATGAATGAATCACAGTAGCGACTTGAAGGTGACATAACTGCTTATGGATAGATTTAAAAATTTAGCAATTGAAGATTGAGAAGCTAGTGTTTCTGTGTAACTACTTTTCATTCCAGAGCAATTTTTATAAATTACTATTGTACCTCTCACTAGTTAACCGGCAATGGATATTTAGCACGCCTGCGTATATTATACTCATATTAAATATGATGTAATTTAGGTAACACTACATATATTGAAAAGGTAAATATACAGTGAAGAGAAAACGAAGAAGCAATTAAATTTAGAAAAAAAAACACTTCTAGTGAAACTCATGTAGATGTTTAATGTTACGGGGTTTGTCTACGTCTTGTTTTTACGACCGTATACAAGAATAATTGCACCTAACTGCAATGTTCATAATACTTTGTGATCAATTTTTGGGTATTATCACCGATACATAAATCTTTCACTATACATAATATCAAATCCGATAAAGATTCAGAGAAAACCAAGATTGTCCATTAGATGATTTGTGAAATCAGCCTTACGATAGTGTAGATCTAAACCATGAAGAAAGGGATTATACTAAATAGCTCTACGATTACTAGTGACTTCTGTATTTGTTTCGAATCCTACTTTTAGTTCTGAAATATACAAAGTTTTTCTAGAGAAGTCGTGACAGGATCAAGCCGAAGGGCGTCACGAGCGATATGCGGACAACTATCTTTATTAGTGTGTCAGAATATTTAGCTTGTAAGTTAATTGGGACCACGGCGAAAAGGTATAGGAACCAATTTGAAATATAATATTTGCAATCATGATCTGTTTTCAAAACTGCACTTGCTATGAGTACAGCAAAGAGAACCTCCCATCTCCGGCAGCGCACTACAACTCGCATACCAGACGCACTCCGAGGACCCACTAACTCAGACCTGAGGATTGCACAGTTGGTGGGCCGCATGCGTCCATTTCATAGACTCTGGTCAGCCCTTGAAAAGTTGGAAATTTAAAATAAAAGTATTTGTCGTTTCATCTCATGCAAGGAAGTTGTTTTTTATTTAAGTATATTGAAAATATAATCAATATTATATATAGAATCGAGTCGAGCCTTTGAGTTTGGCCCTGCACATTATTGCATCTATTCTTTATGTAGTCCCATAGAAAAACAATTGTCCATCTCGGCACTACTCCAACCCCACCAAAGCCCCGGTTCAGACGCTACCAGCTAGCATATGAAAATTTTATACAAGCAGGAGACATTCTTATTTGCTGGTCAGTTTACCACATGGAATAGATATTTGCAGAAAAATCAGTAACCAGTCCTCAGCACCTGTCTCTCGCCTTATGGCAGGTGTAGCGACTGTATGTCAAAACCGTTTTAATGTTTCTATAGACGTGATTAAGAGCGTTACGTATGTAAGACCTGTTTAAATATTAAATGGTTTACTGTGGAAAGATATTAGATATGTTTTGTAAGCTTTCGTAAAGGTGTTTATTAATCCTGATATTTCCATATTGATGAATCAGGAATTTTCGCTAACGACTTTTATTGCAATTCTTTCTTTTCGCTAAATTCCCTACAAGTGTTGCTAGTTACCTAAATCTTTGTTTTACTCCTTTATTGTAAGCCCAAGAACATTGAATAGGAAATGGCTTTCAGTGGAATGTAAACCAACTAGCGTTAGCAATGAATTTCTGTTATATGATCTTGGAAGTTCCTTAAACAATCTTTAAGAACGGAGCTTCAAAGAGAAGGATATCGACTCATTCAAGAAACCTCATAATTACTTGCAATGTGGTCTAATCAAATTCCATTGTTCCTGTATGAAATTAGATAATATATGGGATGGGCCGAGCAGCTTGAAAGAGTTCATTGTCGAATCCTCCTGGTTATCTTTGTCTATTCACAGGGTAGCGGGAATAGCGCTGCTATCATTCTCAAACAACATTAATTTATTCTGAACAGGGCAATGGGTTGTATTGGTACTGATTAATATTAGTTGGGTGTTATAGCTTGGTATGCCAATGCTGTATTGCCTTCTAACTAAAGATTTCCTCATTCACCACTCGTAGGTTTTAACGTCTCATTTTAATTAATTTTGTCAGGACGGATCGATCAGTTTCACAGAGTTTATCACTGCACTCTCTATTACGTCAAGAGGAAGCCTAGATGAGAAGCTGGAATGTAATAACATTTATCTTTCGTCAGTAGAAACAATAGGTTTTATTTTCTTCCCATTTCATTGATATACTGCGAACAACAGGGAGGTTTTTGGAACCTGCATGAATTAGTTGATTGGCAAACAGCCTGAGTTTATTTCTACAGAATGGATAAATAAAACTATTTTTAAGAATCAGCTTAGAATATCAGGTTAAAAAATTCTCTGAAAATAAAATAAATATGTTCATTTTTGGGCTGTAGGTTTGTAACAGATGAAAGTTCTTATGTGCGAATTTTTACCGTAGTTAAAGAAGAATATGAAAATGTAAATGAAGATTTTGCATTCATGACCTTTTAGGGACCTTATTTATGAATCAATAAATGCCAATGTTCAGTTTAACCTGTTCATAGTATTGAGCAATATGAAGGCCAATACAATGCACTAGGCATGCATAAATTCATTGGTGATTGGAGTTTGCTTGAGGATCCGCACATATTACTCTTTTTTTGCAGTTTTGTTGCACAGATCGGTCTGTGAGCTGCTCTGTATTCCTTTGCATCATTAATTCTGGCTGGAAATAACTGTTTTTCATCTATGAAAGAGATTTTTATGTAGTATTTAGTTGTCTCTAGGAATGTTTTCGCATGTCTGTTTTGTTTATTGTTACATTGACTGTGTTTGGAGTATTTATGTCGTCTGTTGTCGATGCTAGCTGAGCTCAAAGAGTTTATGAAGTTGTAAGTGTAATTTTGATCTTCGCATGTTAGGGGCATTTTCACTGTACGACCTTGATAAAGATGGATGCATCACGAGAGACGAGATGCTGCATATTGTCGAAGCTATCTATCGCATGGTTGTAAGTAGAGCTCACCTTCAATTGTTTTTACTCCCCTTGAAGGTAGCAGTACAGTCTGATAAGTCCATGCCATGACCATATTTTCACACGAGAAAGACTTTCGAAAGTGATTTTTTGTGCCTTGTAGGCTATTCACTCCTGGTATCTTGGTGTATTTTGCAAATGCGATACCGCACGAAAGCGTTCGATCTCTGTTCTACTTATAGCTTTGGATTTTTTTTGCATAGCTTTCCATACTTTTCAACTAATAAAAATCATGCTAGTTTTATGCTCGCCAAGACATTTAGCTTTTTATCTATCTTTGGAGAGTTCCCCATCGATAACGTTGATAGAGATCCAAGATAAAATGTGAAATGAGAAGTAATAGAGTTTATTTCTTTTCTCTCATGTACCCCCATCTCCATACTTAACTACATATTTCTATCCTAGATCGCTTTCAATCATGGACCTGGTATTTTTTACTATTCTGGGAGCACCGGGGGAGGGGGTTTGTCGGTTTCTTTGTGCTTACGTGTATGATTGCAAGTTAGCCTTTTTTAAGCCGACGAGAAACCTTGTATTATTCTATATCCTGTTCAAGATTCTTGAAATGTTTTTGCATTAAAATGTATGGAGAAAACATAGGTACATATAGCAGAATTTAGGAAAATTTGTGAAGTGACAGTGAGAGACAATGAATGACCCGCGTTGGACTCGAACTCATGACCTTCAACTTTGTATTTTGAGTACTCTACCACTGAGTCATCGGGTCATACGTTCAAGCCGTTACTTAAAGCTACTTTCTTACTGTCAACAAGAAAGAGTTTCATTTCGATGTTTACTTTGCAGGGTAAAATGGTAGATTTGCCCAAGGATGAAGATACGCCGGAGAAGAGAGTTGACAAAATATTTCATAAGATGGATCAGGTAAATCATAGATGCGTATAGTTTTGATCTCTACTCACTGCAGGCCTGACTCACTGTTTAGTCTAAGATGCGCAGTGTACTACAATCCTTCCTAGTAGAGAGATGAGAGTTTGATGTTGTACCAATTTTTGATTTTTTACCTTTTTCTCTTCAATTTTGACCCACTCTCCCAGATGCAATTCTGCTTCATTTAAAGAAATTATCCGCTGCGTAGAAATCGATGATTTTTTGCTGTTGTCAGTTGAAAAATGATCATATAGAAGACAGAATGTTGAATGTAGTGTAAGAGTGTACTTTTGATATTGAATGTGATGTTAATGATGATAATAAATGACAATGTATGATAATGTATGATGATTTATGATAATTTATGATTACATTGCTTACAGTCATATTCAGTTATGTTAATGGCCATACATGGCTATAAAGGTGACAATGATGGCAACAATCATTAGTTTCCTATCATTCGGTTATCGTCAGAAGAGTCTTTTTATTTGCAAACAGAATGGTATCATGAAGCTCGACGGTTCTACAACTTTTCTTGCCTTTTGAAAGGCTGACATCTTTACTCAATATTTAAATTGAAAGGACAGTAGGTTTTGCCCGTTCCTTTCTCTTGGCCATATCTCCATTCAGTTTCCCCTAGCTTTGAATATTTTCCGCAATCTATTTGGCTACGTGCTGAGTATAAGATTAAGTTAAGTCCGAACTGATTAACTAGCACTTGTGGTTTGAAAGTAGCATATGTTATAATTTTGTTGGTGATGTTGCTTGTTGTATATCTGATATATGATCTTTAAGATGGCATTCATTGACCACATGTGCTGTAAACATATGTTTGACTTTATTGTTCGGCAAATTTGGTTTATTTTTCTAGAATGATGATGGGAAGCTGACAATGGAGGAATTCAGGGAAGGTTCTAAATGCGACCCTTGGATTGTGCAGGCCCTGGCGATAGATTTACCAGAACAAGATTTAGATGGCGAGGAACGAGCACGGTGAACATAGAAGTTTGTTCAAACAATCAAATTGATTTTATTTTTCTCAATGATGTATTTAGAATCAGATGAGATTTTTTAGCCAATGTAAGTGGTTTATTGTCATTTAGCTGTTTATTTATTTAATTACAGATAGCTTACCAGTAATTCGCGTTCAAGTTAACATGAAGCCCGTTGGATCCTTCTTGCTTAATATCCTTCCTTGAATTCTGGCTGCTGTCTGCATTATCTATGAAGGAATGTCATCGGGGAGTTCAAAATCATCTTCATTTCTCCTTTTGTTTTATGATTACCAATCTACTAATCTTACTTTAGAGATGTGACTCTGCCAGATGATTAATCTTCTATGGAAGGAGTTTAATATCCATGCCGGCTACGTGACATTCTCATTGACATAAGAGCATTCATACTGTTTTGGAAGTAGTTCCGTATCCCTGCTCAGTATCATATTATGATCGATATTTGTTGCGCCCATATTGTTAGCTCCTTAATATAGAGTTCATCACCATTTATATTTCAAAGTTTTGCTACAATCGTGCAACTCAGTTTGCTTACTCTTGGGCGTTGGAGTTTGTCCGCAGGCGCGTCAATCACTTTTTCGCGAAGACGTCTGCAATAAAAGTTTTTCCCGTGACATTCTTTTTTCAAATGCTATCTGCGTGCAGCACAGCAGTACTTGGTAAGGACAATTCCACCATAGACAAATTGTGACATTGTTGATGGTGATACGGACCATATGAGACTTAAATACTTAAATATATATACGTATATATATATATATATATATATATATATATATATATATATATATATATATATATATATATATATATATATATATATATATATATATATATATATATATATATATATAATTGTTTATTTATATTTATGGATATCTTTTGTTTGCATTTCAGTCAAATAGTGCCATCAAAGCTTCGCTTTTGATATGCCTGTTAAAATAATTTAACTATATCCTAATTTCTTACCTACTTGTAATTAGGTATTCCTTATATTTTCATTCACCAAAGTTTATAGTTTTCACAAGAATTGTTCGGTTTTGTTCTATATTTCAGTCTCCGTTAGTGTGTTTTGCAATGAATGCACTGTCAGTATATTTTTCCAGTGAGGAACTAGTACATTTCCTTATCTGTTACCTAAGCTTTACAATTGTATACCGTCTCTAGTTATCACTTTGCAGTCGATATCTCCCATCCATTTGGCCTAGAGGTATTGCATGCTATTCTTTGGTGTCGTATTAATGTACTGATGCGTAGAAATGGGCGATGCAAAGTGATGGAAAACGTACCATGATATGTAGGTTATGCATTGTACTTCTAAGTGCTTAAACAATGCAGTACGTTTCTCGTATATGTCTGAGAAAAATTTTGGAATTTTGCAACTTAATGGTAGTCAACTATTGTATTTTACTATCACATATTCATTCATCGTAATAAAGAGTATCATCTTTACTTTGATTGAATCTGTTTTTAACCCCACTGAGATACTCCGTACATTGTTCGAAGTGATGGGGGCGTTGATATATATATTGCCTAACAGACCTGCAGAGAAGGGAGCAGGTGGGGTAGACAGCCCCAGACCCAGAAGCTGAGAGGGGTCGATAGCAATGAAGTGATTCTCTGGTGACGTAACTTTCATAATGACGTCATCAGGGGCCCCTTGTTTTTCGTATGCTCTGATCCCCCTGCAAGCTGTCAGCGAGTCTGCTGCCTGTTACACGTTTTTTGTAAGAGAGTGGTTTATATGAAAGCAATGCTCTATTGCTGAAAGATTTAAGACAATTCACGGCCAGTCTTTTGAGACCTGATAATGTTTTTTTGCATCATTTGCATTTACAGTTCTAGTTTTCACATAATCCCATCATCTCTTCGATTTAATTTATATATGTTTGCTGTGTTAACCTACGTTCTCCAGTGTTCTGTTTGTGTTGTGCCTGTCTTTGTGTGCAACAAATTGCGGTTTGACACTGAATTAACCATTCTTGCTAGGAAAGTCACAAGAACGTTTTTGCACTGACATCGTGCGAATGCTAAGAAAGTTTCAATACTAAACCAAACCACTTTCTTTCAAAATAGAAGACGTGTTCTGTGCGTCGTTACTAACGTAGCTAGTTCGTTACTAACATTAATTGTAAACTCAAGCACATAATTTTTGTACTACAGTTTTGTTATAGTTTTGAGGTTTATCATCTAATTATCTAATTTCACCTATCTAACTACTCTGTCACGTTTTAATCATTTCGTCTGTTTTATGTTTCATTGTTAAAATAAATGTATTTACTTTTAATATATATATATATATAAGATTTCACTGTTTCATTGCGTAAAGCACTGTCCGCACCGTAGACTTCGTCATTGCACGTGCCTCTTTTGCTAGCTCAGAATTCAACAGCTATGGACATCCTCCATATGAAAATATGCCTTCCATTCCCATCTAATTTGTCCTTTATGTAGTGGTATAGATCAAAGTGAATTTGATAAATATAGATACAGTAGCGTATGAGATTGGGTGAAAGGGTACATGTCAAAACTCAAGCTTTTCTGTCTGAATTCAAAGCATATAAATGCTCTGTACCTGTGCACATTTATTAAAGTCTGCCGGAGAAAGTGTAATTTCAGTGTCCATCAGTTTAAACCATGTATGACACTTTTCAAAGTAGGGAACCAGTGGGTTCCTCTGGATTCCCAGCTAATATCCCACAGTCCAGATGCCCTATGGACATTTCTTAGTGATGCTTGCCCTCAGTATTCTGTGTGTCGCCACATACTCTTCCTTTTGACCTTCCTCTAGGGAATACATATACGTGTGTTGTTTACTCAGCAATTAAAACCATAATTTGTTCCTCGGAGGACCAGTTGCAAAGAAAGCATTATTTTCACGTTAATTTAACAGATATTGTTGGGTAAATTGTCATAGCTAGTTCCAAGTAAAGGCTTAGGCCAGTCAACGATGAAGATGACGTGACTTGGGAGCTTTAAAATGATGAACTGTGGCTGCAGTAAGAAGCAGAATTGATGCAAGCAGTTGGTGAGTAGATTAAATTACTGAATGTGTTCATTGTACTGCACTTTCTTGTGGTTATAATTCTGCTCTATTTGGAACCATTTTATGCTGCATGACCACATCAAAAGTTCACCATTTGGTGCGCTATACATTACATGAATAATTTTTATGAGTTATTAGTTATTTTTTCTGGAAATCTAGCTGCTTCTGTCAACCGATACAAGGGAGATATCTAGTTCGACTTTATTTTGAAAAGTGTTAAAAATCATTGCTGTCTCTCTTATTTTTATTACTAGAATGAGGTTACCGCATGCTTTACCAACTTCAATCTTCATTCTTATTCTATGTTATTCAGTTGATGTTCTGTTATACTATGCTTCATAAGTGAAAAACCACGTGAATTATTTCATGTGGCTATCCTCCATCAAGTTTGTGGCAATGAGAACCTGCGGATATATCCTCTCCCAATAGCTTTTCATATCGCTCCATCTCGAGGGTGCTTATTGAGAGTCAAAGATGCTCTAGAGATTCATTGCTTCAAATATTACCAAACTGAGTTCCGTTCACTAAAGTATTGAATTGCTGCTAAGGACACTCTATACATAGAATAACTGTTAACTGAGTTTAAGAAGATGTTATTGTATTTGCAGTTAACATACAATTTGTTAAGAATTTGGTTAAGGCTTTGTTGGTTGCAGCTATTGACTTTCTATCCTTTCTTATATATAACTGTTGTTTCTTATATTGATCATTGAGTATATGGGTTTGATCATGTAGATTTAACATATTCATTATAGACTCATGAGTTGCTGTAGTAGCTTAATGCATGATGTTAAACGAGGATATTGTTTTATTCAATTCTTTATGGCATAATTGATTTCATTGTACTTAAATTAGGCAAGGAAAATATGAATCATCAGATTCAAATACTTATGCAGCTAATTTGTCTATAACCAGCCAATCACGAGCTTGTTTATGATGTCAGTAAATGAGAAGCTCTCAATTGGAATATCCTAGAAAATTTCATCAAAGTCATAAAAGTTCATTAGATAATGAGCGAGGTTGAAAGATTATAGCGGTTGTCAGCTATCAATCGAATCAGCTATCAACATAAGATATCAATCGAAACGTCTACGATACAAGAAAGTATATTTTTAAGGTATATAATACATTTATCTATATATAAATCTAAGACTTCAGTATAGCTTTCTTGGAATGGAATCCAGCATGTCCTCTAGTTCACGATCCTCATATTCGCTTCCCTTTGAGAGCATCTTGTTGACTTTGTTTCTCAATAACTTTAATTCCTCCGTTAATTGCACATTCATGAATTCTTTTTCTTTCTCAAATGCCTCTTCTATGGTTGTTATTTCGCTCTTATGATTTTGGTTCATCATGTTCTTCCTCGATTTACTATCAACTAGGCTCTTCAACAGCTCGCGAATCAAAACCACCATATATTCTTTCTCAGCCGCAAATCGATTCTCAGCTGACTTGACCTCTTGATCAAATTTCAATTCCATTTGCTTCCGTTCAAATTCCAGCTCATTCAGCCTCGCATTCAACTCATTCACAACTTTAGTATTTTCATTCATAATCTCAGCTAGACTATTCATCTTACTCCTTTCCATGTCCATTCTCTGCAGTTGAAGTTTCCTTTCTAAGTCATATTTTGAGTTCTCTAAATCTTCTTTCATCTCTGCTTCCCAGTTTTCTCGTTCTTCGTCCCACATTTGCAGCATCTTCTCTTTTTCTTGTAAGTTTGATCTGATAATTTCTTCAATTTTCTTTCTGAACTCTTTCTCAAGATTACTTATAAGTAAGTTCTGTTCCTTTTTGTGCTCTTTTTTCATCTCACCAATCTTCCCCTTAGCCTGCTTTATTTCATTCTTCATTGCATTAGAATGTTTTAAGGTCTGAATTGATTCGTTCTTGAGCTTTTTGAAGTCATCTCTTTCGCATTTCAGCTCATTTTCCAATCTCTCTACTTTATCCTTATAAGCAAGGTTTTCGCTAATATCTTTTAACCTTTCCTTATAGGCCAAATTTTCCCCTTTTACTTTGACCACTTCTCTCTCTATTGACTTTAATTTGCTGACCTCTTCCAATTCCTTTGCCAATTTTTTTTCAGTCTTGCTAGCTTTCTTCACTAGTTCTTCATTCTCAGCTTCCAATTTCTGAATCCGTAAATCACGTGTCTTTATTTCAGCGTCATTCTTTTCTTTCATTTGTCTAATTAATTTCTCTAGCCCCTTTAATTCTTTATTCATCTCCAATTTCTCTTCACAAAGCTCTGAAATGTAGACATTTGTTGTTAGTGAGTCTGTTTTATACTTCTTCAATTTACTTTCCATTTCTGCACCTTTGATTTTTTCTAATGAAATTTCTTTTTCGTTTGCTATCTCGTTTTCAACCATTCTTTTCTTGATGTCTTTTATTTCTTTTTGATATTCACTTTCAATAAGGCTTAAATCATTCTCTTTTTCTGCCAAGATTCTCTTCAGTTTTTGAACTCTTTCGAATAGTCTTTTATTCTCGTTTTGGGCTTCTTCCAAGTCTAAATTCACTGCCATTGTTTTGCTCTCGTACTCTCTTCTAATCATTGTAATATCATTATCTTCCTTATCTCGTTGTTTCTCTATAGTTTCAAATTGGTTAATTTTCGATTCAAGCAGTTTAATTCGATTTTCTCTTTCGTGCACCTCTATTTTCAAAGTGTCGATTCTGTCATTCAATTTTTCAATTTCGGTTTCTCTCTTATTGCCAAATTCTTGAAATCTGACTCTTTGCCTGTAATGTTCAGCCCTTTCTTCTTTAAGTTGTTCTTCAACGCTTCTTCTTTGATTCACCTCATACAGGATTTCCTTACTTTTACTCTGTATTATTTCTTCCATCTCCTTCCTATGATCCTTGACCAGCTCTGATGTTTTATCTTCCAGCATTGTCAACATTGATGCTGATGTCTCCTCTTTGCTCTCTAGTTCCTTCGAAAGTTTGACCTCGCTATTCTTCAAACCTGCTATTTCCTCGAGCAGATTTTGTATTTGCTTATCGTAGTCAACCAGCATCTGTTCTTTTGCCTTTCTCACCCTGTCAAAATTCTTTTGTAGCTCTTCACTATAGTCATTTGTTTGTTTAAGTTGCAATTTCATTGATTTGATTTCTTTGCTTTGTTTCATTTCCATTTGTTCGTAGTTCATTTTCATCAGCTCTCTACTGCTTTTCAATGATGAGATTTCATTACTTTTCTCTTTTAATTTACCTATCAAATCCTCCTTCTCATATAGAAGACGAGCTTTCTGCTTTTCGATCTCTCTCTTGTTGTCATTGTGCATTTTCAAAGTATCTTCCATTTCCTTTTCTAGGTCTTGAATCTGTCTTGACATGTGATCACTCTTCGTAGATTTTAGCAGCAACTCATGTTCGAGTTCCTGCTTTTCTAACTCCGTGGTTTCAGCCCTTCTCTTGTTTTCAATGGACATATTTCTCTCTTCAGTTATCTCTCGATCCTTTCTGGATATTTTCTCTTTACTTTCACGTTCTAGTTTCTGCCGTAACTGTTCTCCCTTCATGTGCATCGTCTTTAAGTCGTCATTTTTTGCAATCAGACTTCGCACTGTCCCCATTAGCTCTTCTATTTGACTTTCTGCAGAGCTTAACATTTCATCCTTTGCTCTTAAAGTATCTTCCAATTTTTCATTCTTGAAGCGCTCATCTTCTAATTCATCTTTAAGTTGTTCTTTCTCATGTGATAATAACGTTACTTGTGTTATTAAATCATCAAAATCATCCTCTATGCCATGCTCTAATTGGTTCATTAAAAATTTAGGCTTCACTGGAACAATATCTTCTTCCTTTTGAACTTCTGACGTGCAATCTTTCATGCTTACTCCATCGGTGCCCTTGATCTTCTTTTTCAAATTTTCTATCTCTTCATTTTGTGCCTGAAATTTCTC
Source organism: Mastigias papua (assembly GCA_964019165.1). NCBI lineage: Eukaryota > Metazoa > Cnidaria > Scyphozoa > Rhizostomeae > Mastigiidae > Mastigias > Mastigias papua. The sequence continues at coordinate 9,114,576 of OZ025273.1, forward strand.
TAGCATATCTTCCAGCATGTTAGTAAGTTCTTCATTTTGAGTTTCAAGATCATTGCATTTTTTCAATCTTACTTCATTTTCTGAAATCATCTCTGCCGCCAGTTTCATAATCTCTTCGACCGCAGAAACTTTATCAATCTCATTCTTAAAGTCATTCGATCGCCGTCCCTCCGTTATATCCTCCTCCGTAGGACTTGTTGTATATAGTTTGTTATGATCTATTTTTAATATTCGCTTTCCTTTTTTCTTCAATTCATCTTTCAACTGATCTAGTAACGCTACTTGCTCCTCTAGTATCACATTCTTAGCTTTCTCATTACTTAGCTCATCACTAACCTCAATCATGTTTTCTCGTAAACATCCCACTTCCTTAGATATTTCATCCTTTTCACTCATAATTTTATCTATCTCTTTAGATTTATCTTTCAACGTGGCTTCCAGCTGAGTAAAGTTAGCCTCCATTGCACCCCAATCCCTTGATTTAGCTTTGTTCAATTCTTTCTTTAACTCCATAATTTCATCTCGATTTAGTTCAATTTCCAATGATCTTGCATTATTTTGTTCATCCATTGCATTTGCAACTTCCATCATTGCCTCTGCAGCATCGTTCAATTCTTCAATTTCTTTCTGATGACTGGACAACTCTTCCCCCAATACCTCAATAGTCTCACTTTTATCTTCATTTTCTTGAGTTAATTCTGTGACTTTTTGTTGTTCTTCTTTCTTTTCTGACTCTAATTGTTCATTTTGTAGTTTCAGAGTCTCTATTTCTTGCTTTAGATCATCAATCTCCTGATCTTTCTTAAAAATCAGCTCTTTATCTCTTTCATCCAACTCAACATGGTCACTAAACCCACTTGTTGTATCTTCAAATGAAATCTCCTTTTGCTGTTCGAGGTATCCTATAGTTTGTTGTAATTCAATCTTCTTCTTTTCAAGATATTTCTGTCTTCTGCTTATGCCTTCATATTGTTGTCTTTTTTCATGCAATTCTCTGGCAATTGACTCATCACCCGATCTGTTGATTTCACTTTTAATGTGATCCAATTCTTCAACTATCGTCTTTCTCTTTTCAACAAGGTTTTGCAGCTCGTCTCTATCCTTCAAATCTTCTGAGATTTCTTCATATCTTGAGTTTAACTTTACTCGGTTGTTGATCAGTTCCTCTAGTCTCTGCTGAAGAATATCCCTAACCTGTCCAACGTCATCAGAATGTAAAGCACTCATTGCTTCATTCTTCGAAGCTCCATTTCTACCCAACTCATGTTCAATAGCTAAAGCATACATAAATAAAGTGCTTTCAACATCCTCTAGCTCACTCTTCATTTTCTCTCTTTCATCATGGATATTCTCTCCATCCAAGACCTCTGATACAAAATTCTCAACCATCATTTCCCTCTCAAGTTCTTCAATCTCTTTTTCAAGTTGTTCTTTTCTATAAAGTAGCTCCAATTTGTTTTGCAATTCCACCAGTGCACTTTCTAATTCATGTTTTCTATCAGTAATATCTTCCAAACTCACTGCATCTTGCTGTTCTTCACCGGAGAGAATAAGGTATTCACGCTGTTCTGTCAAAGCTCTAATTTTCTCTTTTAGTTCATCGTGGTCTTCTTCTTTAGATCTGCCTTCACCGCTTTGCTGGTTTTCCTTCCTCTCTTTGCTTTCAGGATTTTTCTTTTCGTATAAGAATAGTTTCTTCCCATTCACTTCTTCCTTCAATCTGCCTATCTCTTCATCAATCATCCTCATCATTGCGTACACATTTGGGCTCTGAGTGCGATTTACTGGTGACCATGCATACATATCACTACAACCTTTTATAGCAGTATCCAGCTCTTCGAGTCTATGCTCTAGGTCAGACTTCAATGCACTAATACCTTTTACTGCCTCTATCTCAACAGCTGTGTACCATCTACTTGATTCTCGAGTTTTTAGCGCAAATAGCTGTCTTATTACGAAATCTCTTTCTTGAAACAGTGATTTTAGCAAAGTTTCTTGCTGGTCTCTCTTCTCAAAAAGAATGTCTTCGTCATCGGTAATTGATGGTGAGGTGTGAATCACTGGCTTTGCATCAATATATAGATTCCTTTGATCAAGAATCCTTTCGTCAATATTTGATATCTGCTCCGAGTATCCTAACTCATCACTCCCACCAAAGTCAACAGTATCACTACCCTTGGCGTTCAAAAAATTTCTTATGAGCTCTTCTCTCTCTTCAATTAGCTTATTTATTTCAACATCTGTCTCATTTTTCATGCTCACCTCGTCGAGCAGAGATGCCGTAAGTCCGTTCCAATCTTCATCAAATCTATCAACTACTTGAAACGATGCAATCTCATTTTTTACCAGCTTTAACAATTCCTCAAGTCCTTTATCATTTGCTTGAAAGCCGTCTGCTGAGTCTCCATTATCATTGCTCATAGTTTTACCAAGAATCACTTGACTTTTGGTGATATCATTGAGCAGATCTATTTTAATATCTATCGCCTTTATTTTCTCGCTCGCAAGTCCCCATAATTGCTCATAGGGAGCTGTATAGCTCATATCTCCTCCTTCCATTTGAATTGATAACGCAGTTTTATTTCGATCTTCATTGCCTACATTATCTAACGCGTAAAGAGCACTTTGTAGCTCGGACCTATTCCTCAACATAACGTTCAAATAGGTATTCTCGTATGCATTGTCTTCACTGTATTCATTACAGTCTGATTGAATCTCATCTAGCCTCTCTTTCATGTCCACATCTATTGAATCAACCATGGTAGATAAAAACTTGCCATCCTCTTCTGTCAGTCCTCCTAATTCAATAAAGTCCTGATAATCTTCGGCAATTTTTTGTCGCTGAGCCAAGTACTTTACTAAGTCCCCATCATCTTTATTCATTTGAAGGAAGTCATATGATCTAGCATCTTCAATCAACTCTATCATAGCTTGCCTTTCTTCATCGCTATTTATTGTGCCTGTTCCCAAAATTTCCTTAACCTCCGACTCTATCCTTATTTTTTCATTCATAAGCTCTAGTAAGTCTCTCTTCATCATTCCATTCCGTCTATTTACTTCTGTTATGGCCTCGTCCCGAGTTTCTTTCATTTTGTTCCTTCGCTTTGTCAAAACTTCAAGGGTCTTTGCATCCCCATCATTATGCACATGCTCCTCAATTGTTTTCTCCATTCTCTCTATTGACACTTTGATGGCCTCTATTTTATATATAAGCTCTTCCATATCAGAATCAGAAATTTCACCAGCTTCCCCCTCTTTCTCAAATTTATCGATAGATGTTAAATCACGATTTAACCTTGCTATGCTCCTTTTAAGTTTTGATAGTTTTTCTCTTCGCTGTGACAGCTCCTTATTTTCTTTGCCTTCCGTACTTTCAAACTTTTTAGATCGCAGCTTATCACTAGAGGATCTCAAGATTTTCATGACGTCATCCATGCTCTCCTCTATTTCTGATTTAATAGCTGCTGTGCTTTCATTGAATGCTTTTTGAAACCCATTAAAATCAGGAACAGTCGAAATACTCCGTTCGCTTTCCAGATTTTTCGTGCTCTCTATAATCATCTCTAATCGCTGTTTCTCTGCTTTTAGTCTCTTGCGGGTAGTTTCAATTTTCTCTTCGATATTTAACTGTGTTAAGTCCCCATCAGAGCCTAACAGCTCGTCTTCGAATGTTTTTGACTTCTCCTCATCGCTCAATATTTCTGTTAAATATTCGATTTTCTTTTCTATTTCAGCTAGCTCTTCATTTGAGCTACTGGCTTTGGTAGACTGTGCCTTGGCATGTTCCAAATCATTCTTTGTCTCCTCAATTGATGATTTTAGTGACTCAACGGCCTCTCTCAAGTAAACTGCATCATCGTTCTCTAAACCAGAACTAACCATCTCTTTCAAGATGCTCTTTAGGTCTTGTTTAAGACCTTCCAGTTTTTGCACATAGCCATCATTATTAGCAGAAACCATTAAAACCTGTATATTCCCTTCATCGTCATGTAAGTCTCCCTGTATCTGTTTACTTCTGACTTCACTGCTTCCGTCGATGCACTTTTTCAAATCTTCTTTTCTAGCTATTGCCTTATCTACTTCTAAGTCATCAGGAATGTCTTGTTTCAATTTTCCCATTTCATTTTCAAGCTGCATCTCTCGTTCTCTTCTTACATGAGGTTTCAACTTCTCCAACAAAGTTTCAAGCCTTTGAACTTCAGTCATCCTTTCATCCCTACCATCTGTAGACTCCTCTTTTAATTCCTTCCCAATTAAAGCGATTTCATTATCTATGGATCTTATTCTCCTTTCTATATCTTCTCTCTGCTTTTTAACTTCTGAGAATGGGAAAAATTCGTGAATTGCTTTGTTTAATTCTGCAATCTGTCGTTCGAGTAGAAGTTTTTCTTTCAATTGTTCATGCTCTTCTTCAAGTTTCAGGTTCCTTTTCAAAATCAGCTTATTCAGGGTGTGTTCATTCTCTTTCAAATCACTTTCGTTTTCAGTAAGCATTTCCTCCGTTTTTGCAGCTTCCTTTTGTAACTCTTCCATGGCCCTTTTGGTATTTCGAGTATCAACTTTCGTTATTTCATTGATTTCATTTACCACATTTGCCATTATGAGTTTTTCTGCTAAGCTATTAACATCAGCTTTGTATTCATTTAGTAGATCTTGAAAATTTCTATTTTCCTGCCTCATCGATTGGTAGTCTTCTAAATCTGTAAACGGCACTTCTATTTCCTTTTTTCCATACAGAATATCATCATAAATCTCCTCACCCATGACTTTCTTTAATTCATCTAAATTTTGCTTCATTATCTTCTCATTCTCCCATCGAGGAATTTCTAGGTATCCTATATGTTGTAAAACATCTTCATATTTATGACTTCTTCCTTTCAGCGTACCATGAACATCTTCGCGCAATTTACAGTTTTCCTTCATTAGCTCATTGTTTGCTTTATAGACTTTGTCCAGCTCTCTCTGCAGTTTCTCGTTTCTATGCTTTAAATCCACCAGACCCTCTGAAACTTCCAACTCTTCCAAGTCATCTCTAAACAGTTTATTCTCCAATTCATCCATCTTAACATCATCCCAAGGCCCTTGGTCCAGCATTGCTTTTAAATCATCAAGCCTTGCATTCAGCTTCTCCTCTGCATCTATTTTCATCTGCAGCAATTCACTTAATTGTTTTCTCTCATCCGTCGTTACAGGTGTTTGCTTGTGTTCAAATAGTACATTGTCTTCATCGCCATCACCTTCTAATGTGGCCACCAGAGGCACAGCTGAAGGCTGATCTCCACTTGCTGTATCTTTCACATTTTTCATTATATCGTTGGCCATAGCATACGGATAATCACCGTCTGTATCTACTTGACTGCTAATAGCATTGTTGAATTTGTCGAGAAGGCCTTCGATATAGTCAATCTCCCTACACAGTTTCCTGCATTGCATTAGCCTCTCACTTCCGGTAAAATCATGTAAGTCCCCAATTTTATCCTTGATTACTAATTGCGCTAGATTATCAAAATTGTTTTTCATTCTGGTGTACGCATCCGCTAAGCTCTTCTTCCCTTTTAACGAAATACCAGGTACATCGTTAATGGTATGTATATCGCTCAGCAAACCATTCTCAAGTTGGTTTCTGTGATCAGAAATCACATGTTGTAAATTGCGTAGTGTATAATCATTGTCTATTGGATTGTCACCATCAATATTCCACCTACTATCAGCCTCCCTTTCACGTTGCATCTCATTCTCAACGACTGCCTTTGACAATTCCGCCAGTTTTCTATTGCCTCTGCTGAATGGGAGTTGCCCTTCGTCTGTGCTCTTTAAAGTCGAATGTAATGCATCTTTGCTTGTATTTGTATCATGGCCATCCGTAGCCTCACTGCATGTATCTTGTTTTAATAAGCTTGCTTTAGCTTCTCTACCTCCTTTTAATCTTTCTCTCTCGTCTGACAGTTTAATCTTCATATTTTCAATCAAGTCTTCTTTAATTGATTCAATAACATCAGGTATATCATCTAATTTAAGTTTCTGACTGTTCCATACACCCGTTCCCTCTGAGGTTGATGTACCGGTACCCGATTCATCAGCTTTGGCATCCTTTGAAATCAATGTCGTGTTATCTGCTTCGCCAGATTTCGAATCCAATCCTGGTTCTTCACTGCTATTTCTCCCGCTATTCTTTACATTATCATTTATGTCATTATCAACATTATTAATTTCATCTTCAAGCTTCCTCACGATTTCTGCTGTACGCGATTTGTGCTCATCTTCATCCTTTTTTCGTTGGGTTAGGAAGTCTTTCACTTCATTTTGACTCTCTTCGATCATTTCAAAAGACTTTTCCATTTGCTGCTCGATTTCAGATCTTAGCTTCTTTGCCACTTCAACAGCTTCTTCCTCCCTGCCCTTTTCTTGGCTTTTTAACTTTTCAATCTCAGCATTGAAGTCAAGTGGCATCTTCCTCAGGTTGAACATAATTCTACTAGGCCTTCCTGCACTTTTGCTATTTTCATTCAATACCTGTTCTCTTAGTCCTATCCTTTCTGCTAGATTTCATATCAGCTAAAAAAATCATTCTGCTTCATATCACAAAAACTGATAGAAACTTTTCTTGTAGTTCCATTGAAAAAAATTCACTATACGTGATGGATCTGTGTAATAGTGCACTAACTTAAAAATTTCATTGCTTTGTTTTTATAGTCACCAGTTGAAATCCTCTTCATAAATTAATGTCCCTTGATATTAATTGATCCCACTGTATCATCAACCTGCTCTTCAAACTGAAAGGACGCCAAAACATTTTCCCAAATTTACATCTATCTTTAGTACTTCAAATAGGCCAGGATACTTGTACTAACTCGGAGGCCATGATGTCAACTTGTCTGTACGAACCTCCGCATTTCAACAGTTTAGCAAAACCAGTAGACTACATGACATTGCAACCAACATTATAAACAATGAAAGCCTCACCTATCAGAATTGAAAACAACAGTAAGTGCAAAAGAGGTCACAATGCCTAGCTGATGTGTTCTTCCATGAATTATCATATACTGTGACTGCTGAATAACCAACGACTCCAACTCGCTCCTACGAGTTTCTCAAATGACCTGACTTCATACCCAAAGGAGTATACTTACTTAGTCTGCACAATCACTGACTATTAACACGTACAGATTTCCAACAAAAAAGCCGCCTGCAGATAAGTTCCCATTGCAAAATGTAAACGCGGTTTACGTCTTAAACCAAAATCTAGAGAATGTAGAATATAACCAGGAAAATATGAACAGCAAATGCCACTTCAAATGTTGGTCTTGTAGACGACATCATAGAGGAACGTTTAGTGAATGGAAATGTTATTTCAAGACTTGAAATCAACTAGACAACAACTTGCAGCAGGTTCGATAATTTTGTTTCTCAGCAAGAGATGAATTTCTAAATTCATCACCGCAGAATATCATTATCAGCATTTTACTCATGTCTAATCAATATCATGTATACAGTCGTGATGCCATGAGGGAACTGGGACATATCTCCCCTGTTCTCTCCAGGATCAATTTTTAATTTGTCCGAATTGGAATAGAAACATTTGAAAAGTTTAAACCATTCCTAGCAAAGGTTTACTTAATTACTACATCATATTATTGCCTTTTATGACCCTTTATTCTCGTATTTTACTCTATACAGTTGTGCCACAGTGAGTGGTTATATGAGGGCATGTCCCATTTCTCCAGTCTGTGGTGACTAACACCGTCCCTGCATGCATACATTCACTTTGCACTGCTATCATATTAAATGATATTGAAACTCTTATTTGATTAGAACTCTTGTAATGTTCCTCATCGATACAGGATGAAATCTTAGCTCTGAAATTGAAGTTATGCAAGCCCTGAGTCGCTAGGGGGAATTCAGTCACGCACTGTTTGGTAGTTAGCGATTTAACTAGCTTTTATCAAGAAACTTTATTGACTTTGTAGTCTCCTACCTACTTTTAATCTGATGGCGTCGTGTTTTAGATTTAATTGCATGAATATCAACATTCTTAAATGCTAATGTTGAACCCACTGCTCTGTTTTCGTTTTAGGTGTTGCCAAGTGAAAGTTGTTACCCTCTTATGTTCTTATGGAACTTGCTTGAATACGAGGTTCTAGTTGCTAAGGGAAGCAGAAAACAAAAGACGATGCCAAGGTGATAGGAAGCAGTACTTGTTTGCAACTTACTAATGTGCTTGTGTTCGTAAGAACGGACGTCACGTCTCCGTCTCCTTTACTAGCGAAGGTATCATTTTCGTTGAAGCATCTGGGTTGTAGTTACTCGGCAAGTAAACCAAGATGGAAATTACAAAAGAAGCTACAATCGCTCCTGACTCATGGAAAGAGGCGAGCATAAAGAATATTAGGCTAGGTCACACGGTTGTACAACGAAGTGATAAATTTAATGACTTAGGACGGCAGCTGGACCCTCTACCTTCCTTACGAGATAGCTGCATTCAGCGAAGTAATGCCCAGATTCACTCATATTCACGAGAAACACGCTCTGTTGTCATTAAATTAAAGTACTGCCTGCTTGAAACAGAGGAAGAAATAAAATCACTATTGCGGAGCAAAGAGAAGTTGGAGAAAGCCCTTGAACATATTAGGAAAGATATTATTTTAAACAATAGCTCACAGTCGAGGCGAAAAGCCAGGGCAGCTAGAGAGAGGGTAAGATTGTTTTTTTCGTTGTCTTACTGCTAATGCATAGACACCAGCTAATGCATGTACATCACTACATCACAGGGCTACATTATAACCAATCAAGGAGAATCAAAGTGATGGTCATGCTAAGTAGGTCACTGGAGAAGGTTCCCAGTAGTAATGAAACGGAAAGACGTATGAGTCTCTAGTTATACTAACTTTTACGGGGATTTAGATTGTTACAATGGTGAAAACCCACTGTTTTCTGTCAGTAAATAGTCATTATATGGGCATTTTTGAAGACTACAAGGATACCGTTAAGGAAGTGATATGAAAGGTGATATTCATCAACAGAAAGCGAAATGAAAGTGAACTGAAATGTGGTATTCTTCATCAGAAAATAATCAGTATGCTGTTTCTTACTTGAAATGTTTGTTTTAGGTGGCTGATGGTGCAGATGATCTGCTGCTGGCTGAGAAGGACCAATTGTTAAAACTAAAGCTAGTGCTGGAAGTTCAATTGAGGTCAGTCCAAAAGCAGTTACAAGTGCTAGATAATGCTAGAAAAAGAGTCAAGGCTGTGATATCTGAAAGAAGTAGGGCTCTAGATTTGGTATGCCACACAGTTTCATCCATGCCAGCAGTATCTTTATCACTGGATGCGACCTCTGTTAACAATGTCCCGGCATCTAAAGGGACTGATCCATTAGGAGCATACACTCCAGAAGTACAGCAGGCAATGTCACTTGCAGAAGATGCAAGAAAAAGATCAGGTGCTTTGAGAAAGGAAGTCACTGAGGCAATTGATCAAGTTCAGAAGTTGCAAAAGGTAGCCCATAGAAGTGTTAATGATGGACTAACAAAGAAGGTTGCAGAAACAGTCACAGTTAAGGTTTGTGTAAACTTCTACCCAACTAATTCCTTGAGAACACTTGCCCATTGTCTGTATTAGTATCTTAAGAGTTCTAATGGCATAGAAAAACAAAGCATAGACTTGAGGACTTTGAAACTACAGAATATAAGTGGTCATTAGAAGGAGAGATGACCCAAATGAGATTTGTTTCTTTAACTGCATACTAAAAGCCAATTTATAATGAGAGCAATGTATTTACATCTATTCCCTAATGAATTGAGAATTCTCAGAGAAAGCTGTTTTTATTGTTTGTGGGTAGTAATTCAGCTGCTTGGTAGGAAGGGCATCCCAATAATTTGGAGCTGGGGTTATGTCAGAATATAGCTGAACTAGTGATCATTCTAGAAGTCACCAGGTATAATTAATATCAATGTAAATGAGGTATATAGTATCAAGGTACATGAACAGCATTGAACAAGTGAAAGACATTATAGAATATGTTTAACATGTCATTTTGTTCATCTCTTACATCTCCTTCATCCTGTTCACCCTGAGTATAGCAAATATAAGTAGTATCATGTTTCTAACTTATATCTTTATGTATTCTAACTTGTATCTTGTAACTTCTAACAAGAAATATTATCTTTCTCATGCAGCAACATTTACAACTGACTGCTGGAGAAATACGTGTGGCTCAACATCGGGGTGAACGATGGCACTATGCCACCGATGTAGCACGTGGTTATACTTTGGTAAGCATTTATTTGATAGTTTGATTCAGAAGCTCATGCATTACAGGTTTACATCAAAAGTTGATTTTGCAGATGTTGTTAAGGATACTATGAATCAACATAAGATGATATCACAAAGTGCTGGCAAGAAGGTCCAACATCAAGATTTTGAGTATGGGTTCTTTCATTAAACTTAAATAAAGTCGGTACCGTGCTATATGAAATACATAGTTTCAGAAGGTTATGTTAAAATAGGCTAAAATTTAAGGTGTCACCCAATTGATGGATATAAATTATATATCCTCCAAGGAAGAGGCTGTGGTGTGAGTTCTTTCTATGGGTCACATCCATGTCCATACCCTATGTTTTTCAGCAAACCAAAACTATGAACTATCTGGCTGGAAGCTTGGGTTATGCCTTAGGCACTTGGTGCTGTATTGTGCCCTCTTTATCTGTGGAGGTACAAATGACAATAACGTATTTACAGGAGCCCTTAGCAGAATTAGCAATTTATCAAGAAGAGTCTTGGTATGCTGGGGTGTGAATCATGAATCCATTAAGTTATATTCATTGCCATTTATTAATTTAGATGCATGTATATTGGTAGGAATGCCCTTACAATACCTGATATTCCATTGAATATGTCATATCTATGCAAGATTTTTCCATTCTGAGAAATGCTACTGATCTTAGAGTTACTTCCCAGATGTTAAAGATATGCTATGCTCACTGATAAGTCTTATTCTGCCTCACATTAATGGTCTTTGTATCCTTGTTATTCATATCTCATAGAATTCAATGGAGCGAAGTTTTTTTAGGAGGTTTCCATAGTCCCTTTCCACACTTTGTGGTGGCAGATCTGATCTGCAAACTCGTCTAAGCAAAAATGCTTGATGATGTTTCCTTTGGCATAGAGGGGTAGAGTTTTGGAATTAGAGCCTCTAGATTAGTTAAAAATTACATTTTTTGTAGAGGTTTGTGGCTACTGAATCATAACTGATATTCTTAATAGTTGGGTTTTATCAATATATGTTAATGCTTATCTACACTTATCTACACAAGTTTATACATCTGTGATACGTGATCAAAAAAACATGTCTAAAACATGCAAGGTGTATGATGACAGGAAGGTTTGCGATTGCTGCTTCTTAGGATAGCCAGTATGCTTATGTCCTATAACCATGGATATAGGATGACTTAATATTTAGGGGGACCTTTCAAGATGTTCCCATATTGATTGTTGTCTAGCTGTTCCGGGCTGAAGTAAATTTAGCTGCTTAGGGCGGAAGTAAGCTATTGGTCTCTCTTTAGAAATCAGCCGAACGAAATGGATTTCTTCCGAACTGGGAAAAGTACACCCCCCCCCCCCAGCTTCCTGCCTTCTACACTTGTGCTTGCAATGTACCATAACTAAACTGCTCTAGGAGTTAGCATTTGCGCTAATATAATGACGTTGTTACTTCTCATAGGGTCCAGTTTCATCTAAAGATCTGACTGTACGAGAAAAACTCAATAGACCTGCAGTATCTACTTTCCAACGTCACCCTGGTACACAGTTACCAGAAGCTCAAGAAATAATAGAAGGCAACAATGGCTTAAAAGAATCTCTCGATGCGATTGGTAGGAACATAGCTTTGTTAAAGCTCACACAGAATCGCATGAGAGAGGATATTGTTGACAAGCATCGCGGTGCTCAAGTTGATTCTAGTATTGTTCGCCTTCGTCGAAGAAAATATGATCACCGTTGGGTAATCACTGGTATTGGATGCTGAATAACGTCATTATCATCGAGGAATCAACCAGTAATAATTGCACGACAATGTTAAATTTTTATTGCACCATTAAGCTGAATAGTGTGTTAGTTATGGAAATATATATAGAAGTTGCTATTTACCCAATTTAACTGAATTACTGTCATGTTTGCTTTCTTGTCTGGACACTACATGTAGTCATCCGAATGCCTATAAGTAAAGTGTCTAAGAGCACATCGTGGTCTGAAAGACCTTGGTTATAACCTTTAAGAATTTTCCGGTGAGTGCGCCCTATGGCTCTCAGAAATTGAAAGTATTGCCCTCTGTTGTTTGCCGTTGTATGATGTAGTGGTAAAGGAACTTCCTGGTATACCATGAAGTCTGCAAACGGTTATTGTAAAGGAGAATGGTCAAACAAGATAAAAGAAATTTTAGGGCTTCAACGTTAGGAAAAGTTGACGAAACTTGCAACTTTCGTAGACCAAACGCCAATTTTTCATACAAAAGTTGAACTGAGCTCAGCAAGTTAATAATGAAAAGGCCATATGTCTACTGGATAAGGAACATTACATATCTAAATTGGAACTGAGATATTGGAGTGTATAGCCTTTGTGTATTTAGCGTAGAGCGATATCATACAACTAAAAGGGTTGGCATGGATAAGAAGGTCAGACAACTTAAATAGTCCATAAATCTGAAGAAAAATGTACAACATCCGAATAAGAACATATGGCTGCTCTGGCTATGTTTTCAATTTCTATTGGCAATACAAAATCAATACATGTACAGTCCAATTCTACAAGGTTAGTGTAGGCCATTGCGTTTCAAAGTATCAGCAAGGGCATATCCATGACAAGTGAAAATAACTCGAGAATAAAGATTCCTTTCCCCGATGTTCAAAAATCAACATCCAACTTCGACAGTTGAAAATCTGTCTAAAGGTAGTGTTACACGATGCAAATTGTCACGGTAACTGGCTGCGCAATGGTTACTGAAGGGATTGCAAAGCATTTTCGTTTCGGGTGTTACACATAGCAACGATCTTTGCAACTTGCCAAGACCTCTACAACTTGCAACGTCTGACGCCACTTTTAGTGATGAAAATATTAAACTTCGCATGGACCTAACGTACGATTGCATTGCAAGTTGCAAAGATCATTGGTACACAGTGCAATGGCTATAAAATTGCAGGCAATCGTTGCAAAAAATGGAACAGAGTTCTACTTCTGGCAACCATTGCGAGAGCAAAAAAGCTGCGTTGCACAGCGCAGAAATGACATGTTACATGGGCAATCGGTCTGCAACGCTTACCATCATGGCGTTGCGACGTAAGTTCCAAAAGAATTGCACCTTGCAACACTAGCTGAAGACCACGGAAGCTCAATGTCATTCTATGATTGTGTATTCTGTCATTAGTGACGTAGTTGTTACCAGGCCTCAAACAATTGGCCTAAGCCTATGTAGATTCCAGAAGTGCAGCAAGGAGGGCAAGTCAAAACATGGATTAATGAAGAAAATCTGCAAAGAATAGTAAATAAAGAAGAAAGAAAACAACGATAGACCAAGTGAACAATATTACTATTGTACAAAATATTGAAGATGGCTGGGAATAGAGGAATGGAAGAACTTATCCCTATTGTAAATAAGTTACAAGATGCGTTCGCTCAGCTTGGAATCGAAGCTCCAATTGATCTTCCTCAGATTGCAGTCGTTGGAGGACAAAGTGCTGGAAAGAGCAGCGTCCTTGAGAATTTTGTTGGGAGGTAAATGACTTACGTCTTGTCTAATGTGCAAATTTTTTGAAAATCCACCCAGGATCATAAGTTCATTGACGGAAGTAGTGCTGTTTTGAAGAAAACACTGGTATGCTAATGAGTTTTGATGCATGTAAAGTGTAATAGTATCATGAAATAGGATTACATTTGGGCGATCTGCGATAATTCTTCTAGGTAGTTGTCTGGTTCAGCAGTGCAAAATAAAAATGACCCATAGAATGTGAAGTTTATAAGTATCTTGGTATTTCCACTATAAAATGCCATTACTAATTCACCAGGCTCTTTATATTCTATCACAGTAGAAAGATGTCTATTTCATTATCTGTTTACTTGATAGAGACTTTCTACCCAGAGGATCTGGGATTGTGACGAGAAGACCTCTTATTCTCCAGCTTATTAACTCAAACACAGGTAGGTTCATATAGGTTTGTCTATCAGTTTGTCTGTTGTTAGTATTTCCACAATACTTGGCATCAAATCATCATGGCTATCATCTTCATCACTATGGACACTTTCTCTTCATCATCATTATCATTTTGATTATTATCTGGATGATCATCATTACCTTGTTCATCTTCATCACATCATTAAATAATGATGAACTATCATCATCACCATCATTATCATTATCACCATCATTGTCACCACCATCATCATCAGCATCATCATCATTATCTGTCTGTCTTCCCATACACTCCTTACAGGGCCTAGGCTGATCCTGAAGTCAATGTCACCTTCAAATTGTTTTGAAGAGGTGATTGAGTTGGGTACACTCAATCCACTCTGCTACCCCAATAGTTTCTTATCAGAACTGCAGCCTGAAGCTGCTGTGCCTGACTTTCACTTGAAGGACCTAGTTAGACAGTTTGCTACAGGTTGTCAACACCTGCCCCAGTTCTGAATCTCCATGAAATGAATTGCTATCAACTCAAGGCAGTGTCTCTGTGTGCCCCCTCCAACTATGAGGTCTGCAACCATGAGGTCTCCAACTATGGACTAGCCATCATCATCACATCGCATCGCATCACTTTTTTCACCCGTGAGCATGTGTCAATACAAGGGGAAATTTGGAGAGCCTCCTAAATCGGTAGCTCTATACAGGTCTTTGATCTTTGGTGCCTTGCCAGATTTGCCGCTGATATTGTCTTCCCGCACTCATTGCATACAACATACTTTGCTTTGTACACTCAAGATGCACTCCTTTACTATTTTGCCAAATCTGCTGTTGTAGATGTTAGCCCTCCTTACATTCCTTGTAGCTACCTTCAGTTCCGTGTTTGCCCATTGCGCTTCTTTCCTCTTTCTTTTATGACTCTTCTTCTCTATATGTGTTTCTTTTTCTGTCTTCTAGTTCTCACTGCCTTTTGTAACGCTGTCCTTGGGCCTGGATTCGTCTCTGTGTCATTCATTAGTTTGTTGTCGATTTCTGCCTCTCTTGCTCTTCTGCTTAGGCCTACCATTTTTCCTTTGTATTGTTTGTTTGCCTTCAAAAGCTTTAAGGAGCTGCCTCCAACTGTTGGCCAGACAGCCTTCCCTCTGGTGAAGAAGCAAATTTGTGGCATCGCCAACCTCCTCTGCTTCTTTTTCAGCTCCTAATTTGCCAGGAGATATGAAACTCCTGCCCGCTTGGCCCCAATCATGAAGGAGGGACACCATTGTGAAGCAGCCATCATCATTATCATCATCATCATCATCACCATCATCATCACTATAATCATTGTCATCATCATCAACATGATGGATTATCATTATGATCATGATTATGGTCATCTTGAGTATCATCATCACCATCATACTAAAACCATTATGATCATCAGCATGATGCTCTGAATTTGCAGTCTGCCTTTTATTGTGTTTTGTTCAGTGTTATGTTGAACTTTATCAATCTCGATTCTCTTCTCTCATTTCTCATCTTTTGGTACCTCCATCTTCTCTATCATTAGTACTCATCCATACGTCCATGTACACTTCTACATTGCATCTTCTTTCTGCTTTTATCAAATTTTCTTGCTTTACTATAGCCACATATCTTATGATCTGTTGACCATATTTTTTGTTGATGAATTATTTATTCTTAGCATTGCCAAACTGATATATTAAATCCTTATACCCAATTTATCTCGTTATCATTCTAAATATAGGATAAATACCTATTATATGTAATAGTTGCAAGGTGTTTACTGCAGAAGTATAGAAATTTCTAGAAATTATTGCCAATATGCCAATAGCCATTTTTTTAATGTGATGTAGAACTGGCCTATATGGATTTTAGCAGGTGCTTGACCAATCATACACCTTGGTGCAAAATTTCACCTTGAAATTAATTTCCACTGTCTATTAGTAAGGCATATGGCTTGGTTGCTCCTCAAGAACAAAGGTCATGACAGAATGTGCACCTCACTGAGGCTGATGCCAAGTAGCATGTCTGCATGCTTTAAATTGTGAAGCCTGATCTAGAAATATGGATAGAGAATTAAGTATGTGCTGTAGACTCTTTGTTGTTCCAACCTCCAAGGGAAGTTGACAGTTGATTTGAATAACTGGGGGCTCAAATAACTGAGATTTAGCCAAAATTGCCCTCTTTCACAAAGTAAGGCACAAGTAAGGAAAATTTAGCATTTACAACAAATGTGCATTTCTCCTTGCACTGCAATATTACATAACCTTGTGTTACTAGTTTTTGACATGACCATGTTTGAAAAAGTAATTGCTCCAAATGTTGAAACTCATGGAATAGCTATAGATTTAGGTGAGAATCCTTAGGAAATTAAATTGCTGTAGTGAAATTAAATTCAATCAGGAACTGTGTAATGTTTAAGCTTTTGCAAAAGTTATTTGTTACTCATGATTTTTAATCAGAGAATACAATGCTTACCTTTTTATTTCTTTTTGGCTACTATGGCAATCGGGATTTCTCAAAGGGCTGAAACAACTGGGGTTTTGTTATACGGAGCAAAAAATAGCTTGGAATAAATGAAGCTTTGAGTATGTACAGGTTTGAATAGTTTTGGGAAATTATGAAGGAAATTATGGGAAATTACTTCAAATATGCAGGAATTTCAATTGGTGCTGGCTCAAATAACCAGGAGTCTACTGTACTCATGTTTTTTCTTTGGAGCATGTAGCATTTTCAGCTCACTGATATTTTGTTCTAATGAGATGTTAGTGTGTTCTGTACCTTATTGCCATTGGTCAATCTAAAGAGTTTTTCCTTTTAGAGTATGCTGAGTTCCTGCATTGTAAAAGTAAGAAGTTTACTGACTTTAATGCTGTTCGTCAAGAAATTGAGGATGAAACTGATAGAGTAACTGGTAAAACCAAAAATGTGTCACCGATTCCTATCAATCTGAGAGTTTATTCTCCTCATGGCAAGTCATTTAGTTTTTATAACTGAGTAGATTTCATCAATGTAGTTGATCAAATTGAGTTATCAAGATAAATTATTTTTGCACCAGAACATTTAACAATAAGTTTTTGTGAGACCTCTTCAGAGTCCAGAAAAAGTTTCAGCCTTCCTCTGGCTGTAAAATCTTTATCATAAACCTTCCTTTTTTAAGAAAATCAAAACTAGCCAAAGTTCTCAAAGTCTGCATTGTGCATGTCTCAACAAATTGTATGGTAGAAGGGCTATGCCTTTCACAGTTGATGTCACATTAACTGAAAACTTTTCTGAAACTGGATTGTTGATGCAAATTACCAAACCCTCCTCAGATACAACATAGAAAGCAAAATCTTCCTCTGGCTCAAAGCTGTGGAGCTGAGACTTTCTCTGGATTCTGCCTCTTTTTATAGTTTCATTTTATTCCAAGGAATGATATCAACAAGCAACCTAAATACTTTCTTTTTAATGGTGGCTCAAAAGTTTAACTTGGTATACATTTTTTATATGAAAGTGAATTTGAAATAGGACATATTTTGCAATTGCTGTTTATTTCAACTCAATGGTGGCTCATTTGCCTTAGAATTAGGTTATAAAATTTTTTTGTGAAAAATTGTCAGTCAACATTTATCAGGTTTGCCATGTTTTTTCTCACAAAAAATTTACTGCACACCTAATGCGAGAGACACCTTATGTATTTCTATTTATTATATTTTGTACCATATATTAATGAGTTAAACTGTAAGCACCATAATTAACAGTTGGAACCAGATGATGTTCTGTCTTTTCCAGTTCTAATGGGTTTAATTTCTTGCCTCTTTGTTTTCATCAAGTATGGAAAAAGATTATCAAATTATGTTAATCTTTGAAAGTTGTCACAGACTGTTGGTATCAGTAGCAAAGGTGGCCAAGCACAGCTATGGTGCTATTGGCATTGCAGATATAGATGAAGTTCTCACAGGTGATTAGATTGGCATGTTTGGACCAATGCCTGTACCATTTAGAACCTAGTAGCTATCAACTTTTGATATTCTTGTGCAATATTCTCTTAGATATAATTCAAATTTTTATTGACAGTATCATACTGTTTTATGTTTGCTTTTTTGCTATTTTCACTTACCTATGATTTTTAGTAGGTGCTTGTTAGAGTATGATCTAATGTAAATATAATTTTGTTTCAGTGTTGAATCTAACACTGATAGATCTTCCTGGAATGACAAGAGTTGCTATTCCTGGGCAACCTGTAGATATTGAACATCAGATAAAGGATATGGTCATGACCTTTATTACTAAGCAGAACTGTTTAATTCTTGCTGTATCACCTGCCAATTCAGATTTAGCAAATTCAGATGCATTGAGAGCTGCTCAAGAAGCTGACCCCCAAGGTTAGATTAATTTCTGTAAAAGTTTAGAATAATATTTTATGTTGTTTGCTCATACTATTTCATCATAGTGACATTAAAAGTTGTTATCATTGGTGATGATGATAGTTTGTTTCTGGACAAAATGCTTTGCACTTTGTGAATCATCAACATGATTTACCTACTACTTGTGCTTTACTTTTTTTAGGAAAATTGAAAATTAAAGGCTTAAATATTTACCAGTACTATAGCCTTATTTATCATATTATTTGTTTGTTACCTTAATATGTTGATAAATAAGAAAGTAACAGGATATAAGTTTACAATAATTGTGATAATAAGTAACTAGAATTTAAGTTGCAAAATATGAGTGAACAGCACTAAATCGGCTACTCCTGTGGTCAATTAAAGATCTCTATATAGTTCTCAAGTCAAGCATAAAAAAAATCCAGAAGTGCATGAAAAATCATTACTTCAGTCATCATCAGACATTGTATTTTCTAATAATGGATTTCTTAAGTCTTCTGTGCTTGTGGTTCTTGTATATCAGCCAATACCATTATTCATAGTTTCTAAGGTATGGTTGAGCACTGCTTTCTATGACCTTTTAAAACAAAAATGTTGTCCATTGCAACTCTGTGTTAGTGGCAATGTAGCCTAAAGTTGCCAACATTGCCTAAGGCTGGCAAATGTGCAGTTAATATATGCTCCTATGCACCTTATTGAGAAACTTTTATACTCCCTTTAGGGGAAAGAACTATTGGAGTTGTAACAAAGCTAGATCTCATGGATGAGGGAACTGATGCAAAGGATATATTAGAGAACAAAGTCTATCCATTACGAAGAGGTACTTGCTACATGTCTTAAGTGTTTGTACTTATCTATCAATCTTCTTGTATAAGAGAGTTTTTACAACAGTTGCCCTTAAACTGGTGTCTTGGTCCTCTGTCCCTTGGGGAACTGCAAATTGTCTCAAGGTGACCACAAAGGATGTCATGGAACCATGTAAGGTTATTGTTGTTTGTTCAACTCATTGGTTTGGCTGGTTTAGTAGCCTATACCACTGTTGATATTTGTTTTCTGTAGAGTTATATCTATCAAAACATATGTATTTGTCCTTCCAGGGCACCCCTGATTAAAAAAAGTATGCTGCATGCAGGGCACTGCCATATAAGATAATTTGAAAAATTTGAGAACCACTGTTTTACTGTTATGTGTTATATGGCTACAATATGTTTGACAGTAAGTACTGATGAAGGTAAGGCACAAAGGACATCATGAATTATTGACAATGGCAGGGGTCTTTTAGGCTATGCAGTTTATATGCATTTTGTGGCTTCTGTTTCCTATTGTTTTGTTTGAACTCATTTGCATATTAGCTGGAGTAAATGTTTTTATAAATGCATGGATGCACCTGAATATATGGAAAATTTTTGTGATTTTTCATAAAGTAACCAATTACTGTTTTGGTCTGAGTTTTTATGTAGTAAAGTATGTTGTGCTGATCTTTTTGAAAGTTCATATCTTACACTATCATTACATTCTGCTCTGAAAGCAGCAAGATTTTTGCATTCTAAGCCTTTTTATTGTATCTGGAGCAAAGATTTTCTTGTCAGATCATTATTAGTTGATCTTTATAAATCTCTTCATATTTGGTTTATACCTTTGCTTTGCATTACTGCTCTTTCAGCTTCAGATATTTTAAAAACCCCAAATGTAGCCATACTTATTCTCCTTTCTTTTTGGTTGATATAGAAGCATAATATAGTATTTCCTCACCTGTCCATGTATAGATTTTGATAAGGCTGCTTTGTTTTAAGGGTACATTGGCATTGTAAACAGAAGTCAGAAGGATATTGATGGTAGGAAAGATATCAAAGCTGCAATGGCTGCTGAAAGAAAATTCTTTTTGAGTCACCCTGCCTACAGGTGTGTGATAGTAGTACCAATCCATTAAAGAAGCAGAATTATATTTCAGATGTTTTGAATAAGTTTTTAAACCTAAAAATCACTAAATTAGAGAAGAAGAAGGCCTCCTTTTAAGTAATATACTGATATACTGTGTTCTATAACCATGACTTACCAATAACTGACACTAGTATTAATATAATGCTACGTTTCATGTTTGATATTTTTCAAATTCAAAGCTTTACCAATTGCTTTTTGCATGCTAGTTTGTAGTACAGCAGTTTGTATCAGTTTGTATTGTAATATATTGCCTTCCTGAAATGTTTGTTGACTTTCTGCATTCTCCTCTGTTCAATTGTATGGGAAGTAATCATGGAGTTGAGACAAAAGTGTCTAGTGTCTTTTATACGGTGTGATAGTTGTCTTTTCTTGTTGACAAGTCATTTGTTCTCTTTTGAAGGCATCTTGCTGATAGAATGGGAACACCATTCTTGCAGAAAACACTCAATCAGGTACTTTCCTGCAAATTACTTATTGTTTAACTTAAGCTTTTTTAGCATAGAGTCATATTTGAATTTGTTTCATCATTTTGTTATCATTTAACATCAGAATTCTGATCTCGTTAATAGCAATTGACCAATCACATTAGAGAAACACTACCATCATTGAAGAGCAAATTGCAGGATCAAGTTCTTTCCATGGAAAAGGAAGTTGATGAGTATAAGAATTTCAGGCCTGATGACCCTACTGCTAAGACTAAAGCTCTCATGCTGTAAGTGGATTTTCAAGCTTAAGCATAGCACTTTGTAACTCTTTACTGGAAGTTAGTTTTCATAACTGGCAGACAGCTACGTCTGTTGGCAAACAATATACTATCACTTTGTCGATGAGGAGAACATTCTTATGTATTGTGACCTACAAAAGGGCTTCAATATTAAAGTTGGTAGTCTCCTTTTTTACCGGTAGTGTAGAAGCCTAGAAATCCTCCCCCATCATGAGGGAGGTTGTGCTTGAATGCTTTGTATGAAGGGCAGAAAATAGCAACTTTAAAAATTTCCTTATGCACTGGACGAATAATGTCCAGTGGTATGAATCCTTTCTGATCATTTGGAATTAATTTATTTAGTATGATTAGTAAGCGTATCTGAACTGCAAACTCGGTTGTTTTTTCAGAATGTTACAAAACTATAGTTCTGATATTGAAAGGATTATAGAAGGCGGAGGTGGTGATGAGATTGATACTGCACAATTGTCTGGAGGTGCCAAGATAAATAGGATTTTCAACGAGAGATTTCCTTTTGAATTAGTGAAGGTAAACTTTACATTATATGCATTATTTTTTTAAACTAGCTCCATTTTATGGATTTCTTCCAGAAGTATGCTCCTCATATAGATAGACATAAATTCAGATTGTATAACATAAAGGTACTCATAGTTTTGTTTTGAAAATAGGACAGTTGTTTTGCTATTGGCGGCGCAGATTTACCCTATTAGTATAGTAGCTATACTACAAGCAAGGTTCATTTCACGTATTATTAGAAAGCACGATCTGGATCGTCAGAAGATAATAGCAAAAACAGAAGGTAGTAGAACGGGGGAATGACAGACGGATAAGATGCTGGACAGTAGTGCCCGATGGACTGGGGAATAAAAAAATATCTGACCATATAATGTTAATGGAATATGCGGCGTCATATGGTCTCCAACGCCAATCGGTAACATGAAGAAGATGAAACTAGCAACTAAGGTTCTAAGATAAGCAATGCTAAGTGTTAGGTTAGCAGTTGCTTATCTTATCTCATTTTAGGTTAGCAAACGATATCTCAGCCACATAAATTCTGAAGTTGTTTGTCTGCTATGTTTCTGTGGTTAGTGAGATTTGGGAGTACGATTCGTCTATCCTGTAGTCGAAATATGTTTCTGCAGAGGGGTTACGATGAGTTCACGATGTTTTTGGACGGTGTAGGAGAGGGAGTGGAAGGGGTCTTTGAGAATTTTGAGGTCCCTCTTTTCTCTTTAGTTCACATGCAAACCCTTAAAAGTAGCTCTGATTGTGGCTCACAGTTTTATTACTGGTATATTTTCATAAAATATAATTCTCAATGACAGTATCACTTCTACTTTATGCTTCGTATTTTAGTTTATCCTACGTTTGAGTACTTATCACAGTATGCTTTGCTAGTTACGTTGGTATTCTACACTCTATATTGCATTGTGACATGGTGATTAGTACTTGTTGCAATTGTGCTAGGTTGAGTATGATGAGAAGCAACTGCGAAAAGAAATCAGTTTTGCAATTAAGAATATACATGGAATAAGGTATGCTTTTCATTTGTACATCTCCCTTCTTGACCGTCAGTAGAGTACTGTGCAAGTAATTGCGAAGTCAGAGTAGTATTCATATATGGGATCAAGTAAAGAAATAGTTGATTTATTTTAGACTTATGATCGGCAAATATAATTTCTTCTCAAGTTTCATGGCATCTTTAGAAATTACAGTTCTTATTGCAGCTACCGATGCATTTTAAAAGCCTTTGCCATGGAATAGTTCTAGACATAGAAGGTTATCCCTTCCGATATCGTTTGGACGAGACCAGCTCTATTGATGGATGCTTTGTTTAGACAATTTACAAATCATTGTATTGGGCATTCATTCATTGCTCATTGGAAGAGTACGCAAAGAAGTGGGTGTTCATAATACCAAGCAATTGGTCATATATATGAATACATAGATAGATGAGGAAGTGACGTAAGATTGATAACTATTGAAGGTGCATAACGAGCAGCACGAGTGCAATGAACAATAGATAATATCAGTAAAGAATTGTTTCACACCACTATTTAGAATTTCTGTAGTTTATAATCTTTTACTGTATTCGTCTGTACCTAATGCTTACCGCTGCATATATGAACTCTTTCTGCCGTAAAACGACGCTGTGGAATATAGAGGGTGCGAAACTTCTAGTCATCTCTTCCCAATATTTTTGCAAGATTTTAGTTTCTTTAAGTTATATTCCTCCTTTAAATGTTTTTGTCCCAATGAATGTATCCAAAACTTGTAGTCCTCCACAACTGTTATTTCACAAAAGATATACCTATTTCATTGTGGTGGTAGTTTTTGGTAACTGTGACTCATGTTGAAGCACCTTAGAACTCCGGTAAATTAGAACGTGACTGTGCTCTTTCTATTTTTAGGTCTGGCTTGTTCACACCAGATATGGCTTTTGAAGCTATTGTCAAGAAGCAAATTGATCGGTTGAGATCACCAGCAATAAAGTGTGTCGATATGGTTATGGCTGAACTGATCAGTATTGTCAAAAAATGTACCGGCAAAGTGCGTTTGCATTTTGTTATTTTTTAAATCACATGTCCAAGCCTACAAGTTTTTGTCCTCTTGCTAAGCATACAAGTTTTTGTCCTTGTTTGTAAAAGTCTAGTTTGCTAGGGCTTGAAAACTGGAAACTTCAAAGATTAGTGAATGAATCAAGATCAACACCCAATTATTACGATCTACAAGTTATTATGATCAGTTACTATGTTTTTCTCCCTCCTTCCTAGTGCCAATAGTTCTAGGAATTTTCATAGTTGTTTACTTTTTCTCGACAGTTCAGTAGTATAGACTGTACTTTCGCATTGTGATTTGTGATGCTTTTATCGTTTTCTGTACTGTATGTTTAAGGTAGTCACCGATAGCGATGCTTTGCAGAAGTTATGTTACTCTTTCTGTAGTTTAGTAATCGTGTAATGACCCATTGCCTATATCACTTCATTCAAAATAGGTCAGTAGCATGGTTTGTTTATTTCAATAGTTGAATTATCAGGTAGCTGCTGTCAACTGTCTGCCAAGTCCTCCCCCCCCTACTGTTTTTCTTTCCAGTTGAAATCTGTCATTTTTGTCTTCTGTTTTATTTAGATTTATTGATTTTCTTTTGTATCTTAATAATATTTTTGATTTTTACGTTGTTCTTGAACATTTGATTGTTTTAATTTTAGATGGATAAATACCCCCGTCTGAAGGACGAAGTAGAGACAATATGCCTAACACAAATCAGAGAAACTGAGATCAAAGCCAAAGATCAGGTGATTTTCGGTTCTTTTATTCCAAGTGTTATCTTCCTCGTTCAGACCTTCATGATAGTTCATCGGACAATACTGTTTTTCACGCAGTAGACTACCTGATTTGTATCAGGTATGGCTCGTCTTTTGTAGATTTTTTAACCTTGAAATGTCATGACACCTTGTGTGATTGATGAATATTTGTATGTTGGTTTTTGAGTTTTTATGTAGACATGTAGAACACTATTTGAAGACAATAGGCTGCATATTACACATAGTTTCCAATGATCAATTTCGACATCAGTTCATAAAGTTATTATCAATATGGTATAATTACTAGATGCATTTTTATCAGTATAGCTTATTGACTAATCTCACTGGGAAACATAAATTCTTGCCACGTCCTTTTGCATCCTTATTGAAAACTGCACTTACCCTAAAAGAATTTACAACTGAATACTACATCAAAATATTCCAGATTGCAGGGCATTGCCTTTTCTATGAGATCCCTAGCGTTCACAAGCAAATTGTCAGATGTGCAGGTGTGTACTTGGTCTCTGAGTGTACACTTGACTCCTTGGCATACAAAGTAAAACCTGTTTAGTTATTTTCTGTTGCTTTCTCGCCCTGAAAATTCTGTATTGAATGGTATGCACGGCATTGCAATTTCTACATCATTATTAGGTATAACGTAGATTTTTGAGGGATCAAACAAAATAAAGTGTAAGTTTGTTTAATACTTATGGTTTTTACAATGTACTCAATATATGTATCAAACTGCCTAAATACAATTTGTGCTATAGGGCACAGGATCTTATCAAATCATTGGCAAAATGCACCAGTGATTGTAAACGCAATATACTTTGGTATATATAAAATTATGTGGTACCATGTCTCTCTATTGTTATTTATCAGGTGAAACTTCTTATCGAAGTGGAACTGGCATATATTAATACACAGCACCCGGATTTTATCGGGTTTGCGGAGTAAGTACCTCAATCTTGCTTTTTTTTATATTGTAATTATGACGACTTTTTGAAGTGTCTAGGACCTTGTGGTGCCTCATCAGAGACATATTCATTAAAAAGGTTCCTACCTCATTCAAAAAGGAGACAAATTTTTGTCAAGAGTAGGTGTTTTTATGTGGCAAATAGAATTTTCCTGCGAAGAGCTGGAGGTGATACATTTGGAAGTTTTTCTTTTCCGTAGCTTTTCCTGTTCTTTTTTGCTGTTGCTAAATTTGTTGAAAGATCTATCTCTTCACCTGGCACTAGGATCCATAAGAAGAGTTTTTATTAGTAGTACCTTTAGTTTAGTCATATATCTGTTACAAAGTACATTTCAGTTTAGCGACAGTTGATCTTTTTTATCAGAATGCCAACTTCTCATTTCCTATCATTGCCCATTGCATTTCAGTATCCTCAGTTTGTTGCAAATTAGATTGTTGTGATAAAGTTGTACCTGACTGATCATTCATATTGGCGCTATATTGTACTGAGCATTTTATTGCTCCTTCGCTGTCGTCTCTGTTTTTACCATGTACAATATTATTATCATTTTTAGAGCACAGTCAAGAGCATCGGGTACAGGAGAATCCAGAAGTCGTAAAGTTAACGTTAGTAATCAGGTTATTCGAAAGGGTTGGCTAACTATGGGTGGAGGTGGATTTATGAAAGTATCCAAAGATTATTGGTTTGTTTTGTCAGGTAATTTTTGTTGATTATTTTAGCTATATCATTATGGAGAGTGACGTTTTAGTTAAAATTGTGATAGTAATGATATTGATGGCAACCATTTTGCCATTTTGACAATACTAACATTTGTAAAGTAATTTGTTAAATCTGTTGATGTAAAAATTGAAGTTGAACATGGAAGGTAGCAAATTTTTCTTAGGGAAATCACATTCTTGACAATCAATTGTGTTAAAAATAAAATTGCCTGCCCAAGGTAGACGTTGTAATTTCTGATAAGTTGTCGCTTCGTTATTATAGTTTGATTAATAATGGGTATTTGTTGGAAGAGATGTCCGAGCCTTTGATCGGGATCTAACTTTCATACTTTTACTTTCCCAGCTA
The DNA here is from genome assembly GCA_964019165.1 of Mastigias papua. Lineage (NCBI taxonomy): Eukaryota > Metazoa > Cnidaria > Scyphozoa > Rhizostomeae > Mastigiidae > Mastigias > Mastigias papua. Next base: position 9,141,130 of record OZ025273.1, read on the forward strand.
GTTTTTAGTTCTATTTTCTGACTAGAAGGTTTTGAGAATATCTATAATCCCAGTTTGCTTTCATGTTGGTATTGCTCCTTCTAGCTGAATCTCTAACTTGGTACAAAGATGACACGGTATGATTAAAGACTTCTTGTTAGGATAAACATTTCAAGTTTGTTCTCTGTAGGATTTTGCGCTTATTTCATTGGTTCTGAATAGTTTTTGATTGTCTCACACTTTGTCCAATGACCTTGGAAGTTCTAGTCATATCTTATTGTTCCCTACATTTTGAGTGAACGCTGTCACCGCTTTGTTTATAGTTGTATTTTAATTTCTATATCGTCTTTGGATTTTTAGCTAATACTGGATTTTCGTATCATACCTTCTTTAATGCTGAAACAAGCCTCGTTCTGTGTTGCAGGAAAAAGAGACCAAGTATCAGCTACGATTGCAAGATTGCAGGTTACGAGATGTTGAAAGCGGATTGCTATCAAAGCGCCATTATTTTGCTATCTTCAACCCAGATTCAAAGTAAGAATCGATTCTATTGTCAGAATTTTGATGCACTTGTTTTGGGTTTAAATGAATTGTTTAGAGGTTAGGCCTACTTTTGACTTTATGGCTGAAAACAAACGATCACCTTCATCAACTTGGTTTTGAAGGGCAGCTTCTAGGGTGATCGCAAGGATCATATTGGAGTCCCCTTTAGTTAATACATTGATTTTGACAGAATATGTGACTTTACAATTTATTTTTACTCAGAGAAGAAAAATGTCTTTTACAGCAAACATGACAAAGCAACAGGAAATTCTATGAATTTAAAGTCTCTAAGGCCAGGACTGGTGTCAGAAATAGGACTATAAGACAGTAGAATCTTTAATAAATTGTTGATTCGTTGGCTTTGAAGACAAGTTTGAATACTAATGTGTCTATGAGCAATGTTGGAATCTTGGGAACTTTCAACAAATAAGATTCGTGTGCTTGTACTTATGCCCCAGATATTACGTGTAGCAATTTCTATCCGAATAACTAATTGCATAGAAATAGCTTTGTAGAAGTAATTTACCATAGAGTTATGGTCGTTGTAGGGTATTAGCTGATTCACGGATGACAAACAAAAGGCTTGGGTTACCACGCATTTTTAGTATAATTGCATTAACAGACGCAATTGCTTTTATGGTTGTTCTTATGTAAAGGCTGGTTTTTTTGTAAATATTTGAGAACCTACATGCAGTATAAAGTCTCTCTAAGACATTTAAGCCGGGCTACTTTTGAAAGTAAAACAGTGAATTATGGGCGTTGGGTTGTGGTGTTACAGTTACTAATCTGATGCAAAACTTTTTTGCTACCAAGCTTTGTACTTATTTTTTTGGCAATTCGAGCCTCAGTGTTCTTATTGATGGAAGGGTATGTAGAGCACTCTCATCGAAGGAAGTAGAATTCAAGATGTATGCAATGACTTCTTTTTTAGGAATATTTTGAAGGACTATAAGCAGCTTGAATTATCAGCTGAAACACAAGAGGTAGTCGACAGTTGGAAGGCATCTTTCTTGAGAGCAGGTGTATTTCCTGAAAGAGATAAAGATGATGATGATAGAAGTGTATGTATTAGAGTGGCATCATGCGTAGTTTCTTTGTCGTGGCTTGATTCTTTTGCTAGTTCATTTGTCTCTTGCTTTGAATCCTAGCTAGTATAAATTTGCATTTCTGGCCGTTTACTATTCTCTATATATAAAATATGCTCATACTGCATATTTTAACTCTGCGGTTGTCTGCATATAGTCATTTAATTAGCTTGAGTTCTTTTTTTACGAAAGGAAAATGTTGACTCTGTCATGCCAATGTCTTACCAGTGTGGTTAATGATTGAGTATGTTTGCTTGCTTAGCACTGAGAGTATAAAGAACCCAGTTTGGGCGTGTAATGTCTGGGGATACCAGTGGTATAATCTGTTTCCTTGGTCATCTCATTGCATGCTAATCTATATAACCTACGAAACGGAGATACGGAGATACGGGTAATGAGACGGAGATATGCCTGGACTTTTGCGCCAGTAGCTATTCTGGTTCCGGACATGCTCTTGTATACAGTGTACTAATTTGAAAAATTGGCTGTGTTAGTAAAGTAACTCTTTTTTATGGTCATAGGAACTGTTGTCTTTCACATTATGATGAAATGCTCGTTTTCTATAAGAGTTGATTGCGAAACAGATTTTTAATTAGATCTTAGAGCACACTTTGTCATCTTGAGTGATCATATCTTGGTTATAAAGCTATTTCAATGCATTGTGACATTCTATACTCTTTTTAGGCAAGCGAGTTGGGATCTATGGATCCAATGTTGGAGCGTCAAGTTGAAACTGTGAGATGCTTAGTTGATTCATACATGAGAATCATTAGCAAGAGTATTCAGGACATGGTTCCTAAGATCATTATGTTCATCGTTGTTAATCAGGTATTCAGTTTTTTCAGGTCCAGTTCTAGCCTCTTCCATTTGTTAATGAAGGCTGCACGTTCCTTGGCTTCACTTTATCTACTTGTTCATATGTTATGTTCAGCTCAATTAAGTAGGTATAGAAGCAAACAAATCTGTAGAAACATATTAAAGCTATTAGCATATAAAAGCTCGGATTGCTCCCAAGCTTAAGGATATACCTTGCATATTCCAAGGGTCAACAAAGACGTTGAGCATTATCCTTGACTCCTAGTAAGCATGAATGCGTCAGAATTAGCCGAAAGATTTTGCTGCAGAGAGAGAAACGTAAGCAAGCCGTACGGTATACCTTAGTCATATCAATGTTCGGGAATTTTCTGCAGATCAATTTATCCTTCTGTGTCAGATAATACAGAGAAATGTTTTGTAAATTGCCTCTGAGCAGAATTAGATGCTTGAAAAATTACCGTTAGTCCTTAGTTATATCTGTACACTATGCCTATCAATGAAAACAAGCGTATGGCGAGAATGTGGTAGACATTACTGAAGCTCAAATTCTGAAAATTTGAGATGTAATTGACACTAAAGCCAAATCAATTTTAGTAGTTTACTTTTCATTCTTCCCTGGAAATAGTCTTAGTTCTTACAAGGTTTATTTGTAATAATTTGAATAGATTTGTTTACTTGACCTGCTATAGGTTTCCTATTATAGCAACAGTTCATAGCATCTGACTTGCTTTCCATTCACATTGGAGAATAATAGGAGAGTCTGGTTTAAAGTCACTTTGATTTCTAGTTGTCAGTATCTTCTTTTTTCTCCTTGTTTTGTTTCATTCAATTTATATAATTTTTCTCTATTTCAGTTAAAGGAGTTCGTTCAGGCAGAGCTCCTTGCCAATCTGTACGCCAAAGGAAATACGGTATGTATAAATCAACTTGGGAAGAGACCCTCTTCTAGGACTTGATGTAATTTTATATCAGATTCAGTTTGTTCATATTTCTCATCAGCAAAATTTATCATTTTGGAAATTTGCGTATATATATTTTGGGTGCTTTTGTTTTTTCATTTTTCTGTTGTGACAAAACGCTGATTTAGAGGTCAGTGTTTATATCCAAGCCCGTTTTTTATTTCGTTAAAGCTCAACCATATTTGATATCGTAAATAAATATGGTCTGTTGTTTGTTTTGGAAACTCAAATGAATTCACAATTCCGCAAAGGCTAGACACTCACTGGTTTTACTTGCTATTGCGGACAACCTCTGCAGTACTATAGACGGTTGATCATTAACTTATTAGATTCATCACAAGTTCATTATTAGAATTCATTATTATTACTATTTTAATATTCTGTTCATATCTAGCAGAGTTCCGTTGCTCTTTTCTTTCATTAGAATGATATGATGCATGAAAGTGATGCGGAAGTAGCACGCCGGAATGAAATTCTGAGAATTTATCATGCAAGTAAAGATGCATTGAAGATAATTGGTGATGTCAGCGCCTCAACTGTATCAACCCCTCTGCCTCCACCAGTAGAACATGACATTACTGACTTCGATTTCTCTAGAGCGTAAGACTATTTGCATTTTGTTTGTAGTATGAATTCATGGACTTTAGTCCGTTTTTCTGTCATGTTTCTGTAGGCTTATTGTTCGTTCATATTCATTTTATTTCTTTGATATTATTATAAGTATTATTACTACAATAGTCTTTTTGGTTGATAGGTGTTAATAGCTTATAATCATAGCTAATGTACGCCAACTAATTAAAATAAAATAGCACATATATTTACGCATAATTGCACAGTGTATTTAAAGTGAATAAAAACTTAAACATGTATATAGGTTAGCAATTGTAATATAATGGTTTGCTTGAGGGATTGGATGTGTTAACTCTCAACACGGTTTTTGCATGTACACTTTTCACCTTTCCATTTTCTATGGACCTACTGAATTTCCGCAGTGAGTGTGAACGCTTTATTGTATCAGATAGGCTATTCCAGAGGATGCTACCTTTGAACTCTGATTAGGTTGTTTGGTATATAGATTTCACTTCATTGTAGTGTCACTAGTGAATGTGACCTTAGTCGATACAATATCCAGATACCTAGTTGTTGTGTTTGTCGTGAGGATTGAATTATCGTCCACTTCCTGTCTTCTGTAGCCTGTTCAGAATGCGCTTCTTCATAATGTACGTTATGTTTTTAAGGGAGCCACCCAAAGAGATATATAGAGGACCACCACATCGCCCAACACCGGCACAACCACCTGCAAGGCCCCAGATACCCTCAAGGCCATCGAATAAAGATCTTCCAAACTCAGATGGTAACTCAGGAGGAGTGCCAGTCATACCTAGGTATGTGTTTCGTTGTCGATATTGATGTTTGTGTTGTAGCAGCTATTGACAATCGACAATGTCAAGAAATGATATTATTAGAAGTCCTGAACTGGTTGTTAAAAATGTCTGTTCGTCAGTGCTGAAAATGTGTTTGTTTTAAATATTCTACTCATTAGTTCAATACCATCCTGACAGCAAAATCCGACAACAATTTTGAAAGCTTATTCCCATTTTTGCTATCGAACTTGTGTTAATTGAAGTTCTAAATCTTCTTTTCAGACGACCAGCACCAAACCGACCTGCACCGGGTGCTCGACCACCTCCAGTCCCAAGCAGACCATGAAAAATATTAACTTGAACTAACATTATTCTTAATTTTTGTAGTCTGTAAATTATGATCATGACGTCGCATTTGATAACCTATGTTCTACTTTTTTGTAGCTCGGGCCCATTTAAGAATAATTGATTGATTTCCTGTACTTCTTGATATAATATATTTTTTATTATTAAGTAGAGTTATCGTCATGAATAAATCATAAAAAACGGCTATGCTGATGATGTATTCTTACCTGTGAAATTTGTCTGACATAAATGATTATATAGATGAATAAATCATAAGCTCCGTTCGACATGAAGACATTTATCTCCTGCTGTTTTACTGGCCCTAAAGCTTTACTGGTCCTAAATATGTGCCTTTGTGATATCTTTCTAGTTGTATTGGAATGGTCTGTTACAACGAATAAATGAATACATATATGCATAGATGTAATCATTAGTAAACTAAAATATCATTAAAAGTAGTATTACATCATAAATTAAAGAAGTATTCTTCATTGTTATTCTTTAGTTTTATTCTTTTCCGTAAGTCTTCTTTGTTATTATTATTATATCGTGTTCTAATTCTTCTTTTTTGGTTTTGCTTTTCTTCTATGATTTATTCTTCTTGTTTTAGTGTCTAGAAGGTTTTTTATTCGATCATGCCACTGTGCTTTGATTTCGCTTCTTCTTTTTAGCACTTTTATTACCTTATATGTCTAAATATACTTTTAGTATATGCTACTACAAATGCGAAACAGTTTATGCTACTAAGGTTGCGTCTTCGTAGCTTAACCTCGATGGACAATTTGGAACTGTGTATGAATTCTCTTGCTTTCTCTTGCATTTCTACAGTGCAGTCAATTGTAAGGAGAGTTCGGCAAGTTCAGCATGTTTGCAGTAATTTGTACCCAAAATCCATACTCAGTTCAGTTCATTCATTTTTAATTCCACTACATAAATACACTCTCTAAATTAAAAGCTTACAATAATAAATAACTACATATAAGTTAATAAGACAATAACACACATAAAGGGATAAAGATACATGACACCAAGGGATTTGTATGAAGGGGAATTCTTAAGGAGGAACTGTCTCAATAGCTAAGCTAATCGAGGAGAGAGCACCCCCTTTTTCAGATAAATTTAAATACTTTCCATGCATCACAACCTGAACTGCCAAGCAAGAGACGCAAGCGAATTAATTATCCTGACATACTAATCCCGCAATCAGCCACTTTTTCTCCATCATATTTAAGCAATTGTAGTATCGTTAATACATAATCTCGACCTATACCAAAACTTCTAGAAACACATTCTCTGCCTTCAGAATGTTCCACCTCGAATGAAATCAGCAGACTTTAACCGCTATGAAATGCTATGTTGAAATTTTGACGCTTCCCTTTAACGAGAAGTAAGTTCGTAATCAGTTTATTCGTAAGCAGTTTATAATATCTATTGGCAATATTGGCTTTCAAGAGAAGCTGATAAGAATTCTAAAATATGCTGGAAAAGAGCGCACTACCAAAGTCGCGAAGTAACCTGTTGAGATTATAAATTATAGCATCCAGCCATTCTCAAGCATCACAGTTAGAACCAACCTCTATTTATCCTTACACTGTAAATTGGTTTGTAAGGTACACAGTAGAGTAGGCACACTAAGTTTAAACAGTTTATTTTGTGACCAGATCAGTATCACTCACGTGGTATCAACCTTTTGCATGAGCCTCGTTTAGATTATTAGGCCTAATCCAAATCCATTGATGCTGCCTATCGTTGTGTACCCATAAACTTGGCACAAAAGTTTATATTTGGAACCAGTGTTAGGAGCTACAAACCTAAAAATGTCGTTCTCAGATGATGAAGACAATCTTCCTCTGCCAAAAAAGCAAAGGATTTATTATGGAAGTTTAGAAGAAAAACTGAAAGACATAGCGCCCGGGGGAGGTGGGACACAAACGAGCAATGGTGATGATAGCGGAGAGAATGATGATGAAAATTCTGAAAACGCTAGCAATGACAGTGAAAATGAGGAAAGTGATGCGATAGCACAAGCTGTTAAAGCTGGAAATATCAATATATCAGAAGGTGAGAGGGTTTTGGCTGCACGCCTTTTGTTTTATAAGAAACTAATATATTAGAAACACCAGGGCAAAGATTAAGAAACACCTAAGAAACGCAAGTAGGATGAATTTCAAAAGTCTACTTAAAATTCTATTTTTGTGAGAGGATTTTTAATTCAACGGGAAACAAAATACAAACAATATCCATCTCTCAAATGTTTTTATGTAAAGACTCAATTTCTTGTCTCATAGTTGCCATGCTGTTATAGGGTAGTTTTAATAAACATGTAAGGCTGGATTTGACAATACATTAAGTAGCATCCAGGCTGTAGGGAGGAATATTTTTATATATTTATTGATGGTAGGCCTTCAGGAATACTGGTGTTCAAATTTATTATCCTAATTGTATTTTGAGCCTGTTACTAATTCCAAGGTGAAATAATAATATTAATGGAAACTGTTGATTTTATTCAATTAAACTACAACTACAAATCTCACTATTACAAAGTAATTTGTAATTGGCTGGTCTGGATTGCTCTACAACAAGAAAGATAAATAGCAAGCATATTATACAAATGATAACTCAAAGAAAGAAAAAAACAGACAGACAAACAAACTTAGAGGTAAAATAGGTCAGGGCTTGTCCATGCTTTATCTCTACAACAGAAGATATAGTAGGTGGTACGAATTGAGATGGCAGATAGCTTTGAAATCAGAAGGTGTTTGTGGTCTGTGTCAATAAAGAGAGAGTTGCACATATCAAGAAACGAAAGGCATAAAGTTGCTAAGATGCCTGGAGAGCTCATCAAAAGATTAGCAAAGTGACAGATTTGTACTGACTACTCAGATCTGAAACTAACTGTGAATACTTTTAGCTTTTCCTTCCTGTATTACTATTAAGATTTGTTTTGAATCTCAAATGATAATAATAATACTGATAGTAATAAATTTTGAATGCTAATGATAATAATTATAATAACATATAATATAATAACATGTATTATCATAGAGGCTCTAGAAGCAAAGATAAATTGTTATATATTTGGTAGTCAAAGCATATTTATACATTGCTTGAACTGGTTGTCTTTCAATTTAGAGATCAATATCAATGACTTAGTACCTGTGAATGAAAAACACATCCCATGTTCAAGGAAAGTGTAGTTCTCACAAATCCAATTCCCAAAATAGACAGACAATATTTCTTAGTGTTGTTTTTGTTATCCTGTTATAATTAATTTTCTGGTCACAGCATTTGTTTCTTTTTTCTATAATACCATCAGAACTTTATAGTATGCATCTGGATTTTGTTAGAGCAACTCCCTCTGTAGGAAGAAAACTAGCTTTAGGATGTCCCCCCAAAATGTTTGGTACTGTAGGTATCAATTAACTACCATACTATTATTAAAAGTAAAATGTACCCCATCCTACCTGGAAAAATTATTTTAGCACCTGGTCATCTTGCATTTGTGCTTCCATCTGATTACTATTTATGGATATTTTTGCATTATTTTATAGGGGAAACAATGGAGATGAATACTGAAGAGCCAAGTGATAGGCACCTGGAACTTCTAGCAGAATTTGAAAAGAGGAAAAGGGTAGGAACTTTTATAGGTATTTTATGATATTGCAGTTTACCATCCAAAATATCCTAGTTTTTCTCTTTGGTAGGTTGCAGATGATTGCAGTTCTCTGTTATCAAGGAATGTTTTCCTTGCTATTTTTATGTGAACTATTTATATGCCTCATTATTTCCGTTGGTTGTAGCAATACCAAAGTGAAATGCTAAAGCAACAAGATTGAATGCTAGTTGCAGGCCTTTCAATGTTACACACACGATTGCACACAAGCACACAGGCACGCGCCCAGCTCAGTTCACACGCTCGACATGTCGCTTTATCAAAGATGCACATCCAAGTACCAAGGACAGCTCTCAAAATTGAATGTTTAGCACACAAACGACCCCATGCGCGCGATTGGCAGTGCGTGTCAAAGTTACTCATTGAAAGGCCTGTAGTTGCATTCAGCATGGTTGATAGAATTTTTAATAGATCTTTAGATGTTTTCCATAAATTAGGAAATGTGAAACCCTGAAAAGGTAATTCTTGTCAAAGGCAGATGGATGTCAAACTTCTTGTCTTCTTAATATAGTTGTTTTATACAGTTTCATTCTGTCATGGCTATCTAGATGTTGTATTTTCAATCATAGGCAAGAGGGATTGCAGTTCCAACAGATGATGCCATGGTTAAAGCAAGGCTTAGAGAACTTGGACATCCAATTTGTAAGCCATATCTAATATGAATTTTTAATTTATTTGCAGACCGTTTTGTTTTATGCAGGCAATCTCCCCCTTCCTTGCAAATGCCCTCATAGATCCATTTATATGTCTATTGACTGCCCTTGCAAAATCCTGATTTAGTCGCCAACAATTATTGACTCAGCACTCAATTTTAGACTCAGAACATAGCCAGACATCATTAACCGTATGTGCTTATCATAAAAAGATTTCCTGCTCAGAGACTTAAGGAAGTTTGTTGACATTTTAATCATCAACATAGCTAGGTTTTGTGAAAAGCAATGTGTTATAAAATGTCAAATTGTTATAAAATTGCAATGTTTCTTTCTTTGGCTGCGGTGTGGCTGGATTTGCCTACTGTGAGCTCCTCCAGGCTGTGACCTCCCTGTAGTTCATGGCATTGCCCCCTAGAGTTCCTATACACACCACAGATTATTGTCTAATCACCCTCTTGGGCTGATTTGCATGGACAATGTGCCACCCTGGTGACAACTTTTTCATAAAAAAGTCAGTTATATGATTAATCTACCAACAGAAGCTAGGCTGTTTCTGTTATAGGCCTTTTTCCCAATTTTCTTTGTGCTGTTACCCTATTTATGAGATACAGTGAAGTAGATTATGTGCTTGCCAGAGTGAATTGAAAGTATGTTTTGATCCATACCAGCTGATGTCATTAGAAATTAAACTAAACTCCAAAATATTGCCAGCATTTGATTATGGACACTAATGTGCTTCACAAAAATTTCCAAGTGACCAAATGGAGCAAAGCTTGATGCTCCCCTTTTGAAAGTTAAAAGTTTCATCCAGGTTTGCAAATGTACTACTTCACTCTGTTTACATGGCAGTCCTATAACACTCAACTATCATGTATGGATGTGCATTGAAATTCACCATTTTGAGTTTGTCTGAAGTGCTTTTCTAGAAGCTGAAATTCATTCATAGGTATATTTGGAGAGGGACCATCAGAGAGAAGGGACAGGCTGAGGGAACTCCTGGTTGGAATAGGTCTGAGTTATACTTTGTTGCATTACCTCTCTTCAAAGTATGAAACATTCATGAATTATTTTTATTGTGAATTTTGCATGATTAGAACAATAGAGCAAAGTTATATAATTAAAGTGATTCCAGGTATCAGAGCAGAATATTGATTTGTTGGTAAATAGTTTATTGCAGGCTTTCGTGGGAAGACTATCGTAGGAGTGTTAGATATCAAACGCCTAAAAGCATCCAGGCGTGTGGTGGCTTGTAATGTCCCGTGTATCCGTGTACTTATCGCGCAAAAGCAGTGCCCCCATTGTATATGAAGATTTCGATCACCCTGCCAATAATAGACCCGAGTCATTTCTGAAAACGGCGAATAAAATCTGTCATTGGTAACTAGTTATCAAATGTGATAACATATCGTAAGGATTGAAATGGCTTGGGCCCTGCTCACAGTAAATCCGTTTTTGGACAAATTCGGATATCGTTAGCTCCGTTTCTGGCATTGCACACACATTACTTGACTGTAAAAACGGAGCTAAGCGAAACCGCTGATAAAAATGGAGCTATATGAAAACAGAACTAAACAAATACGGGCCTCTTTGGTACCGTTCACATTACTTCGCTTTTGGACAAAAACGGGTATGTTTTGCTCCATTTTTGGATTTGCATTCATAATACTCAACCCTATAAACGGAGCTAAATGAAGACGCTGATAGAAACGGAGCTAAATGACAATGGGCCAAAACAACTATGGATATTTGTCGCCCCATTCACACTATTCCGCTTTTCGGCAAAAACGGCTATGTTTTGCTCCATTTTTGCAGAGTGGTGTGAGCAGAGTAGATAAACAGCTCCGTATATGGAAGTAAATATGAATCCAAATGAAAGCAGAGTAATGATGATGAGGTGACACCTCCTTTAAAAGCTGCAGAAAAAGTAAAAAAGAGCATTCAACTAAATTTAAAAACCCACGGAACTAGCATCGTCCACTTGCTACTTCAATGCTATGAAGGCGTGTGATATTTTGCACACCCAGACTGTTGAAGGCGTGTGCCAAGGCGTGCGCGTGCGATCGCACGCCTTTCCCACGAAAGCTTGTATTGGTACTACAGAGTGTTAATATCTTATGAAAAATTTGTAATAAGCTTAGTATGCTATAGATGTTTCTACATTTTGTGTGTTGGTTAAGTTTATCTCCAGGTTTGCAGCAGAAAATATTGTTTCATTGGTTCAGTTTCTGTATGGATATTTGAACTGTGTGGGTCAATTGGGATCTGCTACTATAGAATAGGAACCCTCCTGTAATATAGAGAAGGATTGTTCCATGTAGAGGTATTCTCAAAGTGAGGAATTAATGAGTTTGAAGCCTGTGACAAAGTTTGGATAGTATATGGGTCATTCAAGCTCAGGAAAGCGATTTGGTGTCAAGCTATGTCCTCAGAGTTAAGACTGAGAACTCTGAAAGAATGGAATGAAATGTTCATTACACAGTAGCTCTTTTCTTTTCTCTAGAGGACTTGCTATCTGGTATTGTACATAGAACAGATGAAGAGGAAAGTAAAGCCAAGGTTATTTGACATGTCTTTCTCTAGATTATGACACTTTGCCATCAGTCACCATTATACAATGTAGTTCTATATAATTTAGCACTGTTTTGAAAGAAGCATGTGATAAAATATTTACCACTATCTCTCGTCATTAATTGCTTTTGTATTTGTGTGCTTTATTTTTGATTTATTTGGTTCACTTGGGAGAGATGGAGCTTCTTGTTGCGAGGATTTGTATTGCTGGAAAAGCAGCAGCTTAGAGAGGTAATTGATTTTTACAAGACTGGGAGTTGTAAGCTACAATAGTCGCCAAATTGGGACACTTGGAAGAAACAGATAAAAAACCACTTTCCTCTACATATTGTCATAGTTGCTACAAACATGCACCCCCCCTTCCCCCTAGAACAATGTTGGTTCGCTTGTGGGACACTTGAAGTTGGCATGCACGCGAAGTTTTTCCATTATCGCAGGTACTTCTCCAGAAAACCAACATTGTTTCAGGGGAGAGGGGGATGAAAGTTCGTTGCAGAATACAAAAAGTGCAAAGTGTCCCGGGACTTTTGGCGAGTATTGTAGGAAGAGCAATTGAAGGAGGTTGTGCTATATGACAGAAGTTCTAGTGATAAAAGAAGAAAATAGGGGATTATACAAATAATAAGAAGGAAGACAGGAAGTTTATTTTTGTAGGAAGCAGTCCTGATTGGATGTATTGCATTCTTTCCAGGACATAAGTGAACAGGAAGTTTGGTATCATGAGGGATGTAATGAACTTAAAATCGCAAGGCAGTGGATTGCTGAATATTCTCTCCCAAGGTAATAGCAATGTTGTTGTACAGGGAATGGCACATATCATTGATATGTTGTTGCCTTATAAAATCCAAGTAATTAATTGTGAAGTTATTTTTGCTTCATTACAAAATATGAATTGCTTATATTATTTCTAAAATTGTCTTTATGTTCAACAACATCTCCCATTGCAGGGAAGGAGTCTGTTTATCTACTCTTGAGCACCAAATAACCATGGGGGTGAGAATAAATGGGGGGTTGGAACAAATGGAAGTTGGAACAAATGGGGGTTGGAACAAATGGGGGTTGGAAAATGGTTCCTAGGAAAATGCATACTATCACAGAAAAAATCTTCAAAACTAATAAATGGGGTTGAAATAAATGTAGGGGGGTTGGAAAAAATTTCAAAAATTAACAACTGGCAGGTGATTATTTGGTACTCAAGAGTAGTGATATTTTTATTTGAGAGCAGTTTATGGTGGAGTCACGTCACTCAGGGGCAGACTGGCTGGGAATAAGGGGCCCAGGCATTTTTCATTCCTTCTCTTTCATTCATTTTAAAGAAGTCTCACCAAGTGGATTATAATTAGAGTCTACTGACTGACCTGTACTTTGCTCTCTTGTTTTCTTTGGTTGTCAGACGTTCTTAAAGCAGCTGTTTTACTTTTGGTTGATGTGAGATGCTTTGTTATCATTTTGCTGTATTTGCTTTGACCAGAGCCAGAGAGAGACTAAAAAAGCTGAAGTTGCAGGTGGGAAAAACTGAATCAGAAAATGCAGCCAAGGATCAAGAGTTGAGGAAGAGAGCAACGGTGATTGTTACTTTTGAAGGCTTTGAATTTTGAAGCTGCTTATATCATAGTAATATAAAAAGTAAATCTTTTACTCATTGGAGTCCATAGGGTCGTTTTCTCTAAGCATGCCAGTGTACAGTAGAAGAATATCTGTTTGGGAACTCTGTCTACTTCAAATGGGGGAAGCAGGGATGTCATGAGAGCCCTTTGGTTGGGGGTGTAGCCTTCAGTTCTTCGAAAAGTACCTAATTTTAACGATGTAATTATCTAATTGTACCTGAATCTTCCCACATTAAAAAAATTGGGGGTGTGACACTTCTACATCTTCCCCGTCACTATGTCCCTGGGGAGGAGTGTTATAGTGAAAATAGCGGAATTAGTGAAATAGAACAATCATACAGAACGGACTGCATTAAACTATCCAATCAGTAGCCCTGTTTTGTGTTAGAAACTGTGGAATTAGGAGATTACATGATTCATGCATATAAACATACCTACAAGCATACATGCATACACACATACATGTTTTGTTTTAGGCAGGTTACTAAATTAGGCTGCAAAATTGCTGATGTGGGCCTGCATTTACTTATATCATAATAATAAAACTGAATTTTTGGCAAATAAAACTAATTCTTGATTAGTGAAAGTAACTTGAAGTAAAAGGAGGTATGCACAAAATAATCTGATAGGCATTTAAGCGAGTCTTACAAATTAGACTTCAAGTTAAGCAACAAATGGGATGTCCTTTCAGTAGTAGACATGATGAGTTTTCTTACTGATGTTGACAAACAAGAACTTTCGTTTTCATTTGATTTAGATTCTACCGCCTCTTTAGCATATTTTAGTTGTGTTTTTAACTTACTAACGCAATTGTTGATGTTTACATTCTTCGGTAATCCATTCCTTGCAAAGGAGCCTTTGCGTCGAAATGACTTTCCGCCAAACTTGGTTTTTGGGTAAGCCAGTTGTATTTGGTTCGATTTGCTAAACTTGCACCATGGCACAGATGACTGTGTCATCTCTGAAGAAGCTGAATCAAGCAATATTGAGGGAACGTCACTGGAAAAGAAATTGATTGAGAAAACGTAAATGTAGAGGTAGAGGACTGCAATGAAGAACACAGAAATATCAACTGATGGTGCCAGTTTAACGACTATAGCCATATTGATAGTTCAGTTTGTTGTAGCATTTGAAAGATGAAAACAACAATTTTGTTGGTGGTTGCAGTTATTTGTGCTCTTTGACTCTCGCTGATTTTGTGTTTTTTGGTTTTTAAGAGCCAATGGCCTAATTGATTCTTGCAGGCACTGACAAACTTTTGCAGTCAAATTGGAGATGAGCGTCCACTGTCGTATTGCAAATTCTCTCCAGATGGCAAAATGCTAGCTACGTCTTCTTGGTAAGTTGCAATTCCCTCATCATGTTCAGGTTGTCTAAGATTGAAAATACAAGACCTTTTTCAAGAGAAAGTTTCCAATATTACATAATGCTCATCAAATTCAAGTTTACTTCTTGATTGATTACCTAACTACATAGAAAGTGAGCTGCAATTGTTTAGAGAGTGATTTTTGTTCAATTTTTGATAAATTCTTGGATATTTCATAGACATTATTCGCCTTTTCCCTTGTGTAAGATATCTGAAGTTTGCATGCGATGATTGATTGTAAAACAACACCATATCTGTATCCTTCTTACCCCATAAATAGTATACTTAGATTTTCTTTGAAATTCTGGTTGTATTGGCCTCACTTCTTGTTACTACATGTTTGCATTAACTGAATGGTCCTCCTTCTGCCTCTCGGAAATATTTAGTTTTCAAAATAGGCCCCACGAATCACCGTAATTTACGTTTTCTTGACCACATCTTAAGTCGTTTTTATCATATAAAGTTAAAAAGAAAGTTAGAAAGATATGAATTCAGTTTTATTATCTATTTGCGTCAAGGAGTGGACTGTGTAAATTGTGGTCGGTTCAAGATGGAAAACTGGTCAGAGTTTTGAGAGGTACCTTTTACAATTCATCAAAATCTCTAACAAAATAGCAGAAAAGTTTGTGATACAGAGAATTTGCGTCTAAATTTGATTTGTATAAATATGGAATACTATAGTTTTTTTCGTTTGACTAAATAAAATATTTAGTGTAACTTTTCAGTTTTTGTTGCCAAGTCATCGTCAACCGCGAATTGTATGGATTTGCTAGATCCAATTGCTTTGTTACAACATGCAGGCATCAGGGGATTCATGGTACTGTTTAAGAGCTGAAATTATGTCAGGCAGCAAATTAATTACTGTGTTAATTCAATGGTAGAAAAAATGCGGTACTGCCGGCGTGAATAAGAATATAGGGTTTTTGTTACTGTATTTGGGAGTTGAAAGTCACGATGAAAGGAACTCACTATACCTATGGCCCAGGGCAAGTATCTTCTTAAACAGAGGCACTCCCCTTTGTACGGAATCGTATATGCAACTAAAAAACTTTAACTTTATTTTTTATTCATAGTTATATCTATACTTTTGTAAGTCTTGAGTCCAATCGTTCTTATGCCAATTGTTAGGTTCTCATTCTGTTGCTTTAGTGTTAAAGTTCTTCCGTAGTAAAAAGCCTTCTACATTTTCCCCAGTCACCACACAGGGGCACAACTTTACATCGCCTATCGTCTTCTAAGGCAATAATCACATTTGGTCTTGCTTATAGGCTCTTTGAAATTCCTCATCTCTCTTATATAGTCCGACTTATCAGGGTTTTGAGATTTGCAACAGCATGCTATCTCACCTTCATTGTTGTTTATTCATACATATATTTCTAAAGTTGTGCAGTTGACCAATAGTTTCTTATTTCATCACTTGAATTAATGTTGCATTTCGACCCTAGGCCATAACGAGAGAGTAGGAGCAATCATATTCCATCCAAAGGCTACACTTGATTTAGACACTTCAGCACCCTGTATGGTCTCATGTGCTAGTGATGGCAGCGTCCTTTTATGGAATCTTGAGAGGTAAAACTTTTGAAAACTTTTCTATTTCTCTAGTCAATGTTTCGATAAAACCTTGTATTTCTAGTTAGGAATCATTAAAGGTACGTTTTGCGTACGAGCACATATCTGAGCACAATAGATACAGAAGTTTTACTGGGGTCCCAACTGCGCTAAGTGCTGTTGCACTAGCATATTTAAATAACACAATCAATAGGTATTTTTGGATCAATAAAGCCTGCAGAAATTTGGAGTGCAACATGTTGTGCCTGTGAGTGTCGCTCGCTTGCTGGTGCACATTAACGAGCCCTTTACTACGTGTTCATATGGTTGTAGAAAGATATTGATAATGGTATTATTTATCAATATTCTTTGTCCGTTATATGTTACTATTTTCTTTCGTTTTCATGCTATGGTGTTTGTTTAAAAATTTGAATAAAAAGAAATAGAGTTCAGTTCTTTTTTTCATTGAGGTTGGATTTACGATGTATACACAATACTGTACCATTTGTAATATATTCTTATTATCATTATTTTTAATATTTTCTACAGTGATACTCCAATCGCGAACATCGAAGGTCACGATGACAGGGTGTCAAGAGTGGCTTTTCATCCTAGTGGACGATTTTTAGGAACAGCCTGGTAATGTGCCATGTTTTCCGTCTGAGACTTGAGATATTTTGCAATTTTGCGTCTTATTTCGTGCAACCGAATTATGAGGTTCAATTTTAGTAAAATTTCTTGGATTGTATAATGGAAATTATGGAGCATCGTGTTTCTAACCGATATTACGACTGTCCTGTTTTATATGAGAATATTAAAGATTAATTTGCCCGAATCTCAATGCCAGTAGGTTTTTAACTGGAAATGGAAAGTATGTAAAAACTATAATCCATATAAAATATTTTCTACAGGGGCGTAAAAGGTAGTTGTCTTTATCATTAGAAGTGGTCTTAAAAATTCTAATATCGATCTTGAAAATGAAACGTGGTGATATAAGACTCAGAGGGTACTGCAGTTGCAAGATTTCTTGCAGAAAAACTATAACACGAAGGTACTAAAGCACCTTTCCTGTATTAACTAGGCGTGATCCTCCTGGAAAAATTTCCTTCGGACTCTGCCTATAAATGTTTAATGTCTGCGATGTGTTGGTCATATAGATTTACTTTCTTCAACCATGTTGGCTATAGTATATTTTTTGTTCTTGATTGATAAATGATTAACTCAGAATGCTAAGATTTTTTGATTCAAACTCTTTCATGGGTTAATCATTCTAGCTTCGACAGATCATGGCGACTCTGGGACCTTGAACAGCAGAAAGAACTTCTTCACCAGGTGAGGATTTTCAAGTCCCTTTACCACCTGGATGTCTTCATAGTCTTCAATTTGCTGCAATATCGATCTCTATTTTTACTACCATTACAGCAAACAAGCTTTTTGTCGACGTCCCATTTTGAAAAAGTATATACATTCTTTTTATCTTATGGCTGTAGATTTGTTTTTAGTGTTGTTTTGATAATATAGTTGACCCACGGAAAACCTGCATATGAACGTTATACTAGTTCAGAGTGCAGCAGGCGTAGGCCCATACAGTCAACTTTGAATCCAGTATAACGGTAAGGATACTTACTTCAAACATGAGGAATGCATTGAAATTGTTGAAAAAGCACTTTTCTGGATGATTTTGGTGGAATCTATATACAACAACTCTGCATATATTTGCCCATTTTTCATTTGACCATTTTATGGCGCTCCGAGCTACCTCCACTCTTCCATTCTGCCAAAAGTATAAACAGCCGTATGAGGTCTTTGTTAATAGCTTGTTATTGACTGGTATTCAGTCAATAACAATTGTTTTAGAATGTTGTCTTATCTTTTTAAGATTAATTTTTTGCAAATATTTAGTGAACTACATGCAGTATACAGTTCCTACGACACTCAGACGTGCTACTCTTGAGAGTAAAGCAACGAATATTGATATTTGTTAGCAGCCTCATCAGAGTTTGTTTACCAGAAGAATATGGACAGTCAAGTGCTTGTGAATAGTCTCATCTGAGGCTGAGCATATTTTAGCAGTGTTCTTATTTTTTCTACAACAGTGTTCTCCTAAAGAGTATTCTTATGAAACAGATTGTATGTCCTAGTTAATCCTTTTTCCTTTTTTGTTAGGAGGGCCATTCTAGAGAGTGTTATGATATCAATTTTCAAATTGATGGATCTTTAGCAGCTACTTGGTAACTTCATTACTCTTATTCTCTCTCCTCTCCGTTTGCATGCTGCACGTTCACCCCCAATATATCCCAAATCCTTGATAGGTCTCTTTGTTTCATTATGTTTTTTGCCCAGTTCCAACCTATATCAATCATGAAAAACAACTGTCTGTTTTATTTGCATCCGCAAATGCATATCCAGATGCTTCTAGGTGTTGTCTTCTCGTTTTCTTTTGAGGATCATATTATGTTTTTGGCTTTGTATTTCCACTTTTGTCTCATAATTATCATATCAAATTTTGCACATCATTTGTGTATTGAAGGGTGAGAATTTCTTGACTTGTATTTTCTTTGTATTTCCGAAATTTATTTATCCGCTCTCCATTATATCTATCAAATAGTGGATTCGATGCACGTGGCTTGATTTGGGATCTTAGAACTGGGAGGAATATTCTTGCACTTGATGGTCATTTAAAAAAAGTCATTTCCATTTGTTTTTCACCTAATGGGTACGTATTTTTGTCCCGCCACAATAATGGATGTATTTTTATAAACCAGCTAAATTATTTTTCATCTTTGTAGGAGACTTTTTATTTGCGCCCTATATCTTCGTCTTTATGTTATTTCTAGTAATTTCCGGTTGCTCTTGTGGTCTCTCATTGCGGGTAGAACTTTCCGGAGCTACTATGACCATATATTGTACACTCTGTACCTCCTTGTATAGGAGTGAATTTGATAAGTGACGTCACTGCAAGGTGAGGATAATCAGCCTTTTTGAAACTCGGAGCCACTTCAAGGACAATGAATAATGCAAAGGAGTACCACATTGATCGCATGTGAAACAGAAGATTGTTCAAAGTTTATGCATAAACTGCCCTTTGTGTTTTATTGATTCGCTGTGATGTTATCCTATTCGTAGGTACCAGATAGTAAGTGGGAGTGAAGATCAGAAGGCAATAGTATGGGACCTACGTCAACAGAAGTCTATATACACAATACCAGCGCATACAAATATTGTATCACACGTGGCATTTCATGGTAAGTGAAAGTTCACTTTTTCAACAGTGGCCTCTGTAAATTGACAACAATATGTGTGGATTACGTCATGTTGAGCATAGATCTCTGTACAAGGAGAATTAAAGTTGATTCAGTATTTTTATGGTAGAGTGCATTTTGTAGCAGGGACGGGCCTTAAGAAGTTTTAGAGGAGTATCTGCATAGTCGTCGTTTTGATTCTTAGCTGAAATTCTTTATTTGTTTTAGATTCTTTTATTGCCACTGCGTCCTATGACAATACTGCTAAGGTAGGATATATTATTGGTTTTTTGTTATTATTGAATGAAAACATTCACCTTGCTCTTGGTCATGGCGAGAATCATACAATGAATCGTATAGCAGTCATTTGTTGTTCAAATTGAAAACTAATCTTTTCCTCTTATGATATGATATCATATTCATTATTTATTGTTGGTTATATGCAAAACTATTAGAATATTAATTAAGGCAAACTTATAATATACTAAGATTTAGAAGACAAAAGTATCTAGCAATGAAAAAATCACTCTCAGAGAATCTGAAGACATTCCTATAGTGTTAGAGAGTGCTTTCTAAATCTAGAATCCTCGGAAAATTTGTAGGCCTGTAGGCATATAAAACCATCTGGATAACCATCTTTTTAATTTTTTTTCTTTCTCTCTCTCAGCTTTCCCATTTGATTTCTTTCTGAGCTATATGCTAGCAGTTTACTGCTAGAATTTCTAGATTCTTTAGTATAATATAAGAATCTAGATGCTTGTTGTTTAGGAATATGAAAAATAGTAATATTTTGCTGAAGTTTATAGATCTGGCCTCGCAATTTTTCATTTTTTAGCCGATCATTATTACACCTATTTTCGGTTAAAGGGGTGTTGAATGGCTTTTAAGTAGAGAGTTCTGCAAGACAAATCTACCAACGGGTTTCAACGTAGCGCTATAGTTACAGTGGGCCCATGATAGTTATGTCAACTTTTACCAACAGGCCAAAGATTCAACTTTTCCCGACAGCTTCTGCAAAAAGGAGGGAGGTGTCACACCTCCACGCCCCTTTATTCGACATGCCCCCGATTGCGGTGTCTTTCATAAGCTATCCCTATTCATGATCAGTCTCAAGAAGTGTCTGAGCATTTTTCTTTTGTAAAACTGGGATTGCTTTCCGAATATCCATGTATTTTATGCAGCTATGGTCTAGACTTTAATTCTGTTTTAAATTTTTGATATTGTTAAAGATATGGTCACACCCTGGCTGGACGCCTCTCAAAACGCTGTCAGGACACGAGCAGAAAGTGACGTCGATTGATATATCTCCAGGTATTCTATGATGTCTATAAATTTTTCGTTTTTCCAATGTTTTTTTCATGTGTAAAGACAGCAGCATTTAGGAGAAATGTACTGTTTTTCTCTCCAATATCAATCAGCCATGGCCAATGATCGCTAACGACATTGATGCTACATTGATTTACATGAATATTGATCCTATCTAACGTCCATGTATAGGAAGATCTATTCATTTATCATGTTCATCCGCTGTTTGCTTAGAATAGTGAGGAGCCAACAGCCTCAAAGCCTTGTTTCTAAGAAGATCTTACTTTCGCGTGTTTTTAATCCTCCCTGTTCTCTTGCCTATGGTCACTGATGTTTAGATCGGGGGCAGTGGCGTAACTGACATAGGTTGAGGGTTAGCGTAACTTCTAAGGGGCGCTATCTCTTGAGGCCGAGCCCCGCATAAGATTTCAAGGAATAGTTTTCCATTTATTCGTATGAAAAGACAAGCATTGTGCCGATATCCCCCCAGTTCATAGGCTACTTGTAGCTGTTTTTCTCCCTTATCTACAAAATTCCTTATAAATTTGTCCAGATTTGAGAGAAAATTTTAAACTTAAAAATGCCACCATGCAAAATATTCCTAAGGACCTCAAGCTGTTCTGTTACGCTACTGATATGGAGCATACCTTCGGTTTGAGCTTCGTATTATAACTCTTCTTTTCTTTCGCTAGATGGAAACTTTTTGGCCACAACATCATTTGATAGAACATTTAAGCTCTGGGGCCCGGACTATTTGGTTTAGACACTAGTACTGGTATTAAAGTATTAACTAATTGCTCTTATCGTTTGGTCTGTGTCTGTTCGCTATAACGCAATCACAATATCCGGGGACTTGATTCAGTCATTTTTTTAGCTTATAACCTGTATAAGACTCATTGTACCCTTTTTTGTATATATTAGGCCAGACAACACCATATGGACTCATACTTCTCTTCTAAATTGAGTTTACGTTTGTTCTTGATAGTGCAATCTTATAAGTTTTGGCTCAAAAGCAAATGTTCTTATATTGATGCATTGTTCCATAGAAAAAATCAAATAAAAATGTATTTAAAATGTGTCATATCTTTATGCTCCTCCCTAGCCTCAAGAGATATATTTATTTTTGAAGTTTAATTTGTTTCTCCCACTTTATATATTTTTGACACTGTATTTATTTTCCCTTTATCAAGACCAATGCCAGAACTATATTATTTCCACCAAAATACAACGACGATACACTTCCTTTCTGGTCCACATCTAACCATTATCAGCCTACTTCATGTTCATTAACATGGCACGTTTATACATTTACATTTTGGCCCAAAATAAGCCACATCTAATACTACTTGGTTTCTATCCAAGTACTATGCATATGCACTTACGTTTTCTTCTAAAATACACACATTTTCAAACTACTACATTTTCATCAACACTACAAAAACTATAACCATTACTGTGTTATTCTAATTCGACCCAGTTTCCAAATAAATCAGTAATCTATATTTATATCAGCTATACCCTTACCTTTCAACCATCCCTAAATACCTTTCATTACTTTTCAATCTGCAATCACAATGAATGATTTCAATTTTAGTCATTTTTCGGCAAAATACCAAGGTTATAGCCTTACTTTTTGGCCAAAAATGGCTCATTTTCATCACTTTTCAATCTGCAATCAAAATGAATGAATTTCAATTTTGGTCATTTTTCGGCAAAATACCAAGGTTATAGCCTTACTTTTTGGCCAAAAATGGCTCATTTTCATCAGTTTTCAATCTGCAATCAAAATGAATGAATTTCAATTTTGGTCATTTTTCGGCAAAATACCAAGGTTATAGCCTTACTTCTTGGCCAAAAATGGCTCATTTTCATCACTTTTCAATCTGCAATCAAAATGAATGAATTTCAATTTTGGTCATTTTTCGGCAAAATACCAAGGTTATAGCCTTACTTTTTGGCCAAAAATGGCTCATTTTCATCACTTTTCAATCTGCACTCAAACTGAATGAATTTCAATTTTGGTCATTTTTCGGCAAAATACCAAGGTTATAGCCTTACTTTTTGGCCAAACATGGCTCATTTTCATCACTTTTCAATCTGCAATCAAAATGAATGAATTTCAATTTTGGTCATTTTTCGGCAAAATACCAAAGTTATAGCCTTACTTTTTGGCCAAAAATGGCTCATTTTCATCACTTTTAAATCTGCAATCAAAATGAATGAATTTCAATTTTGGTCATTTTTCGGCAAAATACCAAGGTTATAGCCTTACTTTTTGGCCAAAAGTGGCTCATTTTCATCACTTTTCAATCTGCAATCAAAATGAATTAATTTCAATTTTGGTCATTTTTCGGCAAAATACCAAGGTTATAGCCTTACTTTTTGGCCAAAAATGGCTCATTTTCATCACTTTTCAATCTGCAATCAAAATGAATGAATTTCAATTTTGGTCATTTTTCGGCACAATACCAAGGTTATAGCCTTACTTTTTGGCCAAAAATGGCTCATTTTCATCACTTTTCAATCTGCAATCAAAATGAATGAATTTCAATTTTGGTCATTTTTCGGCAAAATACCAAGGTTATAGCCTTACTTTTTGGCCAAAAATGGCTCATTTTCATCAATTTTCAATCTGCAATCAAAATGAATGAATTTCAATTTTGGTCATTTTTCGGCAAAATACCAAGGTTATAGCCTTACTTTTTGGCCAAAAGTGGCTCATTTTCATCAATTTTCAATCTGCAATCAAACTGAATGAATTTAAATTTTGGTCATTTTTCGGCAAAATACCAAGGTTATAGCCTTACTTTTTGGCCAAAAGTGGCTCATTTTCATCACTTTTCAATCTGCAATCAAACTGAATGAATTTAAATTTTGGTCATTTGTCGGCAAAATACCAAGGTTATAGCCTTACTTTTTGGCCAACAATGGCTCATTTTCATCACTTTTCAATCTGCAATCAAAATGAATGAATTTCAATTTTGGTCATTTTTCGGCAAAATACCAAAGTTATAGCCTTACTTTTTGGCCAAAAGTGGCTCATTTTCATCACTTTTCAATCTGCAATCAAAATGAATGAATTTCAATTTTGGTCATTTTTCGGCAAAATACCAAGGTTATAGCCTTACTTTTTGGCCAAAAGTGGCTCATTTTCATCACTTTTCAATCTGCAATCAAAATGAATTAATTTCAATTTTGGTCATTTTTCGGCAAAATACCAAGGTTATAGCCTTACTTTTTGGCCAAAAATGGCTCATTTTCATCACTTTTCAATCTGCAATCAAAATGAATGAATTTCAATTTTGGTCATTTTTCGGCAAAATACCAAGGTTATAGCCTTACTTTTTGGCCAAAAGTGGCTCATGTTCATCACTTTTCAATCTGCAATCAAAATGAATGAATTTCAATTTTGGTCATTTGTCGGCAAAATACCAAGGTTATAGCCTTACTTTTTGGCCAAAAATGGCTCATTTTCATCACTTTTCAATCTGCAATCAAAATGAATGAATTTCAATTTTGGTCATTTTTCGGCAAAATACCAAGGTTATAGCCTTACTTTTTGGCCAAAAGTGGCTCATTTTCATCACTTTTCAATCTGCAATCAAAATGAATGAATTTCAATTTTGGTCATTTTTCGGCAAAATACCAAGGTTATAGCCTTACTTTGTGGCCAAAAGTGGCTCATTTTCATCACTTTTCAATCTGCAATCAAAATGAATGAATTTCAATTTTGGTCATTTTTCGGCAAAATACCAAGGTTATAGCCTTACTTTTTGTCCAAAAGTGGCTCATTTTCATCACTTTTCAATCTGCAATCAAAATGAATGAATTTAAATTTTGGTCATTTTTCGGCAAAATACCAAGGTTATAGCCTTACTTTTTGGCCAAAAATGGCTCATTTTCATCACTTTTCAATCTGCAATCAAAATGAATGAATTTCAATTTTGGTCATTTTTCGGCAAAATACCAAGGTTATAGCCTTACTTTTTGGCCAAAAATGGCTCATTTTCATCACTTTTCAATCTGCAATCAAAATGAATGAATTTCAATTTTGGTCATTTTTCGGCAAAATACCAAGGTTATAGCCTTACTTTTTGGCCAAAAATGGCTCATTTTCATCACTTTTCAATCTGCAATCAAAATGAATGAATTTCAATTTTGGTCATTTTTCGGCAAAATACCAAGGTTATAGCCTTACTTTTTGGCCAAAAATGGCTCATTTTCATCACTTTTCAATCTGCAATCAAAATGAATGAATTTCAATTTTGGTCATTTTTCGGCAAAATACCAAGGTTATAGCCTTACTTTTTGGCCAAAAGTGGCTCATTTTCATCACTTTTCAATCTGCAATCAAAATGAATGAATTTCAATTTTGGTCATTTTTCGGCAAAATACCAAGGTTATAGCCTTACTTTTTGGCCAAAAGTGGCTCATTTTCATCAATTTTCAATCTGCAATCAAAATGAATGAATTTCAATTTTGGTCATTTTTCGGCAAAATACCAAGGTTATAGCCTTACTTTTTGGCCAAAAGTGGCTCATTTTCATCACTTTTCAATCTGCAATCAAAATGAATGAATTTCAATTTTGGTCATTTTTCGGCAAAATACCAAGGTTATAGCCTTACTGTTTGGCCAAAAATGGCTCATTTTCATCACTTTTCAATCTGCAATCAAAATGAATGAATTTCAATTTTGGTCATTTTTCGGCAAAATACCAAGGTTATAGCCTTACTTTTTGGCCAAAAATGGCTCATTTTCATCACTTTTCAATCTGCAATCAAAATGAATGAATTTCAATTTTGGTCATTTTTCGGCAAAATACCAAGGTTATAGCCTTACTTTTTGGCCAAAAATGGCTCATTTTCATCACTTTTCAATCTGCAATCAAAATGAATGAATTTCAATTTTGGTCATTTTTCGGCAAAATACCAAGGTTATAGCCTTACTTTTTGGCCAAAAATGGCTCATTTTCATCACTTTTCAATCTGCAATCAAAATGAATGAATTTCAATTTTGGTCATTTTTCGGCAAAATACCAAGGTTATAGCCTTACTTTTTGGCCAAAAATGGCTCATTTTCATCACTTTTCAATCTGCAATCAAAATGAATGAATTTCAATTTTGGTCATTTTTCGGCAAAATACCAAGGTTATAGCCTTACTTTTTGGCCAAAAATGGCTCATTTTCATCACTTTTCAATCTGCAATCACACTGAATGACTGTCAATTTTGGTCATTTTTTGGCAAAATACCAAGGTTATAGCCTTACTTTTTGGCCAAAATGGCTCATTTTCATCACTTTTCAATTTCCAATCAAAATGAATGAATTTCAATTTTGGTCATGTGTCGGCAAGATACCAAGGTTATAGCCTTACTTTTTGGCCAAAAATGGCTCATTTTCATCAATTTTCAATCTGCAATCAAAATGAATGAATGTCAATTTTGGTCATTTTTCGGCAAAATACCAAGGTTATAGCCTTACTTTTTAGCCAAAAATGGCTCATTTTCATCACTTTTCAATATGCAATCAAAATGAATGAATTTCAATTTTGGTCATTTGTCGGCAAAATACCAAGGTTATAGCCTTACTTTTTGGCCAAAAGTGGCTCATTTTCATCACTTTTCAATCTGCAATCAAAATGAATGAATTTCAATTTTGGTCATTTTTCGGCAAAATACCAAGGTTATAGCCTTACTTTTTGGCCAAAAATGGCTCATTTTCATCACTTTTCAATCTGCAATCAAAATGATTGAATTTCAATTTTGGTCATTTTTCGGCAAAATACCAAGGTTATAGCCTTACTTTTTGGCCAAAAATGGCTCATTTTCATCACTTTTCAATCTGCAATCAAAATGAATGAATTTCAATTGTGGTCATTTTTCGGCAAAATACCAAGGTTATAGCCTTACTTTTTGGCCAAACATGGCTCATTTTCATCACTTTTCAATCTGCAATCAAAATGAATGAATTTCAATTTTGGTCATTTTTCGGCAAAATACCAAGGTTATAGCCTTACTTTTTGGCCAAAACTGGCTCATTTTCATCACTTTTCAATCTGCAATCAAAATGAATGAATGTCAATTTTGGTCATTTTTCGGCAACCTATCAAGGTTATAGCCTTACTTTTTGGCCAACAATGGCTCATTTTCATCACTTTTCAATCTGCAATCAAAATGAATGAATTTCAATTTTGGTCATTTTTCGGCAACCTATCAAGGTTATAGCCTTACTTTTTGGCCAAAAATAGCTCATTGTCATCACTTTTCAATCTGCAATCAAAATGAATTAATTTCAATTTTGGTCATTTTTCGGCAAAATACCAAGGTTATAGCCTTACTTTTTGGCCAAAAATGGCTCATTTTCATCACTTTTCAATATGCAATCAAAATGAATGAATTTCAATTTTGGTCATTTGTCGGCAAAATACCTAGGTTATAGCCTTACTTTTTGGCCAAAAGTGGCTCATTTTCATCACTTTTCAATCTGCAATCAAAATGAATGAATTTCAATTGTGGTCATTTTTCGGCAAAATACCAAGGTTATAGCCTTACTTTTTGGCCAAAAATGGCTCATTTTCATCACTTTTCAATATGCAATCAAAATGAATGAATTTCAATTTTGGTCATTTTTCGGCAAAATACCAAGGTTATAGCCTTACTTTTTGGCCAAAAATGGCTCATTTTCATCAATTTTCAATCTGCAATCAAAATGAATGAATTTCAATTTTGGTCATTTTTCGGCAAAATACCAAGGTTATAGCCTTACTGTTTAGCCAAACATGGCTCATTTTCATCACTTTTCAATATGCAATCAAAATGAATGAATTTCAATTGTGGTCATTTGTCGGCAAAATACCAAGGTTATAGCCTTACTTTTTGGCCAAAAGTGGCTCATTTTCATCACTTTTCAATCTGCAATCAAAATGAATGAATTTCAATTTTGGTCATTTTTCGGCAAAATACCAAGGTTATAGCCTTACTTTGTGGCCAAAAATGGCTCATTTTCATCACTTTTCAATCTGCAATCAAAATGAATGAATTTCAATTTTGGTCATTTTTCGGCAAAATACCAAGGTTATAGCCTTACTTTTTGGCCAAAAATGGCTCATTTTCATCACTTTTCAATCTGCAATCAAAATGAATGAATTTCAATTTTGGTCATTTTTCGGCAAAATACCAAGGTTATAGCCTTACTTTTTAGCCAACAATGGCTCATTTTCATCACTTTTCAATATGCAATCAAAATGAATGAATTTCAATTTTGGTCATTTTTCGGCAAAATACCAAGGTTATAGCCTTACTTTTTGGCCAAAACTGGCTCATTTTCATCACTTTTCAATCTGCAATCAAAATGAATGAATTTCAATTTTGGTCATGTTTCGGCAAAATACCAAGGTTATAGCCTTACTTTTTGGCCAAAAATGGCTCATTTTCATCACTTTTCAATCTGCAATCAAAATGAATGAATTTCAATTTTAATCATTTTTCGGCACCATACCAAGGTTATAGCCTTACTTTTTGGCCAAAAATGGCTCATTTTCATCACTTTTTAATCTGCAATCAAAATGAATGAATTTCAATTTTGGTCATTTTTCGGCAAAATACCAAGGTTATAGCCTTACTTTTTGGCCAAAAGTGGCTCATTTTCATCACTTTTCAATCTGCAATCAAAATGAATGAATTTCAATTTTGGTCATTTGTCGGCAAAATACCAAGGTTATAGCCTTACTTTTTGGCCAAAACTGGCTCATTTTCATCACTTTTCAATCTGCAATCAAAATGAATGAATTTCAATTTTGGTCATTTTTCGGCAAATTACCAAGGTTATAGCCTTACTTTTTGGCCAAAAATGGCTCATTTTCATCACTTTTCAATCTGCAATCAACATGACTGAATGTCAATTTTGGTCATTTTTCGGCAAAATACCAAGGTTATAGCCTTACTTTTTGGCCAAAAATGGCTCATTTTCATCACTTTTCAATCTGCAATCAAAATGAATTAATTTCAATGTTGGTCATTGTTCGGCAAAATACCAAGGTTATAGCCTTACTTCTTGGCCAAAAATGGCTCATTTTCATCACTTTTCAATCTGCAATCAAAATGAATGAATTTCAATTTTGGTCATTTTTCGGCAAAATACCAAGGTTATAGCCTTACTTTTTGGCCAAAAGTGGCTCATTTTCATCACTTTTCAATCTGCAATCAAAAGGAATGAATTTCAATTGTGGTCATGTTTCGGCAAAATACCAAGGTTATAGCCTTACTTTTTGGCCAAAAATGCCTCATTTTCATCACTTTTTAATCTGCAATCAAAATGAATGAAGTTCAATTTTGGTCATTTTTCGGCAAAATACCAAGGTTATAGCCTTACTTTTTGGCCAAAAATGGCTCATTTTCATCACTTTTCAATCTGCAATCAAAATGAATGAATTTCAATTTTGGTCATTTTTCGGCAAAATACCAAGGTTATAGCCTTACTTTTTGGCCAAAAATGGCTCAGTTTCATCACTTTTCAATCTGCAATCAAAATGAATGAATTTCAATTTTGGTCAGTTTTCGGCAAAATACCAAGGTTATAGCTTTACTTTTTGGCCAAAAATGGCTCATTTTCATCACTTTTCAATCTGCAATCAAAAGGAATGAATTTCAATTGTGGTCATGTTTCGGCAAAATACCAAGGTTATAGCCTTACTTTTTGGCCAAAAATGCCTCATTTTCATCACTTTTTAATCTGCAATCAAAATGAATGAATTTGAATTTTGGTCATTTTTCGGCAAAATACCAAGGTTATAGCCTTACTTTTTGGCCAAAAGTGGCTCATTTTCATCACTTTTCAATCTGCAATCAAAATGAATGAATTTCAATTGTGGTCAGTTTTCGGCAAAATACCAAGGTTATAGCCTTACTTTTTGGCCAAAAATGGCTCATTTTCATCACTTTTCAATCTGCAATCAAAATGAATGAATTTCAATTGTGGTCATTTTTCGGCAAAATACCAAGGTTATAGCCTTACTTTTTGGCCAAAAATGGCTCATTTTCATCACTTTTTAATCTGCAATCAAAATGAATGAATTTCAATTTTGGTCATTTTTCGGCAAACTACCAAGGTTATAGCCTTACTTTTTGGCCAGAAGTGGCTCATTTTCATCACTTTTCAATCTGCAATCAAAATGAATGAATTTCAATTTTGGTCATTTTTCGGCAACCTATCAAGGTTATAGCCTTACTTTTTGGCCAAAAATGTCTCATTTTCATCACTTTTCAATCTGCAATCAAAATGAATGAATTTCAATTTTGGTCATTTTTCGGCAAACTACCAAGGTTATAGCCTTAGTTTTTGGCCGAAAATGGCTCATTTTCATCACTTTTCAATCTGCAATCAAAATGAATGAATTTCAATTTTGGTCATGTGTCGGCAAAATACCAAGGTTATAGCCTTACTTTTTGGCCAAAAATGGCTCATTTTCATCACTTTTCAATCTGCAATCAAAATGAATGAATTTCAATTTTGGTCATTTTTCGGCAAAATACCAAGGTTATAGCCTTACTTTTTGGCCAAAAATGGCTCATTTTCATCACTTTTCAATCTGCAATCAAAATGAATGAATTTCAATTTTGGTCATTTTTCGGCAAAATGCCAAGGTTATAGCCTTACTTTTTGGCCAAAAATGGCTCATTTTCATCACTTTTCAATCTGCAATCAAAATGAATGAATTTCAATTTTGGTCATTTTTCGGCAAAATACCAAGGTTATAGCCTTACTTTTTGGCCAACAATGGCTCATTTTCATCACTTTTCAATCTGCAATCAAAATGAATGAATTTCAATTTTGGTTATTTTTCGGCACAATACCAAGGTTATAGCCTTACTTTGTGGCCAAAAATGGCTGATTTTCATCACTTTTCAATTTGCAATCAAAATGAATGACTTTCAATTTTGGTCATATGTCGGCAAAATACCAAGGTTATAGCCTTACTTTTTAGCCACAAATGGCTCATTTTCATCACTTTTCAATATGCAATCAAAATGAATGAATTTCAATTTTGGTCATTTTTCGGCAAAATACTAAGGTTATAGCCTTACTTTTTGGCCAAAAGTGGCTCATTTTCATCACTTTTCAATCTGCAATCAAAATGAATGAATTTCAATTTTGGTCATTTTTCGGCAAAATACCAAGGTTATAGCCTTACTTTTTGGCCAAAAATGGCTCATTTTCATCACTTTTCAATCTGCAATCAAACTGAATGAATTTCAATTTTGGTCATTTTTCGGCAAAATACCAAGGTTATAGCCTTACTTTTTAGCCAGAAATGGCTCATTTTCATCACTTTTCAATATGCAATCAAACTGAATGCATTTCAATTTTGGTCATTTTTCGGCAAAATACCAAGGTTATAGCCTTACATTTTGGCCAAACGTGGCTCATTTTCATCACTTTTCAATCTGCAATCAAAATGAATGAATTTCAATTTTGGTCATTTGTCGGCAAAATACCAAGGTTATAGCCTTACTTTTTGGCCAAAAATGGCTCATTTTCATCACTTTTCAATCTGCAATCAACATGACTGAATATCAATTTTGGTCATTTTTCGGCAAAATACCAAGGTTATAGCCTTACTTTTTGGCCAAAACTGGCTCATTTTCATCACTTTTCAATCTGCAATCAAAATGAATGAATTTCAATTTTGGTCATTTTTCGGCAAAATACCAAGGTTATAGCCTTACTTTTTGGCCAAAAATGGCTCATTTTCATCACTTTTCAATCTGCAATCAAAATGAATGAATTTCAATTTTGGTCATTTTTCGGCAAAATACCAAGGTTATAGCCTTACTTTTTGGCTAAAAATGGCTCATTTTCATCACTTTTCAATCTGCAATCAAAATGAATGAATTTCAATTTTGGTCATTTTTCGGCAAAATACCAAGGTTATAGCCTTACTTTTTGGCCAAAACTGGCTCATTTTCATCACTTTTCAATCTGCAATCAAAATGAATGAATTTCAATTTTGGTCATTTTTCGGCAACCTATCAAGGTTATAGCCTTACTTTTTGGCCAAAAGTGGCTCATTTTCATCACTTTTCAATCTGCAATCAAAATGAATGAATTTAAATTTTGGTCATTTGTCGGCAAAATACCAAGGTTATAGCCCTACGTTTTGGCCAAAAGTGGCTCATTTTCATCACTTTTCAATCTGCAATCAAAATGAATGAATTTCAATTTTGGTCATTTGTCGGCAAAATACCAAGGTTATAGCCTTACTTTTTGGCTAAATATGGCTCATTTTCATCACTTTTCAATCTGCAATCAAAATGAATGAATGTCAATTTTGGTCATTTTTCGGCAAAATACCAAGGTTATAGCCTTACTTTTTAGCCAAAAATGGCTCATTTTCATCACTTTTCAATCTGCAATCAAAATGAATTAATTTCAATTTTGGTCATTTTTCGGCAAAATACCAAGGTTATAGCCTTACTTTTTGGCCAAAAATGCCTCATTTTCATCACTTTTTAATCTGCAATCAAAATGAATGAATTTCAATTTTGGTCATTTTTCGGCAAAATACCAAGGTTATAGCCTTACTTTTTGGCCAAAAGTGGCTCATTTTCATCACTTTTCAATCTGCAATCAAAATGAATGAATTTCAATTGTGGTCAGTTTTCGGCAAAATACCAAGGTTATAGCCTTACTTTTTGGCCAAAAATGGCTCATTTTCATCACTTTTCAATCTGCAATCAAAATGAATGAATTTCAATTGTGGTCATTTTTCGGCAAAATACCAAGGTTATAGCCTTACTTTTTGGCCAAAAATGGCTCATTTTCATCACTTTTAATCTGCAATCAAAATGAATGAATTTCAATTTTGGTCATTTTTCGGCAAACTACCAAGGTTATAGCCTTACTTTTTGGCCAAAAGTGGCTCATTTTCATCACTTTTCAATCTGCAATCAAAATGAATGAATTTCAATTTTGGTCATTTTTCGGCAACCTATCAAGGTTATAGCCTTACTTTTTGGCCAAAAATGTCTCATTTTCATCACTTTTCAATCTGCAATCAAAATGAATGAATTTCAATTTTGGTCATTTTTCGGCAAACTACCAAGGTTATAGCCTTAGTTTTTGGCCGAAAATGGCTCATTTTCATCACTTTTCAATCTGCAATCAAAATGAATGAATGTCAATTTTGGTCATGTGTCGGCAAAATACCAAGGTTATAGCCTTACTTTTCGGCCAAAAATGGCTCATTTTCATCACTTTTCAATCTGCAATCAAAATGAATGAATTTCAATTTTGGTCATTTTTCGGCAAAATACCAAGGTTATAGCCTTACTTTTTGGCCAAAAATGGCTCATTTTCATCACTTTTCAATCTGCAATCAAAATGAATGAATTTCAATTTTGGTCATTTTTCGGCAAAATGCCAAGGTTATAGCCTTACTTTTTGGCCAAAAATGGCTCATTTTCATCACTTTTCAATCTGCAATCAAAATGAATGAATTTCAATTTTGGTCATTTTTCGGCAAAATACCAAGGTTATAGCCTTACTTTTTGGCCAAAAATGGCTCATTTTCATCACTTTTCATTCTGCAATCAAAATGAATGAATTTCAATTTTGGTTATTTTTCGGCACAATACCAAGGTTATAGCCTTACTTTGTGGCCAAAAATGGCTCATTTTCATCACTTTTCAATTTGCAATCAAAATGAATGACTTTCAATTTTGGTCAAGTGTCGGCAAAATACCAAGGTTATAGCCTTACTTTTTAGCCACAAATGGCTCATTTTCATCACTTTTCAATATGCAATCAAAATGAATGAATTTCAATTTTGGTCATTTTTCGGCAAAATACCAAGGTTATAGCCTTACTTTTTGGCCAAAAGTGGCTCATTTTCATCACTTTTCAATCTGCAATCAAAATGAATGAATTTCAATTTTGGTCATTTTTCGGCAAAATACCAAGGTTATAGCCTTACTTTTTGGCCAAAAATGGCTCATTTTCATCACTTTTCAATCTGCAATCAAACTGAATGAATTTCAATTTTGGTCATTTTTCGGCAAAATACCAAGGTTATAGCCTTACTTTTTAGCCAGAAATGGCTCATTTTCATCACTTTTCAATATGCAATCAAACTGAATGCATTTCAATTTTGGTCATTTTTCGGCAAAATACCAAGGTTATAGCCTTACTTTTTGGCCAAAAGTGGCTCATTTTCATCACTTTTCAATCTGCAATCAAAATGAATGAATTTCAATTTTGGTCATTTTTCGGCAAAATACCAAGGTTATAGCCTTACTTTTTGGCTAAAAATGGCTCATTTTCATCACTTTTCAATCTGCAATCAAAATGAATGACTTTCAATTTTGGTCATTTTTCGGCAAAATACCAAGGTTATAGCCTTACTTTTTGGCCAAAAATGGCTCATTTTCATCACTTTTCAATCTGCAATCAAAATGAATGAATTTAAATGTTGGTCATTTTTCGGCAAAATACCAAGGTTATAGCCTTACTTTTTGGCCAAAAATGGCTCATTTTCATCACTTTTCAATCTGCAATCAAACTGAATGAATTTGAATTTTGGTCATTTTTCGGCAAAATACCAAGGTTATAGCCTTACGTTTTGGCAAAAATGGCTCATTTTCATCACTTTTCAATCTGCAATCAAAATGAATTAATTTCAATTTTGGTCATTTTTCGGCAAAATACCAAGGTTATAGCCTTACTTTTTAGCCAAAAATGGCTCATTTTCATCACTTTTCAATCTGCAATCAAAATGAATGAATTTCAATTGTGGTCAGTTTTCGGCAAAATACCAAGGTTATAGCCTTACTTTTTGGCCAAAAATGGCTCATTTTCATCACTTTTCAATCTGCAATCAAAATGAATGAATTTCAATTGTGGTCATTTTTCGGCAAAATACCAAGGTTATAGCCTTACTTTTTGGCCAAAAATGGCTCATTTTCATCACTTTTTAATCTGCAATCAAAATGAATGAATTTCAATTTTGGTCATTTTTCGGCAAACTACCAAGGTTATAGCCTTACTTTTTGGCCAAAAGTGGCTCATTTTCATCACTTTTCAATCTGCAATCAAAATGAATGAATTTCAATTTTGGTCATTTTTCGGCAACCTATCAAGGTTATAGCCTTACTTTTTGGCCAAAAATGTCTCATTTTCATCACTTTTCAATCTGCAATCAAAATGAATGAATTTCAATTTTGGTCATTTTTCGGCAAACTACCAAGGTTATAGCCTTAGTTTTTGGCCGAAAATGGCTCATTTTCATCACTTTTCAATCTGCAATCAAAATGAATGAATGTCAATTTTGGTCATGTGTCGGCAAAATACCAAGGTTATAGCCTTACTTTTCGGCCAAAAATGGCTCATTTTCATCACTTTTCAATCTGCAATCAAAATGAATGAATTTCAATTTTGGTCATTTTTCGGCAAAATACCAAGGTTATAGCCTTACTTTTTGGCCAAAAATGGCTCATTTTCATCACTTTTCAATCTGCAATCAAAATGAATGAATTTCAATTTTGGTCATTTTTCGGCAAAATGCCAAGGTTATAGCCTTACTTTTTGGCCAAAAATGGCTCATTTTCATCACTTTTCAATCTGCAATCAAAATGAATGAATTTCAATTTTGGTCATTTTTCGGCAAAATACCAAGGTTATAGCCTTACTTTTTGGCCAAAAATGGCTCATTTTCATCACTTTTCATTCTGCAATCAAAATGAATGAATTTCAATTTTGGTTATTTTTCGGCACAATACCAAGGTTATAGCCTTACTTTGTGGCCAAAAATGGCTCATTTTCATCACTTTTCAATTTGCAATCAAAATGAATGACTTTCAATTTTGGTCAAGTGTCGGCAAAATACCAAGGTTATAGCCTTACTTTTTAGCCACAAATGGCTCATTTTCATCACTTTTCAATATGCAATCAAAATGAATGAATTTCAATTTTGGTCATTTTTCGGCAAAATACCAAGGTTATAGCCTTACTTTTTGGCCAAAAGTGGCTCATTTTCATCACTTTTCAATCTGCAATCAAAATGAATGAATTTCAATTTTGGTCATTTTTCGGCAAAATACCAAGGTTATAGCCTTACTTTTTGGCCAAAAATGGCTCATTTTCATCACTTTTCAATCTGCAATCAAACTGAATGAATTTCAATTTTGGTCATTTTTCGGCAAAATACCAAGGTTATAGCCTTACTTTTTAGCCAGAAATGGCTCATTTTCATCACTTTTCAATATGCAATCAAACTGAATGCATTTCAATTTTGGTCATTTTTCGGCAAAATACCAAGGTTATAGCCTTACTTTTTGGCCAAAAGTGGCTCATTTTCATCACTTTTCAATCTGCAATCAAAATGAATGAATTTCAATTTTGGTCATTTTTCGGCAAAATACCAAGGTTATAGCC
Organism: Mastigias papua; assembly: GCA_964019165.1. Taxonomy (NCBI): domain Eukaryota; kingdom Metazoa; phylum Cnidaria; class Scyphozoa; order Rhizostomeae; family Mastigiidae; genus Mastigias; species Mastigias papua. Next base: position 9,177,609 of record OZ025273.1, read on the forward strand.
TTACTTTTTGGCTAAAAATGGCTCATTTTCATCACTTTTCAATCTGCAATCAAAATGAATGACTTTCAATTTTGGTCATTTTTCGGCAAAATACCAAGGTTATAGCCTTACTTTTTGGCCAAAAATGGCTCATTTTCATCACTTTTCAATCTGCAATCAAAATGAATGAATTTAAATGTTGGTCATTTTTCGGCAAAATACCAAGGTTATAGCCTTACTTTTTGGCCAAAAATGGCTCATTTTCATCACTTTTCAATCTGCAATCAAACTGAATGAATTTGAATTTTGGTCATTTTTCGGCAAAATACCAAGGTTATAGCCTTACGTTTTGGCAAAAATGGCTCATTTTCATCACTTTTCAATCTGCAATCAAAATGAATTAATTTCAATTTTGGTCATTTTTCGGCAAAATACCAAGGTTATAGCCTTACTTTTTAGCCAAAAATGGCTCATTTTCATCACTTTTCAATATGCAATCAAAATGAATGAATTTCAATTTTGGTCATTTTTCGGCAAAATACCAAGGTTATAGCCTTACTTTTTGGCCAAAAGTGGCTCATTTTCATCACTTTTCAATCTGCAATCAAAATGAATGAATTTCAATTTTGGTCATTTTCCGGCAAAATACCAAGGTTATAGCCTTACTTTTTGGCCAAAAATGGCTCATTTTCATCACTTTTCAATCTGCAATCAAAATGAATGAATTTCAATTTTGGTCATTTTTCGGCAAAATACCAAGGTTATAGCCTTACTTTTTGGCCAAAAATGGCTCATTTTCATCACTTTTCAATCTGCAATCAAAATGAATGAATTTAAATTTTGGTCATTTGTCGGCAAAATACCAAGGTTATAGCCTTACTTTTTGGCCATAAATGGCTCATTTTCATCACTTTTCAATCTGCAATCAAAATGAATGAATTTCAATTTTGGTCATTTTTCGGCAAAATACCAAGGTTATAGCCTTACTTTTTGGCCAAAAGTGGCTCATTTTCATCACTTTTCAATCTGCAATCAAAATGAATGAATTTCAATTTTGGTCATTTTTCGGCAAAATACCAAGGTTATAGCCTTACTTTTTGGCCAAAAATGGCTCATTTTCATCACTTTTCAATCTGCAATCAAAATGAATGAATTTCAATGTTGGTCATTTCTCGGCAAAATACCAAGGTTATAGCCTTACTTTTTGGCCAAACATGGCTCATTTTCATCACTTTTCAATCTGCAATCAAAATGAATGAATTTCAATTTTGGTCATTTTTCGGCAAACTACCAAGGTTATAGCCTTACTTTTTGGCCAAAAATGGCTCATTTTCATCACTTTTCAATCTGCAATCAAAATGACTGAATATCAATTTTGGTCATTTTTCGGCAAAATACCAAGGTTATAGCCTTACTTTTTGGCTAAACATGGCTCATTTTCATCACTTTTCAATCTGCAATCAAAATGAATGAATGTCAATTTTGGTCATTTTTCGGCAAAATACCAAGGTTATAGCCTTACTTTTTGGCCAAAAGTGGCTCATTTTCATCACTTTTCAATATGCAATCAAAATGAATGAATTTCAATTGTGGTCATTTTTCGGCAAAATACCAAGGTTATAGCCTTACTTTTTGGCTAAACATGGCTCATTTTCATCACTGTTCAATCTGCAATCAAAATGAATGAATGTCAATTTTGGTCATTTTTCGGCAAAATACCAACGTTATAGCCTTACTTTTTGGCCAAAAATGGCTCACTTTCATCACTTTTCAATATGCAATCAAAATGAATGAATTTCAATTTTGGTCATTTTTCGGCAAAATACCAAGGTTATAGCCTTACTTTTTGGCCAAAAGTGGCTCATTTTCATCACTTTTCAATCTGCAATCAAAATGAATGAATTTCAATTTTGGTCATTTTCCGGCAAAATACCAAGGTTATAGCCTTACTTTTTGGCCAAAATGGCTCATTTTCATCACTTTTCAATCTGCAATCAAAATGAATGAATTTCAATTTTGGTCATTTTTCGGCAAAATACCAAGGTTATAGCCTTACTTTTTGGCCAAAAATGGCTCATTTTCATCACTTTTCAATCTGCAATCAAAATGAATGAATTTCAATTTTGGTCATTTGTCGGCAAAATACCAAGGTTATAGCCTTACTTTTTGGCCAAAAATGGCTCATTTTCATCACTTTTCAATCTGCAATCAAAATGAATGAATTTCAATTTTGGTCATTTTTCGGCAAAATACCAAGGTTATAGCCTTACGTTTTGGCCAAACATGGCTCATTTTCATCACTTTTCAATCTGCAATCAAAATGAATAAATTTCAATTTTGGTCATTTTTCGGCAAAATACCAAGGTTATAGCCTTACGTTTTGGCCACAAATGGCTCATTTTCATCACTTTTCAATCTGCAATCAAAATGAATTAATTTCAATTTTGGTCATTTTTCGGCAAAATACCAAGGTTATAGCCTTACTTTTTGGCCACAAATGGCTCATTTTCATCACTTTTCAATATGCAATCAAAATGAATGAATTTCAATTTTGGTCACTTTTCGGCAAAATACCAAGGTTATAGCCTTACTTTTTGGCCAAAAGTTGCTCATTTTCATCACTTTTCAATCTGCAATCAAAATGAATGAATTTCAATTTTGGTCATTTTTCGGCAAAATACCAAGGTTATAGCCTAACTTTTTGGCCACAAATGGCTCATTTTCATCACTTTTCAATCTGCAATCAAAATGAATTAATTTCAATCTTGGTCATTTTTCGGCAAAATACCAAGGTTATAGCCTTACTTCTTGGCCAAAAATGGCTCATTTTCATCACTTTTCAATCTGCAATCAAAATGAATGAATTTCAATTTTGGTCATTTTTCGGCAAAATACCAAGGTTATAGCCTTACTTTTTGGCCAAAAATGGCTCATTTTCATCACTTTTCAATCTGCAATCAAAATGAATGAATTTCAATTTTGGTCATTTGTCGGCAAAATACCAAGGTTATAGCCTTACTTTTTGGCCAAAAATGGCTCATTTTCATCACTTTTCAATCTGCAATCAAAATGAATGAATTTCAATTTTGGTCATTTTTCGGCAAAATACCAAGGTTATAGCCTTACTTTTTGGCCAAAAGTGGCTCATTTTCATCACTTTTCAATCTGCAATCAAAATGAATGAATTTCAATTTTGGTCATTTTCCGGCAAAATACCAAGGTTATAGCCTTACTTTTTGGCCAAAAATGGCTCATTTTCATCACTTTTCAATCTGCAATCAAAATGAATGAATTTCAATTTTGGTCATTTTTCGGCAAAATACCAAGGTTATAGCCTTACTTTTTGGCCAAAAATGGCTCATTTTCATCACTTTTCAATCTGCAATCAAAATGAATGAATTTCAATTTTGGTCATTTGTCGGCAAAATACCAAGGTTATAGCCTTACTTTTTGGCCAAAAATGGCTCATTTTCATCACTTTTCAATCTGCAATCAAAATGAATGAATTTGAATTTTGGTCATTTTTCGGCAAAATACCAAGATTATAGCCTTACGTTTTGGCCAAACATGGCTCATTTTCATCACTTTCAATTTGCAATCAAAATGAATAAATTTCAATTTTGGTCATTTTTCGGCAAAATACCAAGGTTATAGCCTTACGTTTTGGCCACAAATGGCTCATTTTCATCACTTTTCAATCTGCAATCAAAATGAATTAATTTCAATTTTGGTCATTTTTCGGCAAAATACCAAGGTTATAGCCTTACTTTTTGGCCACAAATGGCTCATTTTCATCACTTTTCAATAAGCAATCAAAATGAATGAATGTCAATTTTGGTCAGTTTTCGGCAAAATACCAAGGTTATAGCCTTACTTTTTGGCCAAAAGTTGCTCATTTTCATCACTTTTCAATCTGCAATCAAAATGAATGAATTTCAATTTTGGTCATTTTTCGGCAAAATACCAAGGTTATAGCCTAACTTTTTGGCCACAAATGGCTCATTTTCATCACTTTTCAATCTGCAATCAAAATGAATGAATTTCAATGTTGGTCATTTTTCGGCAAAATACCAAGGTTATAGCCTTACTTCTTGGCCAAAAATGGCTCATTTTCATCACTTTTCAATCTGCAATCAAAATGAATGAATTTCAATTTTGGTCATTTTTCGGCAAAATACCAAGGTTATAGCCTTACTTTTTGGCTAAACATGGCTCATTTTCATCACTTTTCAATCTGCAATCAAAATGAATGAATGTCAATTTTGGTCATTTTTCGGCAAAATACCAAGGTTATAGCCTTACTTTTTGGCCAAAATGGCTCATTTTCATCACTTTTCAATATGCAATCAAAATGAATGAATTTCAATTTTGGTCATTTTTCGGCAAAATACCAAGGTTATAGCCTTACTTTTTGGCTAAACATGGCTCATTTTCATCACTGTTCAATCTGCAATCAAAATGAATTAATTTCAATTTTGGTCATTTTTCGGCAAAATACCAAGGTTATAGCCTTACTTTTTGGCCAAAAATGGCTCACTTTCATCACTTTTCAATATGCAATCAAAATGAATGAATTTCAATTTTGGTCATTTTTCGGCAAAATACCAAGGTTATAGCCTTACTTTTTGGCCAAAAGTGGCTCATTTTCATCACTTTTCAATCTGCAATCAAAATGAATGAATTTCAATTTTGGTCATTTTCCGGCAAAATACCAAGGTTATAGCCTTACTTTTTGGCCAAAAATGGCTCACTTTCATCACTTTTCAATATGCAATCAAAATGAATGAATTTCAATTTTGGTCATTTTTCGGCAAAATACCAAGGTTATAGCCTTACTTTTTGGCCAAAAGTGGCTCATTTTCATCACTTTTCAATCTGCAATCAAAATGAATGAATTTCAATTTTGGTCATTTTCCGGCAAAATACCAAGGATATAGCCTTACTTCTTGGCCAAAAATGGCTCATTTTCATCACTTTTCAATCTGCAATCAAAATGAATGAATTTCAATTTTGGTCATTTTTCGGCAAAATACCAAGGTTATAGCCTTACTTTCTGGCCAAAAGTGGCTCATTTTCATCACTTTTCAATCTGCAATCAAAATGGAATGAATTTCAATTTTGGTCATTTTTCGGCAAAATACCAAGGTTATAGCCTTACTTTTTGGCCAAAAATGGCTCATTTTCATCACTTTTCAATCTGCAATCAAAATGAATGAATTTCAATTTTGGTCATTTTTCGGCAAAATACCAAGGTTATAGATAGCAAGGTAGCAAGATGGCGATGCTAACACGTGCTTTGGTTGCTCTCTTTCTTTTTTGTTTTGCGGGTGGGTTTTCGGATTGGAACTCTAAAGAGTTTGATTACAACTTTAATATGAAGAGACTCATTATTAGAAAACGGGTTACTGGCGATTTGTTGTTGGGAAAAGTGTGGACAAGGATGAAATTCTCAAAGCGGTTTCGGAAGAGGATGGCCTATACTGGTTTCAAATGTGTGATGGATCAATATTTTACTTTATTACTGTCCGGCGATGTTGAGTTGAATCCTGGTCCAGCCAACTCTACAAGAAATGCAAAGTCCATTGCCCGTGAAGACATTCCTGACTTCTCCGATATTTTACTCAGATTAGAAAGGAAAATTGATGATGGGCAGGAAAGCATGTTACAAAATCAGTCACAAATGTTAACCAGGCTCTCGTCAATTGAAAAAGAAATTGAAACTTTTAAAATGGACCTTGAAACCCTTAAGGAAAAGCAAGCAGTGTTAGAAGAGAGACTGAATACAATGAACGAAACTGTGGGCATGAATTTCGATCACGGGAAAGATTTACAATTTTTATTGGACCGGCACGAACAGTATTCACGTAAGAGCTCCGTAAGGATTCGCGGAGTGCTAGAACAAAAAGGCGAAGACATCGAAGCTGTAACGATAGACTCTCTCAAGAAAGAAATTGGCTTCGACATTAATGAAAAGGAAATTGATATTGTACACAGGGTCGGGCGTCGACAAGAAAATAAGCCCCGACCAATTTTAGTTAAATTCCTTAGCCACAAGACTAAGGAAAAAGTTATGAAAGCGAAGAAGATGGCCACTAACATTAAAATACACGAAGATCTGGCGCCAGGAATAAAGCGCATCCTGGACGAGGTTAGTACAAATCGCCGTTTCCTTAATATTGATAGTGTTTGGACAATCGACGGACGTATAAAGTTTAGATATATCAATAATCCTAGAACATTCGAGATCAGATCGTATGCTGATTATTATAATCTATTTAATAAAAAGCAATAGGGTTTTGGCCGAGATGGGAAAGGCAACACAAAAAATATATATAAAAATTCTACGTTCATTTTACCTAAAGATTATTCTCAAAATTTTCAACAGAAATCCTGTCTTTCTAATAAAAGGCATCTTAACTTTTCTGTATGGAATTTCAATGGTTTTGGAAGTTCCAAGGCTAAAATTATTAAACAAACAGGTTGTGAACTTTTTAATAACGTTTTAGAACGTAATGATTTAATTTGCTTTTCGGAGACTTGGAGAGATCCTATTGACTTATCATATTTTAATTTAAACGACCATTTCTCAGAATATCACGAACCAGGTTGTAAGAATCATTTGGGTGGCAGACCTTCTGGGGGTCTGTCTCTGCTTGTTCGCAAATCAATTTCCAAATATGTTTCCATTGCTTTTTCGGATAGCTATCATTTTTGGTGCAAAATTAACAAATCCGGATTTGGTTGGGATCACGATTTATTCATTTGTTTCATTTATATCCCTCCAAGTAGTTCAACTTTATTGAGAACTGGGCAATCTCTGTCATTTGAATCCCTTCAATCAGAATGTGCTAATTACGAAAGGAAAGGGTGGGTTCTATTATGCGGTGACTTCAATGCTAGAACGAATGACGTAAATGATTATATTGAAAATGACGAATTGGATGACTATTTGCCAATAGATGATAATTACTTGCCAGATCAACACCTAGATAAAAGACTAACCAAAGACAACTCTCCCATTAATGCAAATGGAACTGCTTTTATTGAATTTTGTAAGTCCTCTGGCTCCCGCATTATGAATGGCAGGGTTGACAAAAACAATTCCAGTAATTTCACATGCTTTACTAACAGTGGTAACAGTGTAGTTGACTATGCTCTTTTAAGACAAGAAAATTTTTCAATGGTCGATAAAATGAGTGTCGGTGAGCTATGCGAACTCTCAGATCATAGCCCAATTGAAATATCTATAAAAAGTTCGTTTCTCATAAAGGAATCAGAAACACAACCTGAATTACCTGTTATACCATTGGTGAATCTAGTTACATCTGAAGAAAATAAACTCATACAAAATTTTAAAAAACAATACTATTTCAATGATGCTTCAGCATTAGAAATTTTATCTTTGGCAATGGAAAATCACGAGATAAATACTTTTCTTAAAGACATATCTAATCAATTGGACAACGGCGATTCACCCTTAGAGGAAATTATTGAATTATTGCGAAACAAAATGATAGATTTATCTGAAGCTCATTTAAGCTCTAGAAATATGTTTCGCAAAACCAAAATCAATAACAATTTTGAGTTGAAGACTAATTGCCCTTGGTTTGATGCTGAGTGTCAGGAAAGCAAACAGTTACTAAACAACAAAAGAAAAAAATATCAAGCTGCACTAAAACTTTACTCAAATAATAAAAATAATCAATTGACTAATCTTAAGTCCGCCTATTTTCAACAACGAAGGATTTATAAGAAACTGATAAAATACAAGCGTCAAAGTTTCCTTGAAAAAAAGAAAACAGAACTTTGGAATCTGAAGGGGGAAGCTCCGAAAGAATTTTGGAAAAAGTTAAAAAACAGAAAGAAAAAACCCAGTCTGAACTTTTCTAATATAGAACTATCAAATTATTTCAGTACTCTTTTAAATTGTGCAGATAGTAGTGATAACACTCAACCTGAAGTCTTAGCTCCCTCTATCGACATCATGACGCAAAATCTAATTGATGAAACTTTAAATCGTGATATTTCCTTAGAGGAAGTCAAACTGATGGCTAAAAGGCTCAAAAGCGGAAAAGCTTCAGGACTTGATATGCTGTCTGCTGAGCTTCTAAAACACGCAAATGACAACTTCATGATAGTTTTTACCAAACTATTTAACAAATTGTTACAATCTGGAACATTTCCTGAGGAATGGTCTATAGGTATAATTGTAGTACTTTTTAAAGGGGGTGATGAAGCAGATCTGAATAATTACAGGGGTATTACGCTACTGAGTATATTTGGGAAGTTTTTCTTAGGTGTTTTGCTTGAGAGATTGAACAACGTCATTTCTAATTTTGAAATACTTGAACAAAATCAGATAGGTTTTAGAAAAGGATATCAGACATCTGATCACATTTTCACTTTTCGAGCTATTATTGAAAATTATTTCAGAAACAATAAAGGACCCCTGTATGTATGTTTTGTAGATTTCAAAAAAGCCTTCGATTCTGTGGACCACAAGCTGCTGTTACAGCAGCTTGTCACATACGGAATAAAGGGTAACTTTCTAAATGTCATCACCTCACTCTATGATAAAGTTAAATCGTGTGTGAGGGGTAATGATAGTCTTACTGAAATTTTCCCTTGTAACAGAGGAGTTCGGCAAGGGTGCCTTCTTAGCCCAGTCCTTTTTGCATTATATTTGAATGATTTAAATCGTCACATTACGGCATCTTCTCAGGGGGTTTTAGTGGATGATATAGCTATTCACTCACTTTTATATGCCGATGATCTTGTTTTGTTAGGAAAGGATAGAAAAGACCTCCAGTCACAACTGGATGCATTAGACAAATTTTCTAAATCTCTTAAAGTGGAAGTTAATATGGACAAAACTAAAGTCATGTTGATCCAAAAGCAGAAATCCCGTGCAAAATCTAAGAAAAATAAACCTTGGAAGATAGGGGATCATGAAGTTAAAGAATGCATTTCTTACAAATATTTAGGTGTTACGTTGAAATCAACGGGGTCTTTTTCAGAACATATTGATAGAATAAAGGAGAAAGCTCATAAGTCCTATTTTTCTCTTATTTCTAAAAGTAAGGAATGGGGTGGTTTCCAGCCTCGTCTGTTTCTTTATTTATTTGACCATACGATTGCTCCTATTTTGAATTATTCATCAGAGATATGGGGTTTTGAAGTTTGGCCAAAATTAGAAACACTTCATCTTAAAGCTTGTAAATATGCCTTGGGGGTTCGCTCAAGTGCGACTACGGATGCCGTCTATGCTGAATTAGGGAGAGTAAGTCTCCAATGTCAAAGACATATTAACATTTTAAATTTTTTCGCGAGGTTGTCCTCTTTAGATTTAACTCGCTACGCTAGAAAAGCTTTCTCAATGCTTACAAAGGATGCAGATCATGGTCATTATAACTGGGTATCTTATGCCCGTGATCTCATGGTACGCTATGAAATACAGCAATCGGATACTCGTTCGAACATCAAAATTAAGGTCATTAATCATTTTAAAGCAGGAGTGCTACATAGATTAAATGATCATATAACAGAAAACAGAAAATTAAATTTATACGCATCATTTAAAACAAATTACAAATTTGAGCCCTACCTGGATTACATAACAAATTTTACAGTTAGAAGCACATTGGCAAAACTCAGACTCAGTGCTCATAACCTTCAAATTGAGACAGGAAGATTCAGTAAAAACAAAACACCAAGAGATGAAAGGTTTTGCCCCTACTGTAAAGCCCTGAATATTTTTGAAGTTGAAAATGAAGTTCATTTTCTCCTATCTTGTTCTCTTTTTAATGACGAGCGACAACAATTCTTAGACGAAATATACAGACATTTTCCAAATACTGCCACATTGAATGAGCTAAACTTATTCACTTGGCTAATGACTCAAGAGGACATTCGTACAACAAAACTCCTTGGAAAATTCTGTAAAACATCCTTTGATCTAAGATCAAACTTTATAAGCAATTCCCATAAAATTGCCGATTAAACATTTAACAATTCTCCTTTCATTATGTTCTAGTTGAAAACATTCTTTATTAACTTTATTAAATATGTGTGTACTATCGTGTTAACTGATTAGAACTTGTTATTTTACATATCCTTAATTTAGCATATTGTTATTATAGCTGTAATATTGTAAGCAGTTAAGGGCCATCTCGGCCTGCATACTTGTATCACAAAAAAAAAAAAACAAAAAAAATAGCCTTACTTTTCGGCCAAACGTGGCTCATTTTCATCACTTTTCAATCTGCAATCAAAATGAATGAATTTCAATTTTGGTCATTTTTCGGCAAAATACCAAGGTTATAGCCTTACTTTTTGGCCAAAAATGGCTCATTTTCATCACTTTTCAATCTGCAATCAAAATGAATGAATTTCAATTTTGGTCATTTTTCGGCAAAATACCAAGGTTATAGCCTTACTTTTTGGCCAAAAATGGCTCATTTTCATCACTTTTCAATCTGCAATCAAAATGAATGAATTTCAATTTTGGTCATTTTTCGGCAAAATACCAAGGTTATAGCCTTACTTTTTGGCCAAAAATGGCTCATTTTCATCACTTTTCAATCTGCAATCAAAATGAATGAATTTCAATTTTGGTCATTTTTCGGCAAAATACCAAGGTTATAGCCTTACTTTTTGGCCAAAAATGGCTCATTTTCATCACTTTTCAATCTGCAATCAAAATGAATGAATTTCAATTTTGGTCATTTTTCGGCAAAATACCAAGGTTATAGCCTTACTTTTTGGCCAAAAATGGCTCATTTTCATCACTTTTCAATCTGCAATCAAAATGAATGAATTTCAATTTTGGTCATTTCTCGGCAAAATATCAAGGTTATAGCCTTACTTTTTGGCCAAAAATGGCTCATTTTCATCACTTTTCAATCTGCAATCAAAATGAATGAATTTCAATTTTGGTCATTTTTCGGCAAAATACCAAGGTTATAGCCTTACTTTTTGGCCAAAAATGGCTCATTTTCATCACTTTTCAATCTGCAATCAAAATGAATGAATTTCAATTTTGGTCATTTTTCGGCAAAATACCAAGGTTATAGCCTTACTTTTTGGCCAAAAATGGCTCATTTTCATCACTTTTCAATCTGCAATCAAAATGAATGAATTTCAATTTTGGTCATTTTTCGGCAAAATACCAAGGTTATAGCCTTACTTTTTGGCCAAAAATGGCTCATTTTCATCACTTTTCAATCTGCAATCAAAATGAATGAATGTCAATTTTGGTCATTTTTCGGCAAAATACCAAGGTTATAGCCTTACTTTTTGGCCAAAAATGGCTCATTTTCATCACTTTTCAATCTGCAATCAAAATGAATGAATTTCAATTTTGGTCATTTTTCGGCAAAATACCAAGGTTATAGCCTTACTTTTAGGCCAAAATGGCTCATTTTCATCAGTTTTTAATCTGCAGTCAAAATGAATGAATTTCAATTTTGGTCATTTTTCGGCAAAATACCAAGGTTATAGCCTTGCTTTTTGGCCAAACATGGCTCATTTTCATCACTTTTCAATCTGCATTCAAAATGAATGAATGTCAATTTTGGTCATTTTTCGGCAAAATACCAAGGTTATAGCCTTACTTTTTGGCCAAAAATGGCTCATTTTCATCACTTTTCAATCTGCAATCAAAATGAATGAATTTCAATTTTGGTCATTTTTCGGCAAAATACCAAGGTTATAGCCTTACTTTTTGGCCAAAAATGGCTCATTTTCATCACTTTTCAATCTGCAATCAAAATGAATGAATTTCAATTTTGGTCATTTTTCGGCAAAATACCAAGGTTATAGCCTTACTTTTTTGCCAAACATGGCTCATTTTCATCACTTTTCAATCTGCATTCAAAATGAATGAATGTCAATTTTGGTCATTTTTCGGCAAAATACCAAGGTTATAGCCTTACTTTTTGGCCAAAAATGGCTCATTTTCATCACTTTTCAATCTGCAATCAAAATGAATGAATTTCAATTTTGGTCATTTTTCGGCAAAATACCAAGGTTATAGCCTTACTTTTTGGCCAAAAATGGCTCATTTTCATCACTTTTCAATCTGCAATCAAAATGAATGAATTTCAATTTTGGTCATTTTTCGGCAAAATACCAAGGTTATAGCCTTACTTTTTGGCCAAACATGGCTCATTTTCATCACTTTTCAATCTGCAATCAAAATGAATGAATTTCAATTTTGGTCATTTTTCGGCAAAATACCAAGGTTATAGCCTTACTTTTTGGCCAAAAATGGCTCATTTTCATCACTTTTCAATCTGCAATCAAAATGAATGAATTTCAATTTTGGTCATTTTTCGGCAAAATACCAAGGTTATAGCCTTACTTTTAGGCCAAAATGGCTCATTTTCATCAGTTTTTAATCTGCAGTCAAAATGAATGAATTTCAATTTTGGTCATTTTTCGGCAAAATACCAAGGTTATAGCCTTGCTTTTTGGCCAAACATGGCTCATTTTCATCACTTTTCAATCTGCATTCAAAATGAATGAATGTCAATTTTGGTCATTTTTCGGCAAAATACCAAGGTTATAGCCTTACTTTTTGGCCAAAAATGGCTCATTTTCATCACTTTTCAATCTGCAATCAAAATTAATGAATTTCAATTTTGGTCATTTTTCGGCAAAATACCAAGGTTATAGCCTTACTTTTTGGCCAAAATTGGCTCATTTTCATCACTTTTCAATCTGCAATCAAAATGAATGAATTTCAATTTTGGTCATTTTTCGGCAAAATACCAAGGTTATAGCCTTACTTTTTGGCCAAAAATGGCTCATTCTCATCACTTTTCAATCTGCAATCAAAATGAATGAATTTCAATTTTGGTCATTTCTCGGCAAAATATCAAGGTTATAGCCTTACTTTTTGGCCAAAAATGGCTCATTTTCATCACTTTTCAATCTGCAATCAAAATGAATGAATTTCAATTTTGGTCATTTTTCGGCAAAATACCAAGGTTATAGCCTTACTTTTTGGCCAAAAATGGCTCATTTTCATCACTTTTCAATCTGCAATCAAAATGAATGAATTTCAATTTTGGTCATTTTTCGGCAAAATACCAAGGTTATAGCCTTACTTTTTGGCCAAAAATGGCTCATTTTCATCACTTTTCAATCTGCAATCAAAATGAATGAATTTCAATTTTGGTCATTTTTCGGCAAAATACCAAGGTTATAGCCTTACTTTTTGGCCAAAAATGGCTCATTTTCATCACTTTTCAATCTGCAATCAAAATGAATGAATGTCAATTTTGGTCATTTTTCGGCAAAATACCAAGGTTATAGCCTTACTTTTTGGCCAAAAATGGCTCATTTTCATCACTTTTCAATCTGCAATCAAAATCAATCAATTTCAATTTTGGTCATTTTTCGGCAAAATACCAAGGTTATAGCCTTACTTTTTGGCCAAACATGGCTCATTTTCATCACTTTTCAATCTGCAATCAAAATGAATGAATTTCAATTTTGGTCATTTTTCGGCAAAATACCAAGGTTATAGCCTTACTTTTTGGCCAAAAATGGCTCATTTTCATCACTTTTCAATCTGCAATCAAAATGAATGAATTTCAATTTTGGTCATTTTTCGGCAAAATACCAAGGTTATAGCCTTACTTTTAGGCCAAAATGGCTCATTTTCATCAGTTTTTAATCTGCAGTCAAAATGAATGAATTTCAATTTTGGTCATTTTTCGGCAAAATACCAAGGTTATAGCCTTGCTTTTTGGCCAAACATGGCTCATTTTCATCACTTTTCAATCTGCATTCAAAATGAATGAATGTCAATTTTGGTCATTTTTCGGCAAAATACCAAGGTTATAGCCTTACTTTTTGGCCAAAAATGGCTCATTTTCATCACTTTTCAATCTGCAATCAAAATGAATGAATTTCAATTTTGGTCATTTTTCGGCAAAATACCAAGGTTATAGCCTTACTTTTAGGCCAAAATGGCTCATTTTCATCAGTTTTTAATCTGCAGTCAAAATGAATGAATTTCAATTTTGGTCATTTTTCGGCAAAATACCAAGGTTATAGCCTTGCTTTTTGGCCAAACATGGCTCATTTTCATCACTTTTCAATCTGCATTCAAAATGAATGAATGTCAATTTTGGTCATTTTTCGGCAAAATACCAAGGTTATAGCCTTACTTTTTGGCCAAAAATGGCTCATTTTCATCACTTTTCAATCTGCAATCAAAATGAATGAATTTCAATTTTGGTCATTTTTCGGCAAAATACCAAGGTTATAGCCTTACTTTTTGGCCAAAAATGGCTCATTTTCATCACTTTTCAATCTGCAATCAAAATGAATGAATTTCAATTTTGGTCATTTTTCGGCAAAATACCAAGGTTATAGCCTTACTTTTTGGCCAAAAATGGCTCATTTTCATCACTTTTCAATCTGCAATCAAAATGAATGAATTTCAATTTTGGTCATTTCTCGGCAAAATATCAAGGTTATAGCCTTACTTTTTGGCCAAAAATGGCTCATTTTCATCACTTTTCAATCTGCAATCAAAATGAATGAATTTCAATTTTGGTCATTTTTCGGCAAAATACCAAGGTTATAGCCTTACTTTTTGGCCAAAAATGGCTCATTTTCATCACTTTTCAATCTGCAATCAAAATGAATGAATTTCAATTTTGGTCATCTTTCGGCAAAATACCAAGGTTATAGCCTTACTTTTTGGCCAAAAATGGCTCATTTTCATCACTTTTCAATCTGCAATCAAAATGAATGAATTTCAATTTTGGTCATTTTTCGGCAAAATACCAAGGTTATAGCCTTACTTTTTGGCCAAAAATGGCTCATTTTCATCACTTTTCAATCTGCAATCAAAATGAATGAATGTCAATTTTGGTCATTTTTCGGCAAAATACCAAGGTTATAGCCTTACTTTTTGGCCAAAAATGGCTCATTTTCATCACTTTTCAATCTGCAATCAAAATCAATCAATTTCAATTTTGGTCATATTTCGGCAAAATACCAAGGTTATAGCCTTACTTTTTGGCCAAAAATGGCTCATTTTCATCACTTTTCAATCTGCAATCAAAATGAATGAATTTCAATTTTGGTCATTTTTCGGCAAAATACCAAGGTTATAGCCTTACTTTTTGGCCAAAAATGGCTCATTTTCATCACTTTTCAATCTGCAATCAAAATGAATGAATGTCAATTTTGATCATTTTTCGGCAAAATACCAAGGTTATAGCCTTACTTTTTGGCCAAAAATGGCTCATTTTCATCACTTTTCAATCTGCAATCAAAATGAATGAATTTCAATTTTGGTCATTTTTCGGCAAAATACCAAGGTTATAGCCTTACTTTTTGGCCAAAAATGGCTCATTTTCATCACTTTTCAATCTGCAATCAAAATGAATGAATTTCAATTTTGGTCATTTTTCGGCAAAATACCAAGGTTATAGCCTTACTTTTGGCCAAAAATGGCTCATTTTCATCACTTTTCAATCTGCAATCAAAATGAATGAATGTCAATTTTGGTCATTTTTCGGCAAAATACCAAGGTTATAGCCTTACTTTTTGGCCAAAAATGGCTCATTTTCATCACTTTTCAATCTGCAATCAAAATCAATCAATTTCAATTTTGGTCATATTTCGGCAAAATACCAAGGTTATAGCCTTACTTTTTGGCCAAAAATGGCTCATTTTCATCACTGTTCAATCTGCAATCAAAATGAATGAATTTCAATTTTGGTCATTTTTCGGCAAAATACCAAGGTTATAGCCTTACTTTTTGGCCAAAAATGGCTCATTTTCATCACTTTTCAATCTGCAATCAAAATGAATGAATGTCAATTTTGGTCATTTTTCGGCAAAATACCAAGGTTATAGCCTTACTTTTTGGCCAAAAATGGCTCATTTTCATCACTTTTCAATCTGCAATCAAAATCAATCAATTTCAATTTTGGTCATATTTCGGCAAAATACCAAGGTTATAGCCTTACTTTTTGGCCAAAAATGGCTCATTTTCATCACTGTTCAATCTGCAATCAAAATGAATGAATTTCAATTTTGGTCATTTTTCGGCAAAATACCAAGGTTATAGCCTTACTTTTTGGCCAAAAATGGCTCATTTTCATCACTTTTCAATCTGCAATCAAAATGAATGAATGTCAATTTTGGTCATTTTTCGGCAAAATACCAAGGTTATAGCCTTACTTTTTGGCCAAAAATGGCTCATTTTCATCACTTTTCAATCTGCAATCAAAATGAATGAATTTCAATTTTGGTCATTTTTCGGCAAAATACCAAGGTTATAGCCTTACTTTTTGGCCAAAAATGGCTCATTTTCATCACTTTTCAATCTGCAATCAAAATGAATGAATTTCAATTTTGGTCATTTTTCGGCAAAATACCAAGGTTATAGCCTTACTTTTTTGCCAAACATGGCTCATTTTCATCACTTTTCAATCTGCATTCAAAATGAATGAATGTCAATTTTGGTCATTTTTCGGCAAAATACCAAGGTTATAGCCTTACTTTTTGGCCAAAAATGGCTCATTTTCATCACTTTTCAATCTGCAATCAAAATGAATGAATTTCAATTTTGGTCATTTTTCGGCAAAATACC
Source organism: Mastigias papua (assembly GCA_964019165.1). Taxonomy (NCBI): domain Eukaryota; kingdom Metazoa; phylum Cnidaria; class Scyphozoa; order Rhizostomeae; family Mastigiidae; genus Mastigias; species Mastigias papua. The sequence continues at coordinate 9,194,209 of OZ025273.1, forward strand.
AAGGTTATAGCCTTACTTTTAGGCCAAAATGGCTCATTTTCATCAGTTTTTAATCTGCAGTCAAAATGAATGAATTTCAATTTTGGTCATTTTTCGGCAAAATACCAAGGTTATAGCCTTGCTTTTTGGCCAAACATGGCTCATTTTCATCACTTTTCAATCTGCATTCAAAATGAATGAATGTCAATTTTGGTCATTTTTCGGCAAAATACCAAGGTTATAGCCTTACTTTTTGGCCAAAAATGGCTCATTTTCATCACTTTTCAATCTGCAATCAAAATGAATGAATTTCAATTTTGGTCATTTTTCGGCAAAATACCAAGGTTATAGCCTTACTTTTAGGCCAAAATGGCTCATTTTCATCAGTTTTTAATCTGCAGTCAAAATGAATGAATTTCAATTTTGGTCATTTTTCGGCAAAATACCAAGGTTATAGCCTTGCTTTTTGGCCAAACATGGCTCATTTTCATCACTTTTCAATCTGCATTCAAAATGAATGAATGTCAATTTTGGTCATTTTTCGGCAAAATACCAAGGTTATAGCCTTACTTTTTGGCCAAAAATGGCTCATTTTCATCACTTTTCAATCTGCAATCAAAATGAATGAATTTCAATTTTGGTCATTTTTCGGCAAAATACCAAGGTTATAGCCTTGCTTTTTGGCCAAACATGGCTCATTTTCATCACTTTTCAATCTGCATTCAAAATGAATGAATGTCAATTTTGGTCATTTTTCGGCAAAATACCAAGGTTATAGCCTTACTTTTTGGCCAAAAATGGCTCATTTTCATCACTTTTCAATCTGCAATCAAAATGAATGAATTTCAATTTTGGTCATTTTTCGGCAAAATACCAAGGTTATAGCCTTACTTTTTGGCCAAAAATGGCTCATTTTCATCACTTTTCAATCTGCAATCAAAATGAATGAATTTCAATTTTGGTCATTTCTCGGCAAAATATCAAGGTTATAGCCTTACTTTTTGGCCAAAAATGGCTCATTTTCATCACTTTTCAATCTGCAATCAAAATGAATGAATTTCAATTTTGGTCATTTTTCGGCAAAATACCAAGGTTATAGCCTTACTTTTTGGCCAAAAATGGCTCATTTTCATCACTTTTCAATCTGCAATCAAAATGAATGAATGTCAATTTTGGTCATTTTTCGGCAAAATACCAAGGTTATAGCCTTACTTTTTGGCCAAAAATGGCTCATTTTCATCACTTTTCAATCTGCAATCAAAATGAATGAATTTCAATTTTGGTCATTTTTCGGCAAAATACCAAGGTTATAGCCTTACTTTTTGGCCAAAAATGGCTCATTTTCATCACTTTTCAATCTGCAATCAAAATGAATGAATTTCAATTTTGGTCATTTTTCGGCAAAATACCAAGGTTATAGCCTTACTTTTGGCCAAAAATGGCTCATTTTCATCACTTTTCAATCTGCAATCAAAATGAATGAATGTCAATTTTGGTCATTTTTCGGCAAAATACCAAGGTTATAGCCTTACTTTTTGGCCAAAAATGGCTCATTTTCATCACTTTTCAATCTGCAATCAAAATCAATCAATTTCAATTTTGGTCATATTTCGGCAAAATACCAAGGTTATAGCCTTACTTTTTGGCCAAAAATGGCTCATTTTCATCACTTTTCAATCTGCAATCAAAATGAATGAATTTCAATTTTGGTCATTTTTCGGCAAAATACCAAGGTTATAGCCTTACTTTTTGGCCAAAAATGGCTCATTTTCATCACTTTTCAATCTGCAATCAAAATGAATGAATGTCAATTTTGGTCATTTTTCGGCAAAATACCAAGGTTATAGCCTTACTTTTTGGCCAAAAATGGCTCATTTTCATCACTTTTCAATCTGCAATCAAAATGAATGAATTTCAATTTTGGTCATTTTTCGGCAAAATACCAAGGTTATAGCCTTACTTTTTGGCCAAAAATGGCTCATTTTCATCACTTTTCAATCTGCAATCAAAATGAATGAATTTCAATTTTGGTCATTTTTCGGCAAAATACCAAGGTTATAGCCTTACTTTTTTGCCAAACATGGCTCATTTTCATCACTTTTCAATCTGCATTCAAAATGAATGAATGTCAATTTTGGTCATTTTTCGGCAAAATACCAAGGTTATAGCCTTACTTTTTGGCCAAAAATGGCTCATTTTCATCACTTTTCAATCTGCAATCAAAATGAATGAATTTCAATTTTGGTCATTTTTCGGCAAAATACCAAGGTTATAGCCTTACTTTTTGGCCAAAAATGGCTCATTTTCATCACTTTTCAATCTGCAATCAAAATGAATGAATTTCAATTTTGGTCATTTTTCGGCAAAATACCAAGGTTATAGCCTTACTTTTTGGCCAAACATGGCTCATTTTCATCACTTTTCAATCTGCAATCAAAATGAATGAATTTCAATTTTGGTCATTTTTCGGCAAAATACCAAGGTTATAGCCTTACTTTTTGGCCAAAAATGGCTCATTTTCATCACTTTTCAATCTGCAATCAAAATGAATGAATTTCAATTTTGGTCATTTTTCGGCAAAATACCAAGGTTATAGCCTTACTTTTAGGCCAAAATGGCTCATTTTCATCAGTTTTTAATCTGCAGTCAAAATGAATGAATTTCAATTTTGGTCATTTTTCGGCAAAATACCAAGGTTATAGCCTTGCTTTTTGGCCAAACATGGCTCATTTTCATCACTTTTCAATCTGCATTCAAAATGAATGAATGTCAATTTTGGTCATTTTTCGGCAAAATACCAAGGTTATAGCCTTACTTTTTGGCCAAAAATGGCTCATTTTCATCACTTTTCAATCTGCAATCAAAATGAATGAATTTCAATTTTGGTCATTTTTCGGCAAAATACCAAGGTTATAGCCTTACTTTTTGGTTAAAGTTAAATGTGTGCCTTAAATTTCAGTATGTCTAGCTTCCTTTTATCATATGGAAGTCTTTGAGGCGCAGAACAGGTCAAAATTCTCAACTTCATTTAAGCTTCCTGAACTTCATTTATATTGGTTCAATTCCATTTATGCTTCATCAACTCCATTCATTTTGGCACAATTTCATTTATGCCTGCTCAACTTCATTTATATTGCCTCAACTTTTTTCACTATGCTCAACATTTTTCACCATGCTCAACTTTTTCACCATGCTTAACTTTATTCACTATGCTCAACTGTTTCACCATGCTCGACTTTGGTGTAAAAGCAATGCTGACGAAGTTTATGACTTAATCTTCATTTTTTCCTCTTTGGATTTTTGCGTTATATTTTCTACAATTGTACCACTACACCGCTGATTTGTCGTTTATTTCTCTATCGAACGAAGCTTACCAACAGACAGGCTGATGTCTGTTTATTATTACGTAGTCTTCTGTAATAGAGTAGTAGCCTAGCGTCGGAATGGAACGAAAGTAAAAAGCAACAAAATGACATACTGTTCTCTGCTGGTAAACTTCGTTCGATAGAGAAATAAATGAAAAATCAGCGGTGCAGTGGTACAATTGTAGAAAATATAATGCAAAAGTCCAAAGAGGAAAGGAAATGGAGAGTGAGTCATAAACTTGGTCATCATTGCTTTTACACCAAAGTTGAGCATGGTGAAAAAGTTGAGCATGGTGAAAAAGTTGAGCATGATGAAAAAATTGAGCATGGTGAAAAGGTTGAGCATAGTGAAAAAAGTTAAGCATGGTGAAAAAGTTGAGTATAGTGAAAAAAGTTAAGCATGGTGAAAAATCTTGAGTATGGTGAAAAGAGTTGAGGTAATATAAATGAAGTTGAGCACACGTAACTGAAGTTGAACCAAAATAAATGGAATTGAGGAAGCATAAATGAAGCTGCGCCAAAATAAATGGAATTGAGAAAGCATGAATGAAGTTGCACCAAAATAAATGAAGTTGAGCACGCATAAATGATGAAGTTGCGCCAAAACAAATGGAGTTGAGGAAGCATAATTGAAGTTGAGAAGTTTGACCTGTTCGGCGCCCCATAGAGGTCCGTTGAATATCTTTGCTCCAGAATAACAGAAGGAGCCTCTAAAGTACTCTTGTCTCAAGATTGGAGTTTTAATAATGTGCCACTGTTTCTGGTTGATTATATGTGATTATTCACTTCAAAAAAGTTTCTGAAATTGCTACATATGTCCACTTCAATACATTTTCGTACAGTCATCAATGTCCTTGATCGGATAATAGATTCTGGTGATTTAGTACTGAGTGATTTATGGCTTCCAAGTATTCGACATGCTCGCTGGTGTATAGAGTTGGACTTGTTAATCAATATTTGCGCTTTATTGAGATGTAAAATACCGCAGTACGTAAGAACTGGTGTAATCATCGACTTACAGAGAATGGAGCAAGCATCTGCTGTCATGAATGGTCTCAACTGGCTGAGTAGTCTCAATATGTTGCTTACTTTGTTATAGCTGTCCTCGAAGTGTGAGTTCATATTTAGGCTTGTGTCGATGATGCAGCCGAGGTACTTATACTTTGTTGTAAAATTGGCAATTTTGTCACCAAACGTGATATTCAGGAAAGGTGACTGCTGGCTGAGATTTCTCGCAGTACCAAATAACACTAACTCTGTTTTTCCTTTTTGAAGGCTTAAAATTAACTCGTTTTCTGTACACCACTCATATATTCGTTCATGTCTGCTGATAGTCGAGCTTCTATAATCACTACACCTTTACTAGAAACAAGATTACCGTATCGTCTGCATAGATAATTACTTCAGAGTGCTTTAGATAAGATGGAAAGTCATTGTAGAATAATGTGAACAGAAGGGGACCTATAATCTACCCCTGAGGTACATCTGAATGAACCTTCCACGCATCAGAGAGTGATGTATCCATTTGTACGTATTGGATCCTATCAAACAGGTAATCTTTAAACCATTCCAGCTCTTTGTTTAAGATTCCGTAGGATCGAATCTCTGATATCAGTTCTGCATGGCTTAGTGAATCGAATGCTTTTGTTAGGTCAAGGAATAAAGATCCTACAAGCTTCCCCTAATTTTCTTTCTTTTTGATTTTGTCAGTGAATAAGGCTGCTGCAAGTTCCGTTGATCGATGTTTGCGAACACCAAATTGGTAATCACTTATTAGTTCATTGCTTTCCACGTACTCTGTTAACAGAATATGAATTACTCTTTCAATTATTTTTGAGATTGATGGAATAACAGATATTGGGCGATAATTTTCGATACAGTCTCTTGCATTTGATTTGTGAATTGGTGCAAGTTTTGAAACTTTCCAATCAGCTGGAAAAACTCCTGTCTCAAGTGAAAGATTTATTATCTGAGTCAATGGTTTTGCTAACACGTCGGCTGCATCTTTCAGCACAGACGCTGGAATATCATCGACACCAGCAGATTTTTTCGTTTGAGTTTACGCACTATGTATTATTTTTTCTGTGACATATTTGAAAGTGAAGTTTTTGTAAGTACGAATGGGTTCCAGCGTCTGTCTCCTTCACACAAAGTTTGTAAGAACGTAAGCTTGTGCTTTGAGACTACTAGCCGTGTTACTAAAACAACGAACAGAATGCATTTGCAATGATCTTCGTGTCAGTAGTAGACGTTGAATGTATGGTAAATTGTTCCAAGGAATCTCTTCGCTTGCTGGGGTATATTTTCTTAAGGCTACTCCAAAAACTATCTGGATTTTGTGCAGGGTTTGATAACAAGTTCTTGAAATATTCTTGTTTCACTTTTTTGAAAAGGCTGTTTACAATGTTTCTTCTGCGACTGTGTTCTACTTTATGTGTTGGTAGACTGGACGTTCTGTACCTGTGTTGCAGTCTATCTCCTTCTGCCATTTTCTGTTTTAAGTCAGGTGTCATCCAAGGGCATGGTTTTTCACGAATTCGTTTTGTAATTATCGGGGCAACGCTGTCTAAACACGATCTTATGATGTCACTCACACTCTTCCAAGCAACATTTACTTTGGTACCTGTTAGTACAGCCTGCCAGTTTGAATTTCTGAGCTTACCACAAAACAATTCTTTACTATAATTTTTGTTATCTCTACATTTGATCTCTTCGTTGCATATTTTTCCCAGTTGAGCCTTCTAACACAGCAAATCAAATCATGGTCACTAAACGTGATAGGTATGACGTGAATCTTGATATATTGTTTGGTCTGCTTGTGAATAATAGATCGACTAAGGTAGAGGATGTGACACTCGTGCGAGTTGCTTGCTTGATTGTTTGGAAGAAACTCCATTGGGATAATAGTGTTTTGATATCACGAAGGTTGTTTGGTTCAAGAAAATTAATGTTGAAGTCTCTCATAATGAATACTTCACTGTTCGACTTAGTAGGTCGCGATAGTTGTTGAAGTCGCAAAGTTTTAAAATTTTCAGGTTGATATGAGGAGCTATCTGGGGGTCTGTACATGACACAAAAAAGTATACTTTTCGATTGCCTTACGAAAACTTGGACAGATATACACTCCAGGTCTCGAGAGTCGAGACCATCTCGTTTCTGCCTGTCTAATCTGTCACGTATGTAAAGAGCTACTCCACCTCCTTTTCCTTTTCGTCGGTTGCGATAAATAAAATGGTATCCTTTGATGTTATACAACTCCTCTTGCTCAATTGATATATGTGTTTCACTGATTAAAAATATGTCGATATTTGTGTGTGCGTTGATAGAATATCCGTTACGTGGGCAAAGTTCGACTATAGACCACGTACGTTAGATGGCATATTTTAATTCCTGTGCATTTTGTTATACTTCACATGTCAGCATCTAGGTTCTGCTGTAGAGGCAATGGTGCGGGATGTGGTATGATATCTCCACAGACTAAGAGCAGAAGTAAACAAACGCCACTTTCGCAGGTTTCATGTTCGGCTTTTTGATTTGGTGGAGAAAAACGCATGATAAACCAACGTTTTCCTCACAAAAAAGGTCTTCCTTTCCATGTGATGCTAATTCCGCCAGGTTGGCGAAAACAGGGTTTCATTGTAGTGAAAGCACTGAGTGTAATTCCAAACATCGGGAACGTTAATATCACGTGCGATCTCTCCGCCATCATGAACATCTATAGCCGTGCGTTTTGGCCATCCATGGTTCATTTTCATCATTTTTCAGTCCGTAATCAAAGTCACTCAGCTTCAAGTTGGGTCAATTTTCCGCAAAATGCCAAGGCTATAGCGTTTCCTTTTGTCTAATACTGGCTTAATTTCATCACGTTGTAATCTGCAAGCAAAAGCACTCAAAGTCAAGTTTGATCATTGCTGAAAAAATACCAAGGCTATATCTTTACCTTTCTGCCAATACATGCCTCAATCACTCAATTTATAGTTAGGTCATTTGTGGAGAAATTACCAAGGCTATAGTCGTAGTTTTTGCCCAGAAGTGGCACACTTGCATCGCTTTATACTCTTGAAACAAAATCAATGAACTTCAGTTTTGGCGATTTCTGGACTGAGCACCAAGGCTATAGCCTTACTTCTTGGCCATACACAGCTCATTTCAATCACTAGCTAAACTGGAATCAAAATCACTCAATTTACATTTGGTCCATTCTTGGGCAAGATACCGAGGCTATAGCCTTACTTTTTGGCCAGACATGGCTTATTTACATCACTTTGTAATCTGCAACCAAAATCATTCAAATTGAAGTTGGATCATTTTTGGCAAAAATATCAAGGCTATAGCCTTACCTTTTGGTAAAAAGATTGGCCTACATTTATCACCTAATCTGTTAGCAAAAACACTGAAATTCAATGTTGGTCATTTCTGGGCAAAATGCTAAGTCTATAGTTTTACTTTTTGATCATACATGGCCCATTTTCATCATTTTTCAGTCTACAATCAAAATCACTGAATTTATATTTGCAGCATTTGTAGAAGACAAGCCACTTCGGCCCAGTTTATCCATGACTGGCTCCTCTCAACACGAACTTCCCACGAAATGCTTGTGATAATTATTCAAACGTCCTGGATAATATCCCAAACCAAAACACCAGTTGTTTCGTTTCACAGGCATACTTGTGGCATCTGAGCTGAGACCGACAGTAGTTTTTAAATTTATGTGTTCAAATGGCCCCGGGGTAGTCATAGTCGTTTGCTCCCTGGGGTATCGTTCTAGTAGTATGGAAGTGTGTAATTTTGCCAGTATTGTAAATCTGTATCGTAACTTTTATGGAATACTTTTATGGGACTTTACGAAAATTCGTAAACTACACAACTTTTTTAGCGTTCCTACCACTCAAAAAAGTTTTGTAGTTTACGAATTTTCGTGCCGATGTGAAGCTCGGTACGTAGGGTGCACTACGCAGAGGCTAGCAGACAATAAAACAACATATGCCCACGAGCATCAGGATGAAAAACACTATAATAAGAGAACAGCCATCTCGTATGTATAAAAACTCTAATTCTAAAATGAAAAATGATTCGGCCATAGGACAACATCTTATTACAAATCCAGAATGCGCCAAAACATATACAGACGATAATTTACGGATAATTGTGCAAGCAAGATCGTCCTTTCATTTAGGTGTTTTGGAATCAGTTTACATTAAGACTCAAAACCCAGTCTTGTGTAAACAGAAAGAGTTCATTTTCTCACTTGGACTCTTCAAGTAAACAATGGTGAATAGGTGCTAATTGGCCAATCATAGGGCCAAATAGACGCATTATTCATCATATCACGTGCACCCGCATCTGGCTATATATTTCGGTTCACCTTTCGGCCGTTATCCGATGTTTCATACTCTGACGAGTGTCGGACGAAAAAGCTCTACTTCAATTTGGGTCATTTGTGGCAAAAATACCAAGGCCATAGCCCTACACTTTGGCCAAAAATGGCTCATTGTGATCATTTTTTAATCTGCAATCAAAATCACTCACTTTCAATTTTGGTCACTTGTGTGCAATATACGAAGACTATAGTCTAACAGTTTACGACTTACGGCTTATAGCCTTACTTTTGTGCTACAAATGGCTCATTGTTATCACTTTTCAATCTGCAACCAAAATCATTCATCTTCTATTTGGGTCATTTTTGGGCAAAATACTGAGGGTATATCCTTAAATTTTCGCCAAAAATGTGTCATTTTCATCACCTTTCAATCCCGAATCAAAAATCACTCAATGTCAATGTGGGTCAGATTCGGACATAATAGAAAAGCTATAGCCTTACTGTTTGTCCAAAAATGGCTCATTTCCATCACTTTTCAATCTGCAATCAAAATCACCCACGTTGGCCGTGGCTCCTATGTGGACAAGGTACTGGAGCAGTAGTTGTTGGTAATGGTTGCATGGTCATATAATGAGGCTATGCGTTTCTGTACCGTCAATAGAGGTTAAATATGGCGGAGTAAGTCTAATAGCTAAAGAACGAATTTGCCATCGGACATTGCTGACTGATTTTAATTGCGCTCAAGGCAAGACAATTGATACAGAGTCAAAAGGTACAAAGGACCATTTGATCAATGGCAAAATGGTAATAAATAACTGGAAATAGCAAAGGACTTACCGGTGCTTGGGATCGGTCGACCTTGAAACGGCCAGTGATACCGTGCCTCAGTCTTGGATTGTGGAGTCTCTTAGGATCTTTGGGATCGCTGAAAATCTTACCCACTTGCCATGTGTTGGTACTGCAAATTGGAAAACAAACTGATTGGTAACAAGAATTCACTGTGAACTCTTCACTAGAAACTCAAAGAGCTCTCAAATGCCCTGCATAATACACAGACAGATTTAAAACCCCCCAAGAATTAATTCAGTATTTGGCAGAAATGTTTTTCTTATCGAGGAGCTAAAATGTGGAACGACCTTTGTACCGAAACTAAGCAGGCATCTTCCCTGAATGTATTTAAAAAACTTACTTAGGTAAATCTACTTAATTACATTTCTTTTCAGACAAGTTTTTAATGCTAGTTCTCTTTAGGTTTTAAATAAAAAGTTATTCTCGTATTATTGTATATATTTGCAATTGTACTATTTTTATTGCAATTAAAGTATTTTTGTTGTAAGTAAAGTTTTTAAGGCGAGGGTCCCCTGTCAATTAGCTCTGGCAGAAGGGCAACTCTCTTCAAATGAATTCGAAGTCAAATTGGGACCAAATAATGCTCAGCTTGAGGAGAAGAATCAATACCGAAATAAGATTGCAGGTAAAAGAAAGGAAGCATTCGAAGCAGTGCAGTTACAAGGACAATTCCACATAGATACGAAAGATGTGAAGAATGGTGAATCACCATGGGGGTGGCTTCGGAATGGAGATTTGAAAAGAGAAACATAGATTTTATTGGAAGCTGCACAAGGCCAAGCAATAAGTAGTAATTCAATGAAGAAAGATATTCATCATACTATTGCAACAAACAAATGCCGCTTGAGCGATGAGAGAGTGGAAAATGTTGATCACGTTCTTGCAAGTGGCAAAATTCTGGGACAAAACAATACAAACGAGGAATTAACAAAGTCTGTCTCACTTTGCACCGGTCACTATGCAGAAAGTTTGGATATTTGCTACAATCACACACCAGAGAAAGTTTTGTGTGAAGCTGGTAAACCAAAGATTCTATGGGACTTTAATATCCAAACTGACAGGATAATGGAGCATCGAAGACCAGACATAATTGCACATGACGTAGAAAAGGAGAATTTCTCATAATAGATGCTGCAATACTTGCAGAAAAGAATATCGCAGATAAGGAAGTTGAAAAAATAACGTAATATGCCGAACTAAAAGTAGACGTTGCAAGAATGTGGGGATGCTTAAAAGCAAAAGTTAAAGTTATACCTGTTCTTATTGGAGCAATAGTAAGTAGGTAGTTAAATGTATGAAGACTTCTATATAATGTCAGCACTTTCTTAACTTGTTCTTCATTTCATTTCAATTCATTTAAAAAAGGTTGCCCTTCAGCCGGAGCTCATTTACAAGGTACTCCATACTCCATATTCCTTTCAGCCGGAGCTGATACTTCCATCATATCTCTTTAAATGTTTTTGCTTCGCTTACTGTCGGCACTATAATGGTATGCACCCTAAGCATTTCTTCCCTTATGCCATCCGTGACTCTCACTTCAGATGTTGATAATGGTCTACTTTTACATGTTCCTTCTCAAACACTTGTGTATCGAAAGGTCCTTGATCAAAAACTACGATATCTGGTCTTCAGTGCAGAGTTCAAGAGCCCTGCCAGTTTGGATATTCATGTGCCAAATTCACTTTCTCATTTTCCATTACTACCTCTGGTCTGTGTGTGTGTGTGTTAAATTATTTTACATCGACTTTATTTCTAGTTTACAAATATACATATATATACACGTAAACTAATCTAAATCGATAACTAAGTAATCATAAATAAAGAAAAAAATATTTTTTGAAGTTTATTTCCAGTCTAAATGAAAAGATACTAATTTCTATATATACATTTACATACGCTGCATTTACAGTTAGGGCCCTCCCACTTTTTTAGCATATTTTTAAACATATCTAGATTTTCTGCCGACTTCATATCATTTGGCAGTCCATTCCACACTTGTGGGCCTAGGGATCGGAGGCTATTTGAACCAAAGGTGACTTGGTTTGGTCTATAATGTTGTAAATTGTTGGTTTCTCTTAATGAGTAACTAGAAGATTTCACTTTGAAAATGTCTTGCATGAAGGAAGGGTTTAGTTTGTTCAGAGTTTTGAAAATTTCAATGCACAGAAATTTTAGTCGGAAAACACGCATAGTACACCTTCCAGACTTTGAAAGTAAAACGTCGTATGAACTAAGTTGGTCATTATATAAAAATCTAAGGGCACGTTCTTGGATTTTTTCAATTTTCTGCAAGGAATTTGCCGATGAAAAGTACCATACTAAAGGGCAATAATCAAAATTAGAATAGATGAAACTCTGGACAAGAATCTTCTTTTCATCAAAAGCAACAAAACTTTTAAGTCTTTTTAAAACATTGAGCTGTGATGCAGGTCTGTAGCGATATCACTTTTCGCTGTGCTCAAGGTTTGTAATTCTGGCTGCCAATGCAGTACATTGGCTAATTCACCAAGCCTCCAAAGCTGGTATTGCCTATGGGCTGAGATTTCACATTCGGAAACTAAATAAGCAAGTGTTTCTTCCCGTTCTCCCCGCATTCTACAGATGGGAGAGACATTCTCTTATCAATGTGATGCTTAATTAGCCTCGTTCTTTTGCCTATTCTTGTCCTAATAGGGTTCCTTCGGTTGCCTCCTTTACGTCTCAAAACTTAAAATCCTTAGAGAATCGAACTTCAAATCCATAGCAGATAATTCAAAAGCGGAAAATATTCCTATGCAAAAACACACCATGAAGAATTGTCCAGTCTAAAGTAAAACGATTTGTGAATGCTGTCTCCTCATCTAAAACTACTTGCGAATGTTGTCTCCTAATTTAAAACTACTTGTGATTGCTGTCTCCTCGTTTAAAAAGAAGACTATAAGCACGAAATATACCAAAACAATTTCCTTGTAAAGGGCGTCCGCTTATGACTAACCACCCCTCCTTGTTAATCCTCTCTCCCCTAACGTGCGGATATCCCTTATGGATGGCCCCTGTATGAGAACCAGTATGTACTAGCAACATTACTATGCAATCAAATATGAAAACTTTATTAATATTCCATCAAAATATACAACTGTAAACCTCGCTTGAAAAGGTAGTCTACAGATGGCTACTTGGGTAATACAAGAAAAAAACAGAGAACACTAAAGTTAAAGATAAGAAGTTCTGGAGAGTCCCAATCTTTATTACGGCCACAGAATATGTAGTATGTAGTTCTTATGGCAATGGTTATTGTCCGTCTTATTATATATTTTCTGGTTGTGATGTCGTATTTAAGGTCCTTTAACATATCAAGAAAGCTTCAGGTGTGCTGGTCAAAAATACCAAGAGCACTCATGGACAAATTTATATATTTAACTTCATTAAATTTTTGCTGCTGTTCCCTTATTAAGGTCGTATCTTGAGTTGTTTCCTATACTAATAATAAGTATAATAATATATGTCCTGGGTAGGATGTTAAACTGCAACCGGTTATGGAGCTTCGAAGTAGGATAATTAGGTTACCCTTTGCAATAGCTACCTCCAGGTCACCCTTAAGCAAGGTGTAGTACCTGCAAGTTCTCACCGAGACTATGGAATATCAGGTTGACGTCTGGCGGGGGCTAGTATGCTTCATGGGTAGAGGGGACTCTTTAGCCTTGGCTGGCAACTCCTCTAGTGATGGTGTCACAATCAAGCCATACAAGCAATTCTTTTTATGGAAGAAATGAAACAAAGTTATATACAGTATCGATCGTCGCGCGGGTAAACAAGGACTGCATCCCTTAGTAGGGAATCAGGTTGTGGTCAAAAAGTTTTCTGCCGGAATAAACTCTTCGAATAATGCATTTGAGGATCACCATGTCGAGGGAAGTATCCGCCAAGGGCCTCAAAATGCAACACCTCAAACCCACCAAAGAGCAACAAGAATTAAATGGTCAAGGGAAGAGTACAAGGATGTCGTTATGGAGCTTCGAAGAAGGATAGTGAAACAAACCACCTTGTCTCACGCCACCCTGAATTAGAGAAAGCAGAAGACACCCAAAGACACAATAAAATAGCAGCCTATTCCATTGGAGAATTTGTAGGCACCATAACATTAAGTGCAAGCCAGATACTACCAACACAACCCAAAAACAGTAACAGACAATACCGAAGTCACTGTATTGTGGGACATGCCAGTCCAAACTGACAAAGAAATCAAGACCAATAAGCCTGACATAATAGTGAAACATCCATTTAGCCGCTACGAAAAATGCATCAACTTCTTGGGGAACAACGTTTAGTAGAGGGTATCTTGCGGCACTTTTCCTTCAGCGTTTACCCCCGAGTGCCCTGCTCATCCTTGCTACAACTGCCGACACTCTTTCCCTCCATCAAATTGTTGCCACAGCTAATAAAATTTTAGAAGTTGCTACCCCTTCCACTCAGATCACAACTGTTCAACAACCAGTTCCTCCTTCATCTGCTTCAGCTTCCAAAAAAATGGTTACCCTTTACAACCAAGTTGACAAGCTCACAGCTCAAATCGAGAGCCTAGTTAATCACCTTCAAATTCAGCCTCCTCGCTACAATTCTCTACGCAGACGTTCTCCTTCTCAGATTCGTCGATTCTCTCCGTCAGCAATGCCTTCTCTGTGCTGGTACCACCATCGCTATGGTAGCAATGCTTGCAAACGTTCACCATCCTACTCCTTTACTTCACTTGCGTTCCCTCAGGGAAACGGCCAAGTCAGCACCTAGGGACCCGGAGTCATGCTGGTTCTGATTTCCAAAGTCGTCTATTTTATGTGACTGATCGTATTAGTGACACATGATTCTTGATAGACACCGAAGCTGAAGTCAGTGTAATCCCACATGCTAGGATAGAAAAATACCATTGCTCTTCACATCATTCGCAAGTTGCCGATAAACTCCAATTACTGCCTATGGTCACAAATCACTCTTTTGATATTGGACTTCGTCTTGTCTACCGCTGGATCTTCACCATTGCTGATGTACCATTCCCCATCCTTGGTGCTGATTTCCCGGCTTCCCATGATCTGATTGAAGATGTCTTTCGCCGCAAACTTCCTGATTGGACTATGAAGTTATCTATCCATTGTATTCAATCGCATGATCCTTCACCCTGCCCAATCTTTGCCCTCCCGGATACTGAAACTTCTTATCACTGTTTACTAAACAACTTTCCTGATATCACTCGTCCTTTATATCATGCAGCAATCATTAAGCATTCTGTTACTCACCATGTTCGCAAGCAAGGTTCGCCCATTGTCAGTTGCACCAGACGTCTAGCTTCTGATCGTCTTCCCATCGGTAAAGCTGAATTCCAGTACATGTTACAACTTGGGATTAATCGCCCATCCCAAAGTCCTTGGTCCTCTCCATTACATGTGGTACCAAAGCCCACTCCTGGTGACTGGCGTCCATGTGGTGATTACCGTGCAATAAACAATGCTACTAGTTCCGATTGCTATCCTATACCTCACATTCAAGACTATTCTGCAACATTCAATGGTAAGACTATCTTCTCCCAAAATTGATTTAGTGCTTGCCTACCACCAGATTCCAGTAGAGCCAAGTGATATTCCGAAAACTGCCCTTATCACACCTTTCGGTTTCCTTGAATTCGTTTGTAAGCCATTGACTACACAATGATGCGCAAACTTTTCAATGTTTCATCCATGAAGTTTTAAGAGGTTTTGATTTTGTTTATGCATACATTGACGACCAATTGGCAGCCAGTTCTTCACCCACTAAGCATTTGGAAAACTTGAATCTGCTTGTCACACGTCTTCAAGAGTATGGCATTCTTATTAATCCAGAAAAATGCCAATTTGGCCAATCATCCTTGGACTTCTTGAGAAATCTCATTACTTCAGGGGGAGTGTCCCTTCCACAGAAAGTTTCTGCCATTCTTGATTTTGCACCAGCCATATCACTTACACAACTTCGCGAATTTCTTGGATTAATCAATTTTTATCGTCGTTTTATCTCAAACTGTCCCACTATTCTCCAACCATTAACTGATTTGTTATCAAGATATAAAAGAAGCCTTGCCTTTAAACGGCGATTCTTTGTCTGCTTTCAATAACATCAAACAGGCTCTTGATGATGCAGCGCTACTCATTCATCCTTCAGTGGATGGTCCATATTCTCTTACTGTTGATGCCTCCAATATTGCAGTTGGAGCAGTGCTACAACAGTATAGTCAGGGAATTTGGCGACCGATACTTTTCTTTTCCAAGCGATTGCAGCCTGCTGAGACAAACTACAGTATCTTCACTCGCAAACTTTTAGCCGTATACCTTGCTATCAAGCACTTTTGCTGCTGCCTAGAAGGACGGGAATTTCACATGTGAACTTATCATAAGCCACTCATACATGCATTATCATCACCAGGTCGATACTCACCTACGAAAATCCGCCATCTTGATATCATTTCCCATTTCACTTCTGATATTCGTCATATTTCTGGTCATGACAATGTTGTTGCCGATGCTTCATCTCGTATAGCAGTCAATTCTTTTACTAGTTTTTCCTCTCTTAATTTTTCATTATTTTTTCACAGGCTCAAGACGGTGACCTAGAACTTACAGTTCTCCATTCCTCCTCTTCTAAGTCTCTCAAGCCATTTCCTCTTCCATCATCCTCTGGAACAATGCTCTGTGAGGTTTCCACTGGCACCCCCACCCATATATTCTTTCTAGTTACCGACACCTTATTTTTGACACACTCCATTCGATTTCCCACCCCAGTATCAGAGCAACACAATCACAGAACACAATGTCTTATCACCCAGCGCTATGTTTGGCCTAGTATCCATCGCCTGTGGATTCGCACTTGCCATCACTGTCAGCAAGCAAAAGTTCTCAGACACACTAAGGCATCCATTGCAACTTTTGCTAACCAAGATGTTCGTTTTCATCGATATAGGTGGAACACTGCCTCAATCAAATAATCACAAATACCTCCTGACATGTATTGATAGATTCACACGCAAGCCAGAAGCTATTGTAATTCCCGATATCACTGCCAAGACAATTACTAGTGCATTTGTTACACGTTGGACTTTCACCTTTGGTATTCCTTCCACTGTCACAACAGATAGGGGTTCCAAATTTGAACCTCATATTTTCAATTTGGTTAATGCTCTGTTAGGCTCCAAATGGACGTGTACCACTGCCTGTCACCCTTGTGCCAAAGGTCTTGTTGAGTGCTTCCATCGACAATGGGGGGAGGGATGTAGTGAGATTTTGATTGACGGCTATGGACCTATTTGCATTAGAAATAGACATTGGAATTCAAACTCTTTTGTTTTAGCTGTAGACCCTACTATTTGACTGTAACATTGTTTATTTTGTAGAAAGAATCTAGTGTCGCTTAAAAACGGCAGTTATTGAAAAACCAGGATCTGTTTTCTCCTCTGGCAACCATAATTAAGTCGAGGAAGATAATAGCCAAACACACTAAAAGAAAACACCGGAAGTGCGGTACGGATGCTCAAAATATGCAAATACAGTGTACCTATGGAGACAACAAAATAGCGACAAAATAAGATATGCGAAACAAATGGTCTATCATCAAAGCATCAAGGGTATGACGTAGAACCATAACTGGCTATCGAAAACAACATAATGAAAGTTCAATGGGATTTCACAATTCAAATAGAGAAAGAAATAACAGCGATTTGCCTCGATAGAGCACTTATCGACAAAAATACAGAACTGCTTTACTAATATCTAGAGATAACAAAATTGTTGATAAGCATACTAATAAAGTCTTTGACAAAATGTTCACCAATTACATTGGAAAGATACCTGGAACGATAAGTATACATACATAAGATTCAAACAATAACACTATTGGGAACTGCTATGCAGCAAGAAGAGGCAGCTAGTGGGACCATGGGATCAGTGTGGACTGGGACGCGATACCAACAAATATTGACACTTTGAATATCAGCGTATGAAAATTTCCTTTGCCTAAGAAGATAAGGTTTTCTACCCTTTGTTTCCTGGTTTCTATAGCAACCCATTAAAATTTTATTTTTCTGATTAAAAATTTAGATTTTCCACATTAAATTACACCTACCAACCAGATGGAAGTATTGCAAACAATAAAGATTTTAGATTTTTAACCTTCCAAGTACTTGCTGTCGAAGTGCTACAGCCATGAAGTGTATGAAATTTTAACTGCCTGTGCTCTAGGTTATACAAAGTAACCTAAGAAATGGGGTGGACACACTTGTACATATACAACAATAGCTCATCGTAAAGTAAACAGGATGTATCACTTAAGGAGTATAAAATATCAGCAAGCACAAAGACCTGGAAATTGAAATACAGAAGACGTGGCAATTGAAAGCGACAATAATGCCCGTTGTATCTGGGGCTTTAGGTATGATACAGAAGAAAACTGAAAGTCTTTTCAAGCGAATGCCAGGGAACGCTTGTCTGCAAGAATTACAAAAGATAGTACTGAATGGGACGTCTCGTCTACCTGCAACATGTGCTTTCTCTGTGATCCTATATATTGCTCTTACATAATCAAAGGATCAAGGTACCAGTACGGTTGAAAAATGTTAAAAAATTGAAACTTTTTTCATGTCTATTTAAAAGCCCCATTATTGGTGTTTAAAATTAAAAAAGTTTTGATCATTGTAGGTAGCTAAAGACTAATAAATTTTGGCATTGTTAAGCAGTGGTCTTGCCCAAACCGTTTACATTTATCATTCATCCTGTGAATGAGGTACACCGTAAGAACAGTAAAATTTTGTGAATGCCGGGCATCGATATACCCACTTGAAGCTCAGAATTCCCTCTTTCAACCACGCTTGGAATAGAAGGTACTTCACGAAGAGCTCCCTTTGAAACTAATTTGAGGGTAACTATTGCGTCCAGGGGTATCGGTTGTGGGCACTCTGCTTTGACAGAATGGGGCTCAATCATAAACAGGCCAAGGTTTTTGGCCAAAACAACATTTCACTCTTTACAAGAAAGGGTACGTGACGGCAGCAAGAAGGCGTACAATGACATTTCGCAGAAGACAGTAGAAAAAGTGAAAGAGGCATACAGGGAGTTTGGTGTTGTTCCAAATGAAAATGGTAACCTGGACATAAGTGTTTCTTGTGATGGAACCTGGCAAAAAAGGGGACACTCATCATATAATTGTGTTGCTTCAGTAATTGACCTCTTAAGTGGCTCACTAATTGATGTAGAAGTATTGTCAAATCATTGCTCCAAGTGCAATAAAGGCCCAGATGAAAGTGATCCAACATATGAAGATTGGAAAAAAATCACATCAAATGTCTACGTGTCACAAGAATTTTGATGGCAAATCAAATGCTATGGAGGTAGAATGTGCTAACAGAATTTGGAGTAGGTCAGTTTAAAGGTATGACCTATGCTACACTACAATGTTGTCAAATGGGGATTCAAAAGCATATGATACCATCTCCACAATGGAAGTTGATGGCAAGGATAAAACAATAGAGAGAGAAGAATGCATCTACAGTAGAACTCGCATAATTCGGATCTAATTGGACCGCCTAATTTCGTCCGGATTAAAGCAAATCCGGATTACGTTAAATTTTTTTCAGGGACCCCGTTAAATGTATGTTGTTGTTGTCTGGAGGTCACTCCCAG
Source organism: Mastigias papua (assembly GCA_964019165.1). Classification (NCBI taxonomy): domain Eukaryota; kingdom Metazoa; phylum Cnidaria; class Scyphozoa; order Rhizostomeae; family Mastigiidae; genus Mastigias; species Mastigias papua. Next base: position 9,213,390 of record OZ025273.1, read on the forward strand.
CATATTTCGGATTCACGTACAATGTCATAATTCAAGTCACTCCTGAATACCTATTGACAGATAGGTTGTGCAGTCGTCGACTACCATTGCAATTTTTCTATGTTTAAGTTTTATTTGTCTGTCTAGTTTCGCTAACCATTCAGTGAACAGTTCCCTTGTCATCCACGCATTCTTATTTGCCTTGTAAGTAACGGGAATATGAAGCACATTTCTGAAAGCCAGAGGCTTTTGGCTTCTGCCCACCACTATTAGCAGCACCTTTTTCCTTCCAGTCATGTTTGCCGCAACTAATGCAGTAATCCTAGTCTTGCTTTTTGCCACCATGCTGCTTTGTACCGATGAATCCTAGGCTTTTTCTGGTAACAGTGGCCAGAACAGACCGATTTCATCAGCATTATAAATGTTCTCTGGTTCAAACAACTTTAGGATCTCTTTTAGTTTTCCTACCTTCCACTCTTTCACAGTTCAGTATCCACTCCCCCTGCTTCGCTTGATTTCAAAATTTTCCCCATTCCGTAGCTTTTTTTAATCGGTGGATCCATCCCGAGGTCATTCCGAACTTTCATAACCGAATTCCTTAAGAAATAGCTAGCCTTTGCTACAAGCATGTCTCCGTCAATTTTCAAATCAGAATCGGTACAATACTGACGGAACCGAATAATAAGAGCGGTATCGATGTTGGAAAATGTACATTTTTTACACGCTTTATTGTACCCTTTCTTGCATCTGGTGGATTTTCCACGACATTAAAAGCTTTTTTCTTCGTTTTTGCCTTCATCATATGACTTAAAGTGTGTGTTTTTATTCCAAACTTTAACGCTATGTCGCTTCTTTTTTTTCCCGGATTCTCATCGCAAAATTTAATTACTCTATATTTCTCTTAGTACGTACGATCTGTATGCTTTCGCTTTGAAGCCATGGTGACTATGAAAGTGTATTGTTTTAAAGTGTTGCCAACAAGCTGGCCTCTGCTTGAAGCAGGAATTCATGTCACTTATTGGTTATAATGTATGCAGTTAGGATAGGGTAATACAGTGAAGAACACACCTGTGCTTATTGACATATGTCTAAGATCGTTTATCCGGACTACCGTAAAAAAATAGCATAATTGCTCATACATATAGTCCGGTTTATGCATTTATCCGGACTAGGAAATCCGGATAAAGGGAATTACTTTAGTACATTTCAATAGGAAATTAATTGGACCTAGCAATTCTGTACGGAATACAACAAAATCCGGATAAAGCCGATCCGAATTATGCGAGTTCTACTGTATTACTTCTAGAAAAGAATGGGCACAGCTCTTCGAAACCTGGTAGCTGAAGCTAAGGCACAGAAGAAGCCAATTGGAGGAAGGGGTAAGCTCACCAAAGATATGACGGCAAAAATCCAAAATTATTATGGAAGGGCTATCAAGGACAATTCAGGGGATACTTCCATCACGAAGAAGAGGATATTTGCCATACTTTTTCATCTTTCTTCGACTGATGCTGCACCAAAGCAAGTTCATTGTCCACCTGGAGAGAAACCTTGGTGTTCTTGGCAAAGAGCAGTTGCCAAAAGTAAAGTTCCAGGTTAACATAAAGATCATGAAGGGCTGCCATTTGAAACTGGTAAGAAACTGGTACAAAATTTTCCAGCGCTCGACAGAGGAAAGCTTGCTGGAGAGGTGTAAACAAAACAGCACCCAAAATGCAAATGAGTCTCTGCATAATCTCAAGTGGCGGTTCTGTTCCAAAATAACATATGTTGGCAGAAAAGTTATAGAAATGGCAGCCAATCTATCAGTGTGTTGGTTTTCTGTTGGAGCAACAGTTACGTCACTGTTACTTGACATACTTTGCTTGTCACCAGGAAGGTCTCTGATGGAAGCAGCAAAAGAAAATTAGTAGCTAGGGTAATATCCACTGAAAAGGCATGTGAAGAAGAGACAAAAAAGAGAAGAAGGAAGCTAGGGTATGAAAAGGCATCTAAGCAAAAGAACACATCATCAAATGAGGGAAGCTCATATAAGCCAGGAGCATTCTAACTTTATGTAGCTTTATTTGAGATTTTATGATCATAGCACATGAAAATCAGTACCATCGAACCATATTTTATCCATAAAATGAAAAAAGCCCAAATTCCAAAAAATAGAACCAATTATGATTCTGTAATTATTTGGCTTATTTTTAGAAAAAAGTAGCAAAAGCTTTACTTTAATGTATCATTGGTATATTTTCTAGAAAAGAATCAAAAGATTTAAAAACCGCACCTTGAACTTTCAAACCATTTTTCTTACATTTTACATTTTCGCATCTACTCTACTTTAAAATCAGTTAGAAATAATGAAAATGGAAAGGGAATCTTTCATGCTAAATGTTACGATGGTTAGAAATAGGAGAGTACAAGTATCTATGCAAGATGTGCAGATACTGACCTGTTTTTAAGTTAGAAGCCAAGAAATAGTTCACTTCTGTAGCAAATAATGCTTTTTAACTGCATTAGTACATAGTACTGTCTATAAAAAGCCTTATAGGGCAGATATAAAAAAAACTAACTTGCTGCTTGCACTCTTTGGTATGTATACAATGTAAAAGTCTAGTTATGAGTAGTCTTGAATATTAGTGAATGAAAATTTCCTTTTCCTAATAAGATAAGGTTTTCTACGGTTGTTTCCTGGTTTCCATAGCAACCAATTAAAACTTTACTTCTCTGATTAAAAATTTGGATTTTCCACATTAAATTACCCATACCAGCCAAAGTTGATGGATGTATTGCAAGTAATAAAAATGTTAGACTTTTAACCTTCCAAGTACTTGCTGTCGAAGTGCTACAGGTATGAAGCTGAAGAAGAGTTATGTAAAATAATAAGCTTCTGCCATGGCTTCGAGACTGTTAGGGCGTGCTCTCGTAAGCTCTGGCTGATTTCATGGTGGCGTTGCTCATGTAAGGCGTCTTATGTTATTCAGTTTTATCGATGAGAAGAGTTAGGGACTTTTAGTATATTAGGTGGAGTATCAGTGGTGAGTCGACTAGCAAAAAGCGTTTTAACCGGATCAATTACTTGCAGATAGGCCTAAGGACGAAGTACACGTGCAATGACGTCGGGTACTCGTGCTGCTCGATTAGCGGATGATCAAATTAAGAAAGTTATCGAGGAAGTCGTACATGATTCTGGTCTTATTACAGATGATCGTATGGCGAGATACATGTCGGATTTGCAGGCCAATTTGAAATCCACGCTAATAACAGAAATCGAAAAGGCTACCCAACCTCTTGTCAGCCAAGTCGCATCATTGGAGAGGAAACTAGAGTCTTACGAAGCTCGTGTTGTTGCGCTCGATAGTAAGGTTGATACCCTTGAAAGGAAAGTTGAGTCATTGGAGAGGGAACTTAAATGCTGTCAGGTCCAAAAGGCTAGGATGGAAATACGTTGTAACTCACAGGCTACAGAAATTCAAACTCATTCTGATACCAACTCGCCGTTGACTTTTCTAACACATATTATGTTGGCCATACAGATAATGGTTTACTGTAAACAAAATAAACAAAATATACTAACATTATTTCTACTAAAAGGTAACGAATGGCAAAGCAACAGCGTAAGTACGCTATGAAACGAAATACAAAAGAACGATTAATGCCAATAATAAGCTACTTACAATCCGTGTGTCCCTGTAGCTTGTTGAACGAAATAAATATGACCCTACCAAAGCACTAATAACTTAGGTCATATATATTGGAGCAAAAATATTATGAACGACTTTTCCACAGCGAGAAGCGAACCGAAGCTAAAAATACAACAATCAACCAACTGACACTACTGCTTGACAAACATCTAAATTGTAGGTGTGAAAATGCCAATCAACCGTGAAACAAACACAATAGGTACTATACAAATTAATAACGAGACGAATACAAAGGACTACTTTAGCAACACAGTTACAAGTGTCCGTTTAACAGTCTTTCAGAACAATAATTCGGAATTCACGCGCAACATACGTATTGACGACTCAGAACAGTATAGTCGCCGTTCATGCCTTAGATTAACCGGTGTACCCCTACCACATGACAAGAAAGAAACGGCTACGGAATGCTCAGAGAAAGTCAAGCAGGTTCTTGGAAAATTGGAGGTGCAACTCATGAATGAGTGCATTGACCGAGCTCACCGTATTGGGCCAATTAAGGAGATAAAGGGTGATAATGGTTCTTCAACCGTTCAACAGCCTATCATAATTAAGTTCACCAATTGGTCTACGAGAATGGCTGTTTATCGTGCACGGAAGAAACTGAACGGCCCAAGGATTTTTCTAGACCTAACAACGCGTAGAGCGAAGCTCTTGTCTAGTGCCATTAGTAAAGTTGAACCAATTGATGCCATTAAATATGCTTTCGCTGACATTAACTGTCGCCTTGGTCTGAAAATGTCTGACGGAAGGCTGTTGTTTTTCAATGATGAAACGGAACTCGCGAAACTTCTGGAATAATTTCCCATTACTCGTCGTTATGGTTACTCATCTAAGTCGTAGTTGGTATTGAATTTCTTTTTTTAAATAATTTTGTGCTTTGCTTCTTTTTGCTTTATATATATGGTAGCTAACTAATATTACACGTTTGGGTTTATGTTCGCGGAAGTCTGGTTACGCTATGTCTTTTGAATGAGCGTGGCTAGACTTCCACGTAATTCGGTTATGCAGTTTGTTAACCCAGGATTTACAAGACTAAAACGTAGCGTTGTCATTTGCATCGTGATTTCTGTGATTTTGTCGTCACAATAAAACGAATATTCCCGGTGGTGACAAGCTATCTTGATTTTGTTCCAATACAATATGTTAATCGTGCCAAGTGACTTTGCTCTAAAACAGGTCTCCAGAGATAACTTCTCTTCTATCGATTTCCTTGAAATTTGTGTAGCCTATGAGCAGCCCCATGTTATGTCAAAATAAGGTTGCTGAGGAGCTTCTTGTGATGTTTGTATTCGTAATGTTATTTGTCTATGTTTCTATTATCCTTAGGTTAATTTTTTTCGTTTGGCTGCACAGATTTATGATGCGGATTTCACTGTTGTCCTGCCAAGGGTCACCTGACAATTTGAATGAACCTGTGTGAGGTTGATCTTTGGCGAGCAGCTATTGGTAACTTTCACTCAAGCCGTATTCGAATGTCCGTCCTGAATCGTTGCTCTCCTTTGTCTTATGTACTACAAGTTGTGCCATTATTGCTTCTATGCGGCTTCTGTGTGCTGATATATATCTTTGCTATTCCTTTAGGTATATTATTATTGCTAATTTCTCAAATGTTTCCTCTTCCTGGATGCAAACCATTGCAAATTTTCGTAGTGAAGGCAGCACTTTGTAGTCCACTGTTGCTATTAACGAAAGCTAGCTATTTCTCAATCCCTTCTGCCACAGGAAGGTTGTACCGCTCATTCTTAAATGCCCTTTCTTCCTATGCTTATCTTTTCATTATCTGCGAGTTTGCAAATATGTTATTTTTACAGTGGGTTCAGTCACAGTTAATTCTGCATAGTAACGATATTGAAAAGAATCCTGGTCCAGTTGCTAATGTGGGCAATTGTTTTAATTTTTGTTGCTGGAACTTAAATAGTATTGCGGCTTACGATTTTTCCCGGGTGTCGTTACTAGAGGCGTTCAATAACATTCACAAATTTGATGTTATCGCAATTTGTGAAACCCATGTAGACAGCACGTTCGATCTTCCAGACAATTCAGTGAATGCTGATAAAGTTGAAATTAGTAGATATGAATTCATAAAAAAAAATCACCCTGGTGATATAAAGCGTGGGGGTGTTGGTCTATTTTTTAAAGAAACGTTACCACTTAAACAGAGGAGAGATCTGGAGGTATTGCAAGAGTGCCTAGTGTGTGAGCTCTGCTATGAGAGCAAGAAACTCTTTTTTGTTGTAATATATCGAAGTCCCAGTCAAAGTAGGGAAGATTTTGACCATTTTCTTGATCAATTTGAGCATTTAATATCCATCGTGAATCAGGAAAATCCATACTCAGTCATAGTTACTGGAGACTTCAACTGCAGGTCACCTTTATGGTGGCCTGATGATATCGGTAATGTTGAAGGGGAACTCTTTGAGCCTCTTACATCTAGTCTTGACTTACATCAGTTAGTTACCGAGCCGACTCACTTCATTGGAAACAGCAAGTCTTGCATTGATCTGATATTCACGGACCAACCGAATTTGTTTATTGAAACTGAGATTCATCCATCTCTAGATCCATTTTGTCATCACAGCATAGTAAGTGGCAAAATTAGCATTAGATGTCCACCTGTTCCGTCTTTTAAAAGGCAGATCTGGGACTACCACAAGGCTGATTCCAATGCTATACGCCAAAGCATCTAACAGTTTCCTTGGGGTCGACACCTCACAGGACTTTCTCCTGATGAGCAAACTAGTTTGTTAACGGAAACTCTTTTAAACATTTTCTCTAATTTCATCCCCAATCGGATTATCAATGTCAAATCACGTGACCCACCGTGGATAAATCGTAGTATAAAGAATCTTCTGTTGCGTAGTAAAAGAGCATATAGAAAGTATATTAGGAAGGGTTATAAGGAGGAGGATAGAGATCAAGTCGAATTATTGAGGGAAGAGGTACGCCAGTCAATTGAAAATGCCAGGCAAAATTATCTAGAAAGCTTAGGTAATGATCTTGCCAATAAAGAAACTGGAAATAAGAAGTATTGGTCTATTATGAATAGTTTGTTTAACAAGAATAAATTTCCGGTCATCCCACCACTTCTAGTTAACGACATATTCGTGACCAACTGTGCCAAGAAAGCTGAACTGTTCAATTCACACTTTGCTCAACAATGCTCTGTAATTGAAACAGGTAGCACCCTTCCTCAGTTCCATCCCCTAACTCAAGAAACTTTGGGTACATGTATAATTACTGAGGAGATTATTTTGAACTTAATTCGCTCCCTTAATCCTAATAAAGCGCATGGTTGGGATGAAATATCCATAAGAATGATTCTTATTTGTGACTCCTCAATCGTATCTCCACTTAAAATTATTTTTCAAAATTGTCTTAATAGGGGAATATTCCCAAAAATATGGAAAAAGGGGAATATTGTCCCTATTCACAAGAAATCTTCCAAGCAACTGCTCAAAAATTATAGGCCTATCTCCCTTCTACCTGTGTTTGGCAAAATCTTCGAGAAAGCTATTTATTCTAGTATTTATGAATTCCTTGAAAAAAATAATCTTCTTTCAGCAAAACAATCAGGTTTTAGGCCAGGCGACTCAACAACAAACCAGCTATTAGCAATCACCCATGAAATTTTCTCTTCCTTTAACTGTAATCCCCCTTTAGATGTAAGATCGGTTAATCTGGATATTTCAAAAGCTTTCGATAGAGTTTGGCATGAAGGTCTCATTTTCAAGATCAGACAATGTGGAATAAGGGGCAATCTGACGAAACTCCTCACTAGCTTTTTATCTGAACGCCAACAAAGGACTGTTATAAACGGTAAATTTTCCAGGTGGGGAGATGTATCAGCCGGTGTGCCGCAGGGGTCGATCTTAGGCCCACTCTTGTTCCTTGTATATATCAATGACCTGCCTGATGGACTGGAATCAAATGTTCGTATATTTGCCGATGACACGTCTTTATTCTCGGTCGTTCACGATCCTCAATTGTCTTCTGATATTATTAACTATGACCTTTCCTTGATAAAGTTGTGGGCACACCAGTGGAAAATGTCTTTTAACCCTGAACCTTCGAAACAAGCTGCGCAATTGATTTTTTCTCGTAAAAGAGATCAACTGGCTCATCCCGAAATTTACTTTAATGACATTCAAGTTTCTTCAGTCGATGAACACAAACATCTTGGACTTATTCTGGACGAAAAGCTAACTTTCTCCTCCCACATAAAAGAGCTCCTAGGTAAAGCCAATAAAGGAATAGGTATGATCAAACTTCTTTCCCGTTACCTACCACGCCCGTCATTGGACCAAATATATAAGCTACATGTCAGATCACATTTTGACTACTGTGATATAATATATCACGTGCCACCCGTGGATAATCCCTACTCGCAAGAATATACGCAGAATCTTCTTATGAATCGACTCGAGTCAATGCAATACAATGCGGCTCTTGCTATCACTGGTGCATGGCGAGGTACCTCTCGCGAAAAAATTTATAAGGAATTAGGATGGGAGTCGCTCAGTGACAGAAGGTGGTACAGAAGACTGGTTCTTTTTTTCAAAATTGTCAATGGCCTTGTCCCTGATTATCTATCTTCGTTACTTCCTGAAATAAGAGAACAAAGATATGACCTCAGAAACACCTACAGCTACGAAGTACCAAAACGACGAACTGATGCCTTTAAAAACAGTTTTTTTCCACACTGCATCAACGAGTGGAACAAACTGAGCTTAGAGTTTCGTGAAGTAAGGTCACTTTCACTTTTTAAAACTAAATTAATTAAATTAGTAAGACCTATTAAAGGACAACTTTACGGTATTCATGACCAACCAGGAGTGTGTAGGCTAACTCAGTTGAAATTGGGTCTAAGTCCTTTTCGTGAACACAAATTTAGACATAACTTCCTTGATACCACTGACCCAATGTGCTTATATAATGATGGCATTGAAACCACTACTCATTTCTTGCTGCTCTGCCAAGAATACGCTGCCCAGAGAACGGTGCTCCTTGGCAGGATTTCTCCCATTTGCGCATCTTATGGAGTTGACTGTAGTATGTTGAACGACCAAGAACTGCTCAATCTCTTACTTCATGGCAATGATGCCTTCAATGAAAATTCGAATAAGAGCATTCTCTTGGCGACAATCTCCTACATCAACTCAACAAACAGATTTATTTAATTTGCAGCCTTTTATGTCGATTTTTTTTGTCCCGTGACGGTTTTACTCCAATAGGGATCAAATGCATGTTCATCGTGGCATATTTTTTTTTCAATTCATTCTAGCGTATCTGGAGCGTCTAGGGGTTAAAATTTTTCAAATGGCGTGTCTTGCATGCGAGACCCCTATTGGAGTAGGAAGGGCACTTTTAGTTATATGTCTGTCTTGTATTGTTCATTGTTTATGTTGGCTGCAGAAGAGATGTGCTAAATCACACCTTATGTGGTATCGTTATGTAAATTGTATTCCAAAAGGGTGAGGTTGTGTCTAATGCTATGTTTTTAAGAATTTGTATTTGATATTCACCCGTAGTATATAACTTGTATTTGTAGATTAAGTTGTAGTTGTAGATTATTCTTTGATATATATATAAAAAAAAAAATAATAAAAATAAAGAAAAAAATAACGTTAGTAGGTGATGGAACGTTAGTAGGTCTATATCTAAACAGATATCTAAACAGTAATAGTCCTACAAGCCATAAATCATATACAAAACTTTTATAAAAATTTTACATTCTATGTTTGTCTCTAATACACTAACGGGTACTTGAAGATTATCTCCACGAACCGCATTATCCATTCTGTCTATATAACTATGCCTTGTTTCCAGGTGTTCCCTTCCGTGCTTTCGCGAATTCAATTTAAAAGCAGCTATTTCCCAATATTTTCTGAAGTCTTCGTATACGTCTTGCAGTATTTGAATTCAAACTGCATTTACTCCATCATATTGAGAGAGATCAGAAAGCCGCACCACATGCTCAAAAGGCCAAGGCAAGGCGCATCATATGGGCCCTTTACAACTGTAAAAATACGACAATATGTGTTCCCTTGCCTTGTCCATCGACATCTACATTTTTTAATTCTTCTGATATTCGAACCGAGCTTCTACGAACTTCTTTTTCACTCCGAACAACACTCCACATTCTTCGCTGCGAAGTCTTTGGAATGACATATGATATGGCCGCAATGGCTCACGATGGATCTCGGTGGTGATTTCTGTATGCCTTTCAAGACCCTCACGATATTATAATGAAAATCCTTCCACTCTTGCTTGTAAGAATAGACAATCATCTTCAATAAAGCCTCCATTTTCAAGTGAAGAGAGAGGTAGAAGCAATGGACATCCGGATGAAATATTAGCATCCTTCTTTGGTCGCTGAAATGATACACTTAATGGGTCTGGTCGGAAAGAATCTTGTACATTTACTCCACCATTTTGAGAGAGAACAGACAACTGCACCACTTGCTTAAAAGGCCAAGGCAAGAGCGCATCATATGGGCCCTTTAAAACTGTAAAAAATACGCTAATATGTGTGCCCTTGCCTTGCCCATCGCCATTTAAGTAAACGCGCATACACATTTTGTATCCTCGCGTCCCACTGAAGAACGGCGGGCTCAAAATATACGTTTTTTTTCTCGTAATGGCATCATGTCTCTTTCTTATAACGTCAGTTATCTTCCACAACAAAGTTCCATCATAAGATGTCACTTCACCCCCATTCAACTGAGCTTCAAGACTTTCAATTCGAGAATCTTTAAAGTCAAGTTTTCTTTCCAGTTGCAAAAGTCTGTTTTCTTGCAATTTAAAACTCTCAGCGAATTTTTCTAATGCACTAATGCGCTGTTCATTATTACCTCCAGGAACTGCACCCACCATTCTGTCCTCCTGAAAACAAGCTAACATCGCTTCTATATTATTAAGCCGAGTTTCCAGGTTGTCCCTTCCATGTTTCTGCGAATTCAATTTCAATGCAGCAATCTCTTTAAGAATGTCTGCAAATTTCATATCAATTTCATAGCATCTAGTTTCAAACTGCTTTGAGGCAACCATCACACTAGCACTTGTATATTTTAAATCCTTCTGAACTTCCTCTTGGAATCCAACGAACTTCTTATTCAGTCCAAACAATACTCTAAATTCTTCGTTACAAATCCTCTGCAATGATGTATGATCTCGGAGCAATAATTCAAGATGGATCTCTGTGGCAATTCGTGCATGGTTTTCTACATCCTCACGTGATTGCTTCTATCAATGTAATACAAACACATAAATAATATCTTCTGAGAAAAGAGAATGCATCAGTTGTAGTGATCCATTCTAGCCACCGACCATATGTACTCTCAATTCATATGTACTCAAAGTATTCTCATAAAAACAATGATTCTGCAGCCCTCACTGTCCTCAAGTGGCGTAGACTCTAATGTATGACTAGGGGCTTTTCCAACACTTGCTAATTACGAAACTAAGTCCTTGGTACACATCTTATTTACATAAACGCTAAGAATGTGATTCAGTAAAGAAAGCCTTTCAATACAGTGAATTTCATGAGCTGAGAAGTTTTTCTGCAGTGTCTTAAAAAGCAGCTCTTTTTCAAAAAGGAATATTTCATCTATAATAATTAATGTCAAAGTCTTCCCTCAAGAGTTAGCAGCAGTGCAGAAGAGAAGAGTTGATCCACAAACTACTAGCTCTACTGATGGCCAAAAACAACTAATTAGAGGACTGCCATTTCTTACTTCTTGAACGTTGAAGTTCTTAAAACAAATACATTGCACATATACATACATGAACTTCAGGGCAGCCAACTTCAGTAAAAGGACAATGCATTTCTGCTTTCTCACATTCATAGTCAATGTGGTTCTGGTGCTGATTGAAAAAAGAAATCGGTCTCAAAATATGACAATTAAAAAAGATTGGATAGATAGGCAAATGAGAATTCTCCTATTTTCTTGTTCCTACAAGATTTTTCCTCTCCTATTCATGATCACAACAATCTTGCAAGATCACATCTTTGGGTATCAGTCAAACTCAAGCAACCCCATAGGACTGAGCATTCTGTGAATGTAGCTGAATGTAGTATATTCTACAACTCAGCACGACAGAAAGCCCACTATCCCAGCAGCTTCAGAACTGTTTTTGGATATATCATAGCATTTCAACTTCACTCCTGCTCAACTGAGCTGTAGTGGTGAGCCACACATGGGAAAATTTTGCATACAGCACACACTAACTTCCCATGTATTGTCTTCCCTCAGTCAAATTTGAAACTTATATATAACACTTGTAGTTGTACATAGCAAAATTTGAAATTCCAAACTGACTTCTATTTTCAGAAGTTCAGGCCTCAGGTCTACAGTCATGCACAAGTGCCATGGCATGTAATAAAATGAGGCAAGGTGTGCGGCTCATCACATGCCTTGTTATTGAAAATAAACCAGATCACACACCATGACAATAAAGGGTAAATATTGTTGATTGTTGCAGCACTCATTATAGCGGATTTAACACTGGGCGGGAGTGCAATGCAGAAATACAGTAATCTCATTGGGGCCCAATAAAATGTAAAAGCATGAGGCAACATAACAAAATAATACAGGGATACAAGCTGTTTAGTTTACCACTTAACAAACATAAGTCACATGGCTTGATGTGAAATTTTGTCATGAGTCGTGTGATTGGTCATGCATGTGCTAAAATCCCCACAGAGTGGCCTGCAGTGTGCAATTATTCATCACCAAGGACAAAACAAATGGTATGCAAATAATGCCACATAATCTAAGTATGTCATGACAATATTTCATTCTTTAGAGCCAAAGCAGGAAGGTAAATACCATATTTCTTTCACTATAAGCTACAGCTAACAATTTTTTTTTGGAACACACTGATGTGGCTTATAATCAAGGCCAGCTTATAATCAAGGCCAGCTCATAATCAAGGCCAGCTTATAATCAAGGGTGGCCTATATTTTTTATCCAAGGTGTCAAACCATCATAATTCAACAAAACTCTCCTGCTACCTTAAAGCTAGCAATGCAGATGACAAAAAAGTATTTCTGGATGGAAGAAATAACTGTAAATGGTGCTGAAGATATAGGTGATGCTATGCTTGACAACAATAGATGATGCTATGCTTGATGATATTTTTGTTGGTTAAGCCATTTAGTTGAAGCTTAAAGTTTCTGAAGTTTTTATACCTCTAAAAGGTGCCTGAGTTGAAGTACTGTATACTATGGTCTTTGTTTCTGTCTTTTTATAAAAAAAATATCTCTGCATTCATGTACAAGTTTTTTGGGCCTGGCTTATAATCAAGATTGGCATATAAACAAAGGTGGCTTATAATCAATGAAACATGGTATTCCTTTGCCATGTATCATTTGATACATTTAACAAAACTGTCAGGCACTTACATACATACTCCAGAAATCAAAGCATGTGTTAAAAAGCTACTACAAAGTACCTCCTTCTCTGATGTTAGTGATTTTTCACAATATGGACAGCTCAGAAATGAGTGAACAGTCTTCTGCATGGGTGGTTCTTTGCAATCCTAAAATGAAACATTTATTATAAGAAACTATATTATTACAATTTAAATTCAAATACTCATGTCGAAGAGAGAAAATTAATGCTGGCCTACCAACTTGTCCAGAATCAAACTACAAATGGATTGGAACAAACCTTTTTTCTAGTTGATTGAGGTCTACTTGACTTCAAGTTAAGTTCTTCAGGTTTTTCATGAACTATATCATGCACCTCTACCATTTCTTCAGGTCTTGATGCACACTCTTGATAGTGAATCTATGATAATCAAACAGCAAATTGATATGAACAGGATGCAAAAATGAATCTAGCATGTGCTACTAAATTTCAATGCAAGAAACCACACTTTGATAAAAGATACAATCAAGTGAAAACACTCAGACTCCTTGAAAAGAGTTGCATTGATTGTGTCAAGCAGGTTTTACAGTGAGGCACATAATATTGACTATTAACATGCATGAAGTGCATCAAGGTCTTGTAGATTAGGCTTGACTTGGATGGGGTTCTTGGGGAAGATTGGGGGTACAGCTGTTGGGGATAGTTGCATTGCTTGTCAGGTCTCCTTGGTTGTTATTCTGTTGAAGCAGTGTCCTATAAACTATTTTTTCTTTTTTCTCTTTTTTTAAAGCTTTACTTTGTAAATAAACTCACTTTTAGTAATTTTATTTTAGTTGCAGCAGTAAACAGTGTCCCCAATTAGCAAAGTATGCTAAATACATAGACACTTTAATAATTTTATAATAATTCAATTTCCTACAAGCTACTGGCAAGAGGTCACTGTCATTTACCACATTATTTGCAAACCACTAAAAACAACTGATCACAGGTAAAATTCTATCAAAACTCAAACCAAACAGCAATTTTTGAGCAAAAAATCTTTTTCTTGAACATATGTTGAGGGCAGTTGAAATAGTTTTATAAGCAATATGAATAAGGCAAGTAAGTACTTTGAATCAACAATAACACAGAACATGTACCATAAAGCACAAGACCTGCATAATCAAGGTACTTGCATCCCAGCCTGTTTGTAATTTTTACTATGACTTAGTTCCAATGTATCATATACTCTCTTAAAAGTGGAATCAAAATCAAATTTTGCAAGAAAGCCTAAAAACCTACTGCATAATCTGAGAGGCCCCCAAACCAAGAACATCCATTAGGAGCATAAATGCAGTCTGTCTTGAAACTTTGAACAGCTCTTCCCTGAAACCTGTCCTCAAATATCTACAATTATACCAAAATCACTGTGAGACAAAAGCAAACATGTATAGATTGGGGTGCTTAACTAGGGAAGAAGAAAGAAACTGAAGTCTCAAAATGTTCTTTCTATACAATATATACTCTATTTCTATACCATATCTAGTGAGAATCTGGGGAAAAGGGAGCAAGTAGTGGGATGAACATCACTAGTCTAGCATAATTTTGTTACAGAATCCCATATGTAAAATGAATATAATATGAGCTACACCTATACTGCTTTCACTACCTGCTGTATCTGTCTGAGGATCAACTGTGACAAGAATAAAACAACCCTAGGCAACTGTTTAAATATAAAAACAAAGATCACAACATATTGTGCTGGTGCACATTAAAATAAATCAAACTGATGGACAGATGGCAAATGGATCTACATCAAATGATTAAAATCATGTGAGAGTAGCACAGAACATAACCAGATCCTTAGCTTTTGAGAGAACAATGTTGCAATTGTGTATATTTCCTTGGGTAATGAATCAACTAAGGTGGTATCATAATTTTACCTTTGATACTGGTGATAATTCCGATTTTGTGCAATTGGGCTTGTCTGGACATACTAAGAAGCCATCCTGTTCCAGCCTGCAAAATCAGATATCATTTAATGGCTAGATCCAAGATGGCAGATGATATTGAAATGCATAGAAATTTGCTATGTTCTCCTACCATAGTCCTGAAAATATAATCTCTGGCAGTGGTGGCACCACATGAGGACTGGGGTGTCAGGTCCCCCTCTTATCTCCAGGATCAGTTTGTGATTTGTTTAACTTTGAGAAGCAGTTTGGGGATGCGGGTGATTCTAGTAAGGTTTAAGTCTTTGCTAAGTCACACCATTGCAGCTTGTCACCCTTTAGTCATATACTTTATTCTGTACTGTTATAATGAAGGGTATGGTATTAATGGGTGTAGAAAGACAAGTCCCTCCCAGTCTGTGGTGGCTGGCACTGCCCCAATTTATGGATTGTCA
This sequence comes from Mastigias papua, assembly GCA_964019165.1. Lineage (NCBI taxonomy): Eukaryota > Metazoa > Cnidaria > Scyphozoa > Rhizostomeae > Mastigiidae > Mastigias > Mastigias papua. Next base: position 9,228,815 of record OZ025273.1, read on the forward strand.
TAAGAAAATTACAAGAATGCAATACAATGACAGGTATCACAATACAGTTAATGTTTGAGCCTGTAATCATCACCATGTATAGAAGCTTAAAATTTGTGATGCAATGAATATAACTGTGCAATGTTGAGATGAAGCAGTCTATGGGTAGGCAACTGAGAATTTTTGAGGACTGGCATCTAATACACAAACAAGGCACACTATATTTTGGTAAAGGTGTGGCTTAGAATACTATTTCTACTATATAGGAATATAAGAAATAGTACGAAGTTTTCATAATTTCTATACTGGCAATTTTAATGACGAATTTATGCAGATTTACTCAACAAAAAGACAATAAATAGCTTTAACTACAAAACTGTCAAAGTAAAAAGACGTTCTCATTCTTTTCAAAAAGGACAATGGTCTAAAATCATGAAAACCAAGAGAGCTTCAATACCTTTCTTATCCTAAAAACCCTTTCGTATAAAGTATAGTTAAAGAGTTGGTTTCCTGTAAGCAATGAATTGACAAGAACAGGAATAGGGATCAGGCGCCAAAGTTGAGCAATAAAATGTTGCATTATTGATATGGTCATTCTAACTATAGTACTCCAGTGGACGGGGCACCACATCTTAGAATGCGTGTCTTTCTTGGTGGGGATCCAAACTCATATCAGTAGGTAGCTACCAGGAATTATGTTTTGACGAAAGGAAGGGCCTAACGAACTGAAGTAGGAAACAAAATTCCCTATGAAAAATGTAGATGTTCAGACAAGACAATTCAATAAAATCATACTTCTCTTTACAAACTGCACATACAAGATGGCCGCACACCAGCTGATAGACATGCAACATTATCATTCGACATATGTGACAAAAAAACCAGTCTGGCATTTCCTTTAGTGTTGCTGGAGGAACAATCGTTTCGTCCATTGCAAATATTTTACGCGGTGCCTCCGCAGCTAGCATTTTGAAGAAGATATAGTAACTAAAGCATGGAATCTTGAATCATAACTTGACTAAAACACATGAAACGTCTGCTGACTTCTGGCTATCCAACCGTTTACATAAGACAGTTAGGGTATAAACCAAAGGGAATTTCCCTTCTGGGAACTACCTTTGCAATGAGGCTCTATTGTCTCAATGCTATTGAGAGAGCTCCTCCTTAAAGTAATTCCCCTCCATACAATTTATCTGTTTTTATTTGTCTGTATCAGTTTTACCATATTGTATTAACTTTCTGTAATCACCTTGTAACTTTCTTGTAACATAGTCGTTCGTTTAGTAGTATATATTAAATTGTATGTAGTGGAATTTGAAATAAATAAATAAACTGAAACTGTCTCGCTTTTGTTTTGATGTGTCGTCGTAACATGCACGGGGGGAAAAGATGGCAGCAACAAGTTGGCAAAAACTTGTTGCTGAGTACGATATCAAATGGGGTTTCAATCTATTTGGACTAATATTTAATATATGTCTACTCTTGGTGTGATTTCAATAAGTCGCCTGCAAAATGCATTTTTTGGTGTGGAGACGGATGTAAGTGGCTTGAAAGTTTGAATACTGCCTATTTTCATGTCATTTCACCCCCTTCAACAAGCGGCAACTGTAAAATGCAGGTCACCAGGTCATGTAAAATGCTGGTCACGCTGGCAGCCCCTTGCATTTTTATGAGAAGGCCATGCGGTTCAATCTATCCCATAAGGAAGCGAGGCTAGAGGCCGTCAATGAATCTGAACATGTTTTGAGATGACACATCCATAACTTGTCAGGCAGGGATGCTGCACGTTCATATCGATATGCAATTATCAGATTGCCGTTTAGTTGCTCTGTAACTGGTAGGGCACTTAATGTTTTACAACACTTTTCTAGGAACCGTCTCAGTTAATATTTTATGGCAATGAAAATCAGGTATGTTGAACTCTGACCGTCGTGTCGTGATACAGCGCAGTATGAAATCGAATGCAATTTGCACCATGTTTGAGACACATTGTCTTTGTAGGCATTTGACTCATCCCTAGACTTGAAAAATTCGCCAGAAAACATGGGTAAAAGGTAAAACGTATAGCACTGTCTTTCACTAACTGTCTCCGAAATTACTTTCTTCCTCTCCACGCTGTCTTGGAATACTTGAATCAGAAACAGTTGAATAATGCACTTCCAAATAGAATATTTCTAATCAATATGAATACAACCTTTCACCATTTGTCTCTACAAAACATATGTTTAATGTTTAAAACCAGTGATCTTGACTACAACCTCAATCCCCCTCGCGTCGTACGCCATACACTTTTCTATTTTATAAGAAACCTGGCTCAATGCCTAGTAGTAAAGGTTTCCTAACTTTTGTTTACAGTCTTTGTTCTAAAAGTTTCTTGAAATTTCCGTAAGTCCATAGAAAAAGCTTCAGTGACAACGAAAGCAGAACGGAAAACAGCCTTTTGTATTGCTCATGAGGTTAGGGACATAAAGATACCGTAGTTGAAACTTTTATAAATCCGTAGAGAAAAGGGGAGGGGGGTTACGAAAATTTGAAAGAAAGCACATAAAGTTTCAAAATTTCTTAAATCTTTCCTTGTAGTTACACATGCTTCTTAAATTTTAGTGTCTAGTACTAGGTTTCTTATAAACCTGTTCCCTATGAAAACAATCGTGTAATCGATGATCGTTGATGACCCATTGATCGATGCTTATATGCGTACGTGTGCCTCTCAAATTCGCAGTGGCATTATGTCCCCTCTTCATTTGTTCAAATCCCGATTTACATTATTTTATACATTTTCTATTCCCTCTCTTGACAAACTGGGTACAAATGAAAAATGAAGAATACAGCAGACGGCTGCAAGCCGTTCCCACAGCCTTAGCCACATAAACAGTTCCGAGTAACTTCCTGTTTTGTGGCATGACCTGCATTTTACATGACCTGGTGACCTGCATTTTACAGTTGCCCTTCAACAAGTCAATTGATCCAAACAGTCATTGATTAGCTATAGACGAAATACCCACAGTCTAATCCACGTTGCGTTGTTGAACAAGTAAGAAAAGTACTTTAAGTGAAACATCACAGGGCAGGCACTTTGTAAAAGAGAAGTGCAAATAGGGATAATAAGAATCAATGTATATTTCCACTGAACAACGGGCCTTCAAAAAGTTGCTAAAGATCAGACAGTTGAATCAGCTGCAGATATATCAGTTGTATCCTTGTTAGTTGTATCCATCTGGGTTTCTGCGTTGTATCCTGATCAACGACATAGACATGTAGTGAACGTAAACATTGTACACTTAGGCCACTGAATCACACATCTGGGACATCACATAAGTCACTCCTGTCATCAAACACCTGGTCATTCCTATTCTTTTGTTCTCTACATAATCACCGCCACACGATTCCATTCAACAATATACTAACAACAACCTAACCCTTCCTCTACGTAATTCCTGTTTATTTCGGGTTATTCTCTGTTTGTGTATATATCCATGGGCCTTATTTCGTTTAGTCGGTCAGAGTACAGTCAGATTGCCGTCAACAACATTGTCTCCTCTCTCTGTCTCTGCCTCTGTGCTCTCTGCACGTTAAATCATGATACGCAACAACATGGATCAACGAATGATGTCACAGAACGAGCATTGCAGTCTATAGGATCCACCGGCTCACGTTCCAACAGACATAAGTATTTTTTGAGAAATACATTATATTTTGAGAAGTACATTCTATGTATGAGAAAGATATCATCTTTGAGGAATATATAATATTTCTGTAAATATGCTGTTTTTTGAGAAATACACAATGTCATTGAAAAATGTAGTTCTTTACTGTGATTCTGAACAAGCTATATTTCAGAACAGAGTTACCTAGCAATATGTCATGTTTTGGGAAGCGCAGCCTAATGATGAAATGAAGAACCATCGCTGTGGCCGAGGTCGTGGCCATTATTCTTCAGTATGCCATGATAACAAAAAAGTTGGGCATATTGTTATTTTTATTATTAAAGGTATTCAGAAGAGTTACCCTTCCGCCTTAGTGTTGAAGTATGCGAAAAACGTTTATGTCAAAGTTGACATTTATGTTACACAGTTGCGGTTTTTAAAAGTACTTGTTCACTCGTTCCTCGCTATTGTGCTGTTCAAATGTTATGTTCTATTCGATTTTGCTTATGATATCCAAACGCTTTATTCCGTTGTTATACCTATAATCTGAACACTTAGCTGCGTAAAAGGGGCACTCCATCTATATCCCATTACTAGTGAGAGTGTCTTCAGTCCTATGTCATTTATTTTACAACTTCGCCTGGCCCACAATCATGCCATTTCCATCTCAGCTAGTTTGTTCTATAGCTCAAAGGGTTATCTTTACAATGCACATTCGTTAGCCTGCAGTTACATCTCGTTTCTTGCGCTCGGCGTATATTGTTGTTATATATAAGGTAATCTAACGGTGTTTCTAATAGTCATAACCGGCTGCAAAGAGTTGTCAATAGTCTCGCTGACTTACAGTTATCTTTTGTTTACCCATTTTTACGTATTTGTTCTTATATCAGGGTTCCTATTCGCCACCTTCACAACTTATCGCTATATGTACTGTTCACAGTACTTATCTATTCACGTCTCATTAGCAAGTGAGATCTTGGGGTTACTTATAGTAACCTCAGAGAAATTATTTGTCATCTTTGCACTCAGTTGCTGAAGGTTGCTGTTCCCATGTTCTAGTGTAAGAAATTATGGTGCTGCCTCGTTTTCAATTTATTTATCCTTTCTATTTTTCTTTTATTTGTTGCAAGCGGGGGTTGATGGCTGGTGGCTGAGGTTGTTTTATCTATTTGTTGTTGTTGTTTTATTGGTTTTAATTTGTTGATTGGTGTCAGTGTTTGGTTTTTGAGAGTTGAGGCAAGAAGCATTTTGGATAACCTATGGATAGAACCGTGAAGTACTGAAAGATACTCAAGAACAAGGAGACGACAATAAAGACGAAGAAGACGACGACGACTGAAGAACAAGTAACATTGAACGTTCTTTCATTTTTTCTTGGATAATCGGACCCTTTGGAATATGAGTCGATTTTTATATTCTTTTGTTTTTATTGAATTTAATACAGTCCTCTAAAGCGAAAAACCAGCGATATTTCTCACATCTAGTATTCAAAATATGGCACAAAATATGCCCACAGTGCAGTATTCAATATGAAAATAAGTTAAATAAAATCACTAGCCAAATCAACGCTGCATAGAAAAATGACAAGGCCTACAAGTCATAAGGGAAAAAGCCGTGCGCTTTTATTTAAAACAGGTTCTTTTGTCCAGAAGTTAGATTTTTCTAGTTTGCATCTATTGTTATAGCAATACTTATTGCTAGGAAATGCCAGGTTGCTGGCTTTCTGCCAACGTAGTGCTACCATTTTGAATAACCAAGGCCATTACGTTCCACGTGACATACACGCATCTATTCCTTTGTAACTACCACGGGAATCCACGGGAACTACCCAAAGTGCTTCCTCTCTTCAAATCTTGATTTCCTCAAAGCGAGGCCATACTCGTCAATTTTTCGTTTAATACCCTTCAATTGGAAGTCTACTTTCCAAACATATTTCTTTGCCTAGGCATATTTTATTTCAACTTGAACTATGCCAGTATGCATCTGCTAGTTTTTAAGGCTAATTATGAATCCACACATTTAATGCAGTGCCACTCAATGCAGTGAAGCTTTAAGAACATAACAAGGATATCATAATGCAGTAAATAATATAAAGGAAGAATATCCAACTGAAAGCGAAAGCTTTTAAATCTACAACCCCTATATCAAGTTCGTTTCAAGTTCTTTCATATCAGCGTCAGGTACTTTAAGCTTGCACCCTTCTTTGATACGTAACTATTTTTAAAGGATTAACTGGGGTACAAGATCCTTCATTTTTCTCTTGGATCAACTTTGTACCTAGTTCCGAATTTGGGGATAAAACCAATAATTTAGGGTTGAAGATCATAGCCTTAGTAAAGTTATTTAAGTCACGCGTAAATTTAAATTCAGGGTCAATTGAAATGATGCCATCACGCGGCTTTTGTACCTGTAGGGAATGATAACCTCAGGTGCGTAGTGATGTAATTTACTTCTCGTCCTTCAAAATACAAAACATTATTTAGCTTTCTTTGAAGTTTCTTGTCTTGAATTTCCCTAAAATGTTCAAACTTCCCTACATCAAGGAATTTTTCACGAGAACGGAAACACAGTCCTATGTCAATTGATACTCAAAACCTGGCCTATGAGAGGTGATAATATTCGAGAACACAATTTCAATTACAATTTAATCTAAACCTGCTGAATTATCAGAAAGCCATTTGATCGAGATCACGAAAGAATAAAATCAACTATACAAAATATACGCGAAAAGCTGAAACTAATTACAACTACAAAAAACCCAGGTTAGAAACAAAAAGATACACAATCTGCAGCTGCAATCAAAAGCTTCAGATATTGAATGAAGCAAAACAAAAACACGAAGGGTGTTGTCTATGATATGTCAACGGTACTTTCCTTGGACACGTAATTTATTATGTCATTGAACAGCTTCTAGCTAAGCAACTTTCCTCTAATTTAAAATCTGTTCCTGTTTCAAACAAAGGTATCGCCTAAAGAAAGACTTCTTCAGTTGTTAATAATCCTAAAAGGCTGACACAGGCCCAGCGAGAGGACTGCAAGAAGACGAGATTATCCCGCGCTCGAGAATGAGAGGGGTCCCAAAAAGCTATGAAATGACTTTTTGTGGGGTTAAATTGCACAATGACGTAATGAGGGGTTCCATTTTTCATTTACCCCAGGTCCCATACAAGGTATGCTCTTGGATGACAAGTAAGTTTAACTGAAACCTTCTTTCAATTCAGTTTCAGAAAGCTCTGCCTATGAGTGCTAGAAAACAAATAAATGAATGGTCAGATATCAACAAAACGTGAATAGCTGTTCAAAGCATGCGAGTTTCAAGTTGTAGAAAGGTTGCACGAGTCGAATCCCGGTTCCCATTCATCTGATAATATCGTGGCTGATTAGGCCACATTCTCTCAAACTTCTTCAAGTTAAGACTGGCAACAAGACATGTGGCCACACGTTTTGATCATTAAGTTGTACGGCCGAACTTTATAACGTGCAGCTGCATATCTTGCCACCAGTCTTGACTTTAAGAAGCTTGAGAGATAAGTAGGTCAAATCAGCCACGGTAAGAGTCCCAATAGATGGACGCTGCTGATTTGAAGGGAATAAACGATAGCATTTGCCCCCGTATTTCTATTGGCTAAGCAAACTAAAAGAATACTTCGCATTGTTGGAGTCACCAGTGAGTCAGACAAAGGTACCTAATAAAATGCACCTACCACGAGTTACGGCACGTGTTTATTTCACTTTCATTTTTACATTCCTTTTTTATACGAACCAGTAAAATTGAGGTTTAAAATCGCTGTTCTGAACTTGTCAAAAATTTTGAGGGCGAATTGTTCTTATTTTCATAATACGACGTTATGTGATAGAGCAAAAATGATGCCCAGTATGAAAGCTTGTTCTGGCCTATACCTAAAATTCTTGAAAATCCCTATAACAATAAGGTAACTGTAAGATGACAAATATCCTGTTTAGCTAAAAACACTTGAGAGACGGATGCTGTTTGTATTTTTTTCCAGTCTAATAAAAGATTTTCTTGAAAACACAGTGCTTTCAAGTTTACTTTTGAAGTTAGCCATGCTTGTGTTTCTTAAATGTTTCTTAATCTGTGCCTCATTTGAGCCTCATGTTTCTTTTATACTTGTTTTTTATTTAAAAAAAAAATGCGTAGACACGATAGTTTTGCTGTAGTCTGTAGTAAACCATTAAGTTAGAAAGCTTGAGGAAGGGCAACGCCGCGATATTCAGAAAAAAGGGATGTGAATAACTCGAAACTAACTTGACGTAAATTGACTTTCTAAACGTGCTCATTAATATCGGCTAAAGTCACCCCGTGAGCAGAATAAACTAGCTCTCCATAGAAAAGGAGCTATTTTGCAGTAAAGAGGAATTCGAAAGCGCAAAAGTTGTATACAACTTCAGTATTAAGAGATAGTGGATATAGTTCGGTATTGTGGTATGGAAGGTCAGAATAATGCATCATCTTTCCCTTTGATTGAAAGTCAAGGATGGTTAACTAGGTATGAAAGAAATGATTGAATTTGAAATTACAAAAATGGTTTACAAATCCATTCACGTCTGTGTGGAACGAACAACGCGCGGAATAAAAAATTGTTCAAGGTATGAAGGAAGAAGTCTAGGCCTTTATCGTAATCAACTGATGAGTGAACAAGGAATAGTTTACAATCACCAATCTAACAATTAACCATACTGAGTTCAATGAAGTTACGATCACCTATATACTCTACATATTTTAGTGAAGACGTTTCTTGCTATGTTCAAACACAGATATAAATATCGAAGTGCGTCATCACGATTAGGCTTTACCTTTGTTGTTTGGAACGCTCAAGAAGCAAAAGAATGTTCTAGCACGGTCTGGCTAGAGTGTATTCCAAACAAAAATGCCTCTTCCCTAGCTAATTTCAAGGATTTGCTGAAACAATCTTTGAAGAACCAAAGTGTGTGAAAGTTCTATTCCAACCATAATCTTTTCTGTTTAGAACCCAAGAAGACCGTAAACTAATTTTTGTTTTTTCTTGTAAGTAAAGAGGTATAGTAGGGAGCGGTCATTATTTATGGTCGGGGTGGGGGCTGAAGAGAAAGTATTATGTGCAGTCAAAAAAAATTTACCCCACCATTTGCTTTAGTCAAATTTTCTTTACTCCACCGAAGGAAAACAGTAAAACAAGGGTGCATTTATGCTTAAATATGGTATATGTTTTTACACTACCCCTATGGTCAAAAATTATTCTTCTGCCCCACCGAACACAGCTTATTTTTATAGCTACCCCGCAATTTTATCTTCAGTCCCCACCCCCCGGTCATAAATAATGACCGCTACCTTATGTAAGCAGTTTTATGGATACAGGACACATTGTAAATCAGTTAGTTATCTCCATTACTGATTGTATTGCCCTGTACAAATAATCAAAAATGAAATTAAAAACGAAAGGAAGCTTCACCACAAAGAAAGACGAGCAAGAAATCGTCTGGCCTAGCACCCATTTCAATAAGAGTGTAAACATGATAAGCACCGATAAAGATATTTATCGAAACGTTTAGGTTCAAGAAAAGTGCAGCAAGATAAAGAGATGAGCATAAGACACGCGGATTCGTAACAAAATTTGATAATACGCTGGCCAAAGCGCGATTATAACGAGGAAACATGCAGAAGTCACAATGCATCTGATTAAAACGAGGAGCCACAATGCATCAGGCATATATATCCGACAGTGGCGGACAATAAGGAGGGCAGCCGCTCCCAAAAATTGTAAATAGTAATTAAATTTTAGGATGTGGTTGCTAAAGGACAGGAAATTATACAATTGCTGCAACTTCTGGAATAACAAAAGTCATACAAATAGCTGCCGGCAAGGGGTGCTTACTGGCAAACCAAACGAAAACAACTACTTCACATAAAATAATAAGGCATTTGAAAAGAAGAAAATTTTGATGTAATGATTTCTTTAACTACACACCTTCTGTTCATATTAAGTTCAAATTTATAAATTCAAATTAAATATCAAATGGAAAAGTATAATTAAATAAGTAAGTTGCATAATTGAAAGTTGGTATTCTTGTGTAGACAAAATCAGAGGAAAACTCAGGACTTGGTAACATATGCCAGCAAGAAATCATAGAAATATAGCCTACGAAAGGGTCATCAATGTACCAAGAAATAATGGTGATACTGATCAAAGTGTTTGCAGAACAACAAATTCCAGCCAGAAAAGTCTCCAGGATCCAGCCTCCTCCTAACACTCTCCGTTAGAAAATAAAAAATCAAATTCTAGTTCAACGTCATCAGTCGCTCAATTCTCCTTAAAAACCAGACAGACCCTTAATGGAAGAAGGCTAGATAGTAATCACAAAAATTGCCCGAAGAAGTATGAAAAACAAGAAACTAATGATTAAATCATATACAACAATCTGTATGATGATCTACGTGCTCTAGAACAAAAGGTGTATCAAACAAACAATGACTACCTGATGATGAAGAACAATGGACAAATTAAAACGTGAAGTTGGGTAATTCATAAATAAATAAAAATATCTTACGACAAAAATTAGTAGGAACGAAAGGCCATTTTAATAATAAAGTAAGTACTAATATCTAAATTTTATCTATTTTCGAATATTACATGTTTGCGACAGCAGTATCTGCAACAGCCAATCAAACACTAGGCTGGGTTAATTTCTCTCATTGTTAGTTAAATACTTACAAATCAAAATTTCGACGAATTGAGCTTCAAGACATAATTTACGTCACTCACAAAACACTAACTACACGCCTTGGATTAATAACAAATTGAAGTAAGTATAATTCTTTACCAGTGTAAAAGAAAACATAGGACATAATTACAACAATTATAAACAACAGCCTAATCTTCAGAGTCAGTGTTTGCTACTAAAACTTGTAAATAGCACGAAATGAATGCGATCTTTCTTCAGCTCAAAGCATTTGAGCTACACCCAATCAGCAGCTAGTGATTTGACAGAGGAAAACATGGGAGAAGACGAATTTTAAATTGCATCCGAAAGGAATATATATATATATATATATATATATATATATATATATATATATATATATATATATATATATATATATATATATATATATATATATATATATATATATATATATATATATATATATATATATATATATATATATATACTACAAATATATATTTAAGTTGGCAAATCTGAAAATGATTTTTGTGGCATACAACATTCGAGATTCACACATCCCAGGTGTTGAGTTACTCTAGGGATCGGCTCAGTTTTTGCATCTGTTCTATTGAATACATTATCGGCATCTTAAACTGAAACTTAACCCAAGCCATAGAGAGACACAATGGATTTTGCGCGTGTCAATACTAGCGGTAGTGAAGCTCTTGATACAGTAACTTTCGATTGAATCTGAGTAGGTTTGCAAAATATGGAAAAAGGTGGTAACAACGTATTGCACATTTCATTGAAAAAGAAAATGAAATTGTTTCATATCAACAGAAAAACGAAACAACAGAACCACGATCAACGTCTTTCTGTTTCTTTAAGAGCAAGGCTCTGCCTTTGAAAAGTTTAGTATACATCCATGACGCGGGAAAACGATCTTCTGGAGCTCAAATTTATTAGCATGAAAAGATACAGAACATCAGCCTCGAGGAACTCCAAACGTGAGTTCAGTTTTTTGCATGGAAATGTTCTGGGTGCATAAATCGCCAGTCCAACTCTTAAGATAATTGCAATTAATCAATTTCTAATTCACCCACAATCAGCTATGAAATTAAATAGCATTTATCCTAACTACAATATGATTTAAATTGGAACAACCTCTGTTGGATTTCCATGACTGTCTTCATCCACAAGGTTTGCAGGATCGGATTTGACGTCAAGTATTTTGAATGCTTGTATCCGAGCTCTTCTCACCGTCGATAAGAAGTTAACCCCCAGGAGTCTGGAAAGAGAGACGACGGTCAATAATCTGCATCTCATATTGGTCTCACCATCAATACATAATGATACTCAAATTCAAAAGTACACACAATTTGCCAAGGACTGAAATGGTAAAAGCTTCAAGTCCCATTTGGCCACCAATATAATCATCTTCAACAATATGATTGTCAAACAGAATAAAAAGATTTTACACCCCTTGGAACAATACTTCCATGGCAAATCCGTCTACTAGATTGAAAAAGCGGTAACATTTTTAGACATACTGAAAAGCATTTTCGTTTGACACTCGTCAGATTATGAAATATCGGATAACGACCGACAGGTGAACCGAAATATATAAACAGATGCGGACAGGGCGAGTGTCGGGCGAAAAGCTTTCAGTAAGCCAAATAGTTTTCCCTCGTTGTCGAGCAACACTGAAATTATGTAGTGCCAACAGACTATTCACTTACTATCTACAAGCACAGTCTCTATTCAGGCCTTCGATAAAGTGTGCCTGAATGAGATATATAGTAGGTGAGGTCCGAAATATTCTGGGAAACACACAATACTCAATATACGACAAACTTGTAGCAACAATGTATGCAAATCAAAAAAACTGTTGATTTCCAACGAGAGGCCTTCTGAGGGAAGAAATTCAACAAAAATGCGGTGTTGCCGTGGACACACAGGTTTTTATGAATTTCATAGGGAATACGCGCAGCAACGGTGTCAAAAATATAACACCAGATCAACATGTTGTGACAAGATATCAACAACATTAAACAGGAGATTGAAAGCTGAAACATAACTGAGCATAAAAGTTTTATTATAAATGAACAGAATATTGCATTCACTGGTAAGTAATTTACAGCAAACAATTATTAAGTCTTTGCCTTTGAAGAATTTTCTGGGCTTAGAAAATCATCTGGAGAGCGAAATCTCATATTATGGTTACCTACTTGAAACAAATAAACTCAAACAGAAGTAATCCTCCGATTGCTGTAATTTTTGTTAAATCCATTTTCAGTAGATGCATACTGAGGGCAGTTGCAATTGGGGCACCAATTATCAATGAAATGATAACAACTGTCTGCAGGCAGGTTCTGCAAAAAAGTTTATAACAATGCCAAACACTATCTACAACCTCAAGAAATAAGGCTTCTAAGAAGAGAGTTTATCGAGCCAATAATTCTGATCAAAATGGAAGCAAATAATACTAAATCATTGTTTGAGCTCGAATCCAGAATGGGTACGTTTTAGGCACTGACATCTCTGTTAAGAAGATCAAAGTTCTAGCACGAGATCACAGTTCAATTAAAAAATGTAGAACTAGGAAGATGAGTAACATTTCCGGTCGATAAAGCTAGTTGCATGACGACAATTCAAGGCATAATCAAGTTACGTTGGACGTTTTGGAGCAAATATCAAGCTCCATCATAAATATAAAGTAAGCAAAAAGATGTCACTATTTAACTATTGAGTATAGTAGCAACAAATAAGTATAGTATATAAACGCTAAGTGTAACCAAATGAAATAAATTAAAACTCAGTAATTGAAATAGATGACCGTGTGGAGTTAAGAGAGGTGAGATCAAGTGAAACAAGTAGATTTTCATGAATAGGTAAACAAACAAGTCATTAAGGAACGCGGTGTGACCAACTTGACCGATCTGGTCCCGGCTGGCTGCGGGACTGACTTCAAATATTTGAAGAAGAATTGCAAATGATGTGCTATAACTTGCGGCCTAAAATCCATATCACAAACAGTCGTGACATTGCTTACCAAGGCATTCTTACACTTAGTTATCTTGGCTCCCTAGGTCCAGCAAAAACATCCCCTGATTCAGATTCTGGTCCCATAAAAATACCACAATAAAGATCACAAACCACAATCACAGTGCCACATTCAAATAATAGTGTGCTTGAGGGGATACTGCTAAGTAATATAAATCACATGCCAGCACAAAACTTAACTCTGATAACAAGGAATATAAAATAAGCATAAAAAAATACTAAGTTATTTGCAAATCAAATAAGAACATACCGATTGCTAAACCCGAAAGCATGCCAAGTGGATCCCTCATATATGTGATACTAAAAAATAAAGAAGAGCCTCTGCAAGAATTCTCAGGACAATAGATAATATCATCATTGAATGGATCAATTAGTTATACGGGGCCCTGGGCAAATAAGGTTGACAGAAGCGGAATCCTCAGAGAACACGTTCATTCCACCCGTGCCTGATGTAAAGTGCTTCAGGCGCTAGATGACAAAGTTGCACAAGTCCACCTCATTCAGTTTCGTATTTTCTTTTTTTCTATAACTCCAAAAATTGGAATTAACAAAAAACCACAACATATTTTGTTTTGCACCACCATATACAACGGGAAAGGACACGGAGTCATCTGGTCCCAACTGTATATGGTGCTTACTATTTAACATTTTTATACAAAGGTAAGTAAAGTTCATCTCACATAAGATGTTCCATGATCTAGAAATTAGGAATGAATGAAAGGATACACTAGATGTTGTAAACTTGCCTCGTATGCATGTATACGTAGAACTTGATTGACAATTGAATCACGTGATTCATCGCATTAGATATTGCATAGTAGATTTACGTACCTTACTCAGTTAACGATACAGAGCACTATCGTTCGGATATAAGCTAAATATAATGTTTTGTACATATTTATAAATAACCAAAAATTACTACTTGGTGTCTTTTTTGTTCCTGACCCTGTATTTACAACATATGGCGCCCAACGTGGGGCAGGGAGCACTTCAGACAATTTGCGAGATTTTTGGATTTTCAATAAATATGTCGACCGAAGGTGAAGGAACTGAGTCCGTCGCCGCAGGCAGTGCAAATGGCGCTGGAAATGTAGAAGGAATTCGAAGGCTAAAGGCAGTACGAGGAGGAAACAGGGCAATCGTTACGAAGATACAAAGAGAAGCGTGTTCGATTATTAGCGATGGTAGGGATATTAGCACGGACAATGAATTGAGTACACGATTGAATTCAATTGCGGATACCCTGAAGGAAAAAAGATCACTCATTGAAGGTTTGGATCAGAAGGTATTGGATATCTGCGACATAGCAGAAATCGAAAAAGAAGTCGAAGAGACAACAGAAATCACGAGAGGAATAAACATAACCCTAAGGAAAATCGAAAGAGCCCTAAGAGGGAATACTGTCGAGAATCGTGCACCGAATATGCAGTCAACACCCAGACGAGTAGAAACTGAGCGAGTATCAGAACAAGACACAAGTTTTACAAGCAACGCGAGCAGTGTTAGTCAAGTGCGACTCCCGAAGATAACGCTACCCCGATTTAACGGCGATATAAAAAGATATCAAGCCTTCTGGCAGTGTTTCAAAAGTTCAGTGGACGAAAATGAATCCTTGTCGGACGTTCATAAACTGAATTACTTAATATCATCGTTAGAAGGACAGGCATTTAAGGCGTTAGAGGGCTTAGATATAACGGCGGAAAATTACGCAAATGCAAAGAAGGTATTAAAGGATCGTTTTGGGAAAACGCAACAAATAATAAGTGCCCATATGAAAGAGTTATTAAACTTACAGAACTGTCCTAATGGAACAACTGGACAACTAAGAGCCATTTATGACAGGATCAACGTGCACATCAGAGGGCTAGAATCATTGGGAGTGTCTTCAGAAAAGTACGGAAGTTTATTAATTCCAGTGATAATGTCAAGGATGCCCAGTGAAATTTCCCTTCAAGTTGCAAGGAAAACTTCAGAGGAAGTGTGGAATATAACGGAAATAATGGAAGTAATAGAGAAAGAAATCGAGGCACGAGAAATAAGCAGGGTAATCTCAGTACAAGAGCGTAAGCCAGAAAAGGTCACGACACACCCAACGGGTACGACAAGATCTTTTATTTCAAATGCAAAATCGAAAGACATTGAATGTTACTTTTGCAAAAAAGGACATTATGCCTCAGAATGTAAAGAAATAATCGATATACAAAAGAGAAGAGAAATTTTAAAAGAGGCAAGGAGGTGTTTTGTCTGTCTTAAGATGGGACACATTGGAAAGACATGCGAAAGTGGGATCAGATGCAAGGTGTGCGGGAAAAGGCATAACCAGGTGCTTTGTGAAGGAGAGAAAGACAAGAAGGGAAACGAACCAAAGGAAAGGCCAGAAAGAAGTGCGGCTACATTGACATCCAAAGGCAACGAAAGTGTTTTGCTTCAAACAGCTCAAGCAACGGTTTATGGAGAAGACGAAGGCAAGAAAATGCGAGTGAACATTCTGTTCGATGGGGGGAGCCAACGAAGCTATGTAACGGAAGAGCAAAGAAAGAAACTCGGACTAAAGGGTGAGAAGAAACAGACGGTAAATGTTAATACATTTGGTACAGATAAGCGTATTAAGTATAGTAGTGAGTTAGTGCAGATTAATATCGAAGTAGATGCAGAAGTAGTACCGATTAAGGCCTTAAGTTTCCCCACGATATGTTCTCCAATTGCGAATCGCGTTAGCATCAGCGAGCACGCGCACTTAGCAGGGCTGAAACTTGCAGATAGCCATAACCATAATCATAAGGATATTAGTATTTTGATTGGAGCAAATTATTATTTTGATTTTGTTACAGGGGACACAATTAGAGGCAGCTATGGGCCGACAGCAGTATCCAGCAAGCTGGGCTGGCTCCTTTCAGGGCCAGTGTTATACGATAATAATAATGATAATGACATGTATGCCAACACTGCGTCTAATCTAGTTCTAGATATCATTCCCTCAAGAAAGGAGGTCACAGATGAAAATCAAGAAATAAAGGATTCGTTGGACAAGTTCTGGAAGCAAGAGGCATGCGGGCTGTTAGAAGACGAGACAGAAGAGACAGCAAGAAGTCAGCAGGGAAAAGACGACAATGAGAAAATGGATATACAGTTCAATGAAAAAGATTCAAGATATGAGGTGAGTCTTCCTTGGAAATCTCCATTTTCTAATGAAGGGCAAGATTCTCACTACGAATTAAGTAAGAAACGATTGAATTCCTTATTGGGGCGGTTAAGAAAAACTCCAGACTTGCTAAAGGAATATGATGATTATTTTAAGGATCAACTTGCTAAGGGCATTATTGAAATTGTGCCCGAGGAAGCCCGTCGGACTAATCTTGAAGTACATTACTTATGTCATCATGGTGTTGTAAGGCAAGACAGGGAAACAACAAAACTTCGGGTGGTTTTTGATGGTTCCGCCAAGGGCGACAATGATTCACAGGCACTCAATGATAGGCTTGCCGTAGGAAACAATTATATGCCCTTACTATTTGACACCTTAGTGCGTTTCCGAATGAAACCAATCGCGATGACTGCTGATATTGAGAAGGCTTTCCTACAGATACAGGTAAGTGAATCAGACAAGGACAAACTGAGATTTCTGTGGGTCGATGACGTAAATAGTTCAAGCCCATCGGTCATAGAAATGAGACACAAGAGGTTAGTATTTGGGTTAACTAGCAGTCCGTCTATATTAGGAGAAACGATACGTCAACATGTATCTAAGTTTGAGAGTGAATTCCCTGAAGCGTGTCGCATTCTAAAACGTTTGTATGCGGATGACTTGTCGTGTGTAGCAAATACGACTAAAGAAGCCTTGGACATATATGATAAGTCCAAAATGATCATGTCAAAGGGGGGATTTAATTTGCGTAAATGGGTAAGTAATAACAAAGAGGTAATGACAAAAATTAACGAAATTGAGAATGGAAATACTGCACCAAGTGAGACAACACCAGTAGGTATTGTGGAGAAGGTTCAAGTGCCAGAATCCAAGGCTGGAATTAAAGTCTTAGGGATAAATTGGGATCATAATACAGATCTACTTTTTCATGAATTTAAAGGAATTGTCGAATTTGCCGAAACATTACCTATGACCAAACGTTCATTGCTTAAAATTGCAGCCAAGATTTTCCATCCAATGGGAACCTTAAGCGTTTTTACTATTAATCTTAAAGTTCTTTTCCAGGAATTATGTGTGAATAAGGTAGGTTGGGACGAGGAATTACAGGGTGAATTCAGAAACGAATACCAAAGGTTGATATCTGAGTTGAAGGGGCTTTTCGATATCAGTATCCCACGATGTGTGTTTGTTAAGGCAGAACCCGTCAGAAGGGTTGAAATCCATGGATTCTCAGACGCAAGCGAGAAGGCTCAAGGCTCTATAGTGTATTTAAGAATCATATATGAATCAGGTGAAATCGATACGCAGTTTCTTACAGCAAAGGCAAAGGTAAATCCGATTAAAAGGCAAACAATTCCTAGGTTAGAACTCTCAGCAGCGGTTTTACTATCCAAACTTGTAAGTAACGTAAAGGAAATAATCAGTAGTGAATTGGGCCTTGAGGATATTGATACATATTATTGGGTTGACTCAGTCGCCACATTGTGCTGGATTAGGAACAACAAGGCGTGGATGAACTATGTTGCCAATCGAGTAAGAGAAATTCTCCAAATCTCAAAACGAGAACAATGGCGTTATTGTCCTGGGGCTCAAAATCCCGCTGATATGCCGTCGAGGGGACATTATCGCACATGTTTCCAAGTCCATTCTTTTTGGTGGGAGGGTCCGTTGTTTTTGAAAGAAGATGAAAAAGAATGGCCAACATTTCCCGAAAACAATGATCAGAACGAGGCAATGAAAGAAAAAATGAAACACGATCCCATAATCACTCACGTAATGTTATCAGGATCAAAGACAAAGGAGATAATAGACATAGACAGATTTAGCAATAAGAATAAACTGGTTCGAACATTTGCATGGGTATTGCGATTCTTAACGAATTTGCGAAATAAAGGGGAAAAACACCACAATTCGAACTTAAGCATGTCAGAGATTGAAAATGTGGAAAAGAAATTAATTGCAATTATTCAAGGGGAAGCTTTTGAGCGTGAAATAAATTACTTGACCTTAAGGAAACAAGAAAGGGAACCAGGGAAGATGCCTCTTTATGTAAACCAATTTAATCTATATATTGACGAAGATAAGATATTACGTTGCAGGAGTAGAATCAGCAAGGCTAATGTTCCAGATGATAGCAAAAGACCCATACTGTTGCCAGCCAAAACTAAGTTTTCGGAATTAGTCGTGAAGGAATGCCACGGTAAAGTAATGCACAACGGCATAAATGATACGTTATGTGCAGTAAGAGAGAAATTTTGGATAATCCGGGGGAGAGAAGCAACGAAAAGGATTATAAGAAGTTATACCCTGTGTAAAAGGCATGAGGGGCTGCCATATAAATCAACGTTTTCTCCTGAATTGCCCGAAATGAGAGTAGATGATGGACCACCATTTAAGAACATAGGGGTTGATTTTGCAGGTCCATTGATGGTTGAAAATAAAGGTGAAATGAAATGTTACGTATGCCTGTTCACATGTGCTTCAACTAGGGCGGTGCACTTAGAACTCGTGGAATCCTTGGATATTGAGTCCTTTATAAGGGCGTTTAGAAGGTTTACGTCACGGAAAGGTCTGCCAAACTCCATTCTAAGTGACAATGCTAAGACTTACAAGGCTGCCGCCAAAGAAGTAAGTAAACTTCTCCGATCACAGAGGTTATATGATTATATGAAGGATAACAGCGTAAAATGGAAATTTATTATAGAGTTGGCCCCATGGCAGGGAGGCATGTGGGAAAGGATGATAAGGAGTGTTAAAAGGTGCCTGAAAAAAGTAATCGGACAAGCCAAACTAAGTTACTTTGAATTATCGACCATTTTAGTCGAAGTAGAAGCAGTGATCAATTCGAGACCCCTTACTTACGTAGAGGATGACGAAAGTGGTGTATCTTATGCTCTTACACCATCGCAATTAATAAATGGGCGAAACTTACTTTGCACCCCAACAGAAAATGTGAATGAAATAGTAAGTACGTACGAGGGATTGTCTAAACGAGGTCACTATCATCGGAAACTGTTATTCCATTTTACGAATAGATGGAAAAGGGAATATTTATCAGCTCTTTTACAAGCGCACAGGCCCAGAGCTGGTAGTAAGGAACCTGTTGTTAATCTAAATGATATTGTTCTCCTTAGAAACGACCAGCAGAAGAGAAATTTTTGGAAATTAGGGAAAATAGTCGAACTTTTCAAGGGAGCAGATGGATCAGTCAGAGCAGCAAAGGTACAGGTGGCATCACAGAGCGGTAAGAAGCTAGTAAATCGAGCTCTTAACCTATTAATCCCGTTAGAAGTACCTATTAATAAGACTAACAATCTGCAAGTAACGGAACCCTGTGAGCGAGGCACGCCCGCGACAGCGCAAGTGCGACGCCAAGCTGTATCGTCGTCTGATAGGCCAAGGAGAACCGCAGCTATTGTAGGGGAAATTAGAAGGAAGGAAAATTTGTAGTCAGTTTTATATTATATCATAGTTGGTAGTTATTCTACGTTCTGTTGACTCTAGTCATGCGTTTTGTTCGTTGTATTTGTTTGTTTAAATGCTTAAACAACCGGGGGAGTGTGTTGTAAACTTGCCTCGTATGCATGTATACGTAGAAATTGATTGACAATTGAATCACGTGATTCATCGCATTAGATATTGCATAGTAGATTTACGTACCTTACTCAGTTAACGATACAGAGCACTATCGTTCGGATATAAGCTAAATATAATGTTTTGTACATATTTATAAATAACCAAAAATTACTACTTGGTGTCTTTTTTGTTCCTGACCCTGTATTTACAACACTAGATGTCCAGAAAAACAATTTAAGATATATATGTTGGACAATTTCAAATGTCCAATAATATTAGATAGCTGATGTGAGATGAGCTTATATTTTCTTCCTATTACAGAAATCCCCAGTGAAACCAGATTTCAAATTGGCATACTAATGCAATCATAAAAAACAAAGAAGCAAACATCAAAGAGTAACTCATATAATCCACGAAAAATGTGAATATAGGAAACAGCTGTAACAAATATCAGAGAAACATGGGTGGCAGTAAATGATTTTCAAAAAGGCTCGAAAAAATCATTGAAGAGAACAGAACAGTACAGTTATCTTACTCTGAGCTTGCTACCAAGACGGTTCACTTTAAGCTAGAATCTACCTCGTCGCATATAACCAAATACACAAAAGATGCTCTTGCTATTCCTGGGGTTCCTTCTTCCCTTCTCTACTTATCTACAACTTTGATCGCCATAAACCGATCTATGTAGGCACTCTTTTTCTCCCCTATGTCAAAGTAGTTGGAATTATACTATACTAAGGCCAGTCAAACATCTCATACCTGGGCTTTACATATCTTGCACGCTGGTGCTACATCTAGACTTTGTACAGACTGAAAATTACAAGATGCAATCAGTCAGGTATGAATTGATAAAATGACTCGATGAATAGTTGTTTTTGATTCCTTATTAATGAAAATAATTAACATCCAAAAGCAAAATTTTCTCAAACTAGGCGGCTTACAAGTGCTTGCTTGAATAAAACATGAATTTGAATTATTTTGTATAACACCAAATAAAACGAAAAGAAAATATGATAATTGACTATGAAAATCTAATCAATTAATTAGCTAAATTACTTAATCACAGAAAATAAAAATTGCAATGATAGAAATGACAGATTATACCTAGTAACATAAATCGTACACTTTCTAAACACAGGCAGTGTAAAATTTATCGTTCAAATATTAGAAAAAAATGTGCTGACCAGAAATAAAAATACAAAAACACCAAAACAGTAAGATAAATCTAGATTAATGTTAGCTAAATTGGCAATAAAACTAAGATAATAATCCATATATTTAAGGCTGAATAAACATGTATGCTAATTGAGGTTTCATGCACTTTATGCACCATACTTTCATCATATTATCAGAGTACACGTTTTTTTATAAGAAAGAAGTTACTAAGAAAATGAGGCTCAAACCGCCAAAACCTTAAGAAACTGCTAAGAAAATCACAAGGCTCAACTTCCACAGTTTATTTTCTACGTCCCAGAAATCGATACTAGCTCATTCCTTGCAAGCTCCTTTACAGAGATCTAAACTTTCTTTGCTAATCCTGGATACCAAAGAGATCAAACTTTTGTAACAAACAATGGTAGCCTCTTTCAGCACGTTTATTCCAGTAAAAGTTAAGAAATTCTTAAGAAATCTCAACCTCAATTTCGGAAAAAGTTAAGAAAATCGAGACTCACGCAAAAAAGCAGCTTTCTTAGTGTTGTCAACAATTCTTCAAGTAAGAGTTGCGTTTATTTGTGTAGGAGTTGAAAGGCCCGGATGAAAGTTTTATTTATCATATAATCTACCGAAGGGAAAGTAGGCGTCACAAATCAAAAAGTTGCCCTCAGATGCGACGGCCGACGGCTGATTTTGAAAACATTGTCTTATAAAAAGACGTGTATTTCACACACGATTGCGTTGTATCTAAATAGCGATTGAAATATCTAGGAGGTACAATTCTATGCAATAAAAACTACGCGTCGAACTATGCAAGAAGACAAAATATATTCTCTTCAATAGGATCTGGTATCAAATTTGCTTCTTTGATGACACATTAATGGCACTTCTCTTCAAGATCAACTGAACTAAATGTGAACGAAAAGGCAGCATCCGGAGTAATGTAATGAAATATGTATGACACAAGCTGATTTTTGCACATTTAACTATTGAATAAACGCGTAGAAGTATACCGGATGTGCTCATCACGACATTTGTTTATTTCTGTTTAAATGCCAAAAATAACAACATGGGCACATAAATACCTCAATAAGCCACTTTTTTAAGCACTCTTCATGAACAGTTGAAGTATCCCCTTTGCAATGACATGGAGAAATTAGTTTACCCACATCCTGTCTTGAACTATCATAACAGATCCAGCAAGTTTCTTCCACACTCTGAGATGCTAGGTAAAGCAAATGATTATCAGATAGCGATATGCTTCTTTCTAACTCAGTTATCTTTTCTGCTCTTACAATACACTTATCATCTCCCAATTAGGCACTTATACACCTTCCACAACATTTGGCATTAAATACCATAAAATTCGGTACTACAAGATTCATCACTTTGAGGTCATAGAAACTATATTTCCAAATGTATAATTGTGAACGAAACATAAAGCCCGGCGGACACAAGAGCTGTCTGCTTCTAATGTGCGCTGAAAATTTATGAGCTTTTACTAGACGTGACTGGCGAGACAATTATTGAACATGTTAACTAAATTTAGTCACCATTGAAAACACCTTCTGGGAGAGCGCTGAAACCGAGGGAGGAAGACTACTACAAATCCGCAAATCACACAAGCACATAGCCGTTATTTTAACTTCTCTAGGCTTCTTCGTTCCTATTAATCAAGTCCTGTCACAAAAAAACAGACTCTGAACAGAACACAGAAAGCTATGTAGGCAAGGCATACCGTGGGAGAAGCTAGTTCACATTCTCGCTGTGAGTAATGGATTTTGACTTTTTAAACTCAGGTCAAAAAGAATGCACTAAAAGTATGTTGCCAGTTTATGTTATTTTAAAGGCTGTAATCTCTCCTCATACACAAATACTTCTCCCAGTGCAGTTTGGCAAACGTCAAAAATTCACATCACAATACAAACAAAGACAGCCTCAATATAGTCATTCATTGATTGAATAGAGGACAGATATAGTATCAAGCATGCTTGATACTAATTTCGTTTGATGATTAGATAGGTATAATACTAGACCGGGTTGATATTACATGAGTTTGATATCAAACAGTACTGATATTATGTAGATGTAATATAAGAAATACTTGTTAACAAATATTCCTGATATTTAAAACCCACCTCTCGAGTTACTAAGTCCAGCTCTGAAAAGCTGTCATTACAAAATTGACTGACGACAGGCGTTACATATATTTTGGAAAACAAGAGCATGCCCGATGCGCACAGTTTGCTTCAGAGAAACTCTCTTTAGCATGAAAACTAGAAAGAGCTACGTACCCGTAATATCGTCACTCTCATCAAAAGTACTATAATCTCTTCCTTTATCACTAATTAAGGAAGTGGTTTCATTCTTCTAGAAGAGGAATAAAAGATTAGCGTCAATGATTTTCAAGAAAGCCATGCTCCGCACTAACAACTCTGAGAGGGTAACTGGTTTTCCAAACACAAGGAATGCTAAAAGTGTACATTTTCTAAATCGCATTTTGGCAAATTTATTTTCTACGAATATCATTATAATTTTCTTCAGCAGAAAAATGTTATCTCGTTCATATCTCCTTATCACTACTTTGTTTCAATGTACAGTTAGTATCTTTTGCCATTGGTTCTATACTATGCATCCCTTTATTACAAGCCTCTTTATACGAGATAAAGAACACAATTAGAAGCTTTGATACGGAAAATGTGAAGTAGGTTTGAGTTAATTCTAGTTCGAAAAGGACATCTTAAAACAACAGTGCAGCGGCTGAAATAACACTGGCAAATTAATGAAATTGCTACGTGAAACCAAGAACAAGAGAAGAATCATCAGGAGCAAAGAGAGAAATGTTTCCATACAAATCGAGTATACTTAAATGAATTCAAAGAAGCGAATCAAACTATGAGGAACCTGGGCGGTGGAACTTGGATGGAGATACACTGTAGGGAATAATACAGCTATGTGGTGGATAGATATAAGACGCAAGTATTTACCGATCTACATTGCAGAAGTCTACCAGGATTGAGCAGCCACAATTCTTCAGGCCTGTGAAAGTAGAAATACAATAAAGAAATTCACAAGAATAAACTATTTTACAGCACTGTTTCAGTTTCATAAGTGCTGTACACGGTTTCTACATAAGAGGCGAAGTAAACTTTCTATTTTCAGCATCACATGCTCTATAACATTTTGTCAATTGTATCCTTTAATGATTCCTAAGTGTTTCTTAAAATTCTTAACACTTCGAATAACAACAATAGCAACAACAACAGCAATCAGGATAGGCAGCGGTGAGGCGAGAAATAGAACGTTCGAGTTCTGTGAAATTTGTATGTAATTATTTGTATGTAACTTGTATGATACTATGCCAACCCAGCACGAAAATGCAAGAAGTGGCATCGGCAATTTTCAAATATCGAGCTTTTCTAGAAAATTGGTGTGCTTTGAGGTTTCAATAATGGCAGCACTTTGATTGATTCTAATTTCCCAGTGCTTTCCCGCGCATGGCAAATACATTTTTCACTCTTGCTGTATGTAACTGAGTTTCGAGCTGGGTTCGAAATTCGTACTCGATTGGGCAACTCAATGTTTCAACAGAATTCACGAACTTGATTGTTAAACTTAGAGTGTGCGCAAAGTAAATTACCTTTAAAAAAAAAGGTTATTTCCAGTCAAATAAAAAGATTTCTTGCAAAACTTTTTTCTCTTAAATTTACTTTTACGTTCAGCCTGCTTGTGTTTCTTACATATTACTCAATTTTGCCTGTTTGGGTCTCACGTTTCTTATCTACTTTTTCTAATAAAAATATATGTTTTCGGATTTCCAGTTCTTACATGCTGTGATGATATCTAGCAAGTACGTTCCTGACTCTAAAAAACAACTCACTTGTTCACATTCCATAGGACACATGGAAACCAAAGGGCAACACCAAGCTCAAAAACTCTGAAAACTATTTCAACGATGTTCCTGTCTCCAATGGCAACATTGTTTTTCCAACTGCTTCCAACCACGTTAATGACGAGGAAAACAGTTGTTGCAAGCTAAAAATGAATTAACATTCAATGAAATCTTCATACTTACAGTTTAACACAAAAACTGTTTCTCTTTTTATAGCCTATAGCCAGGCTCACTAGCCTGACAGAATGTTTTAATGGTAGAGTGATCGCCTGGTGTGCAGTAGGTCTCGAGTACGAGCCCGGCTCAATCATACCAAGAACTTTAGAAATGGCACATGCTGTTGCATCGCTTGACACTCAGCTTTAAGGAGCAGCGGGTATTGAGGGGGGGGGGGGGTTAAATACATTGAGATACCATTGAGCTAGACACCTATTGTAGCCACTGTTATACATAATGTTAGTGAATGACCCTGTTAGTAGATTACAAAAATCCTACAGTATAATACTAGTCTATAAACTTAAACCACGTGAAACCCTGGAGTGTTTTAGTGCTGATCGTATCCTACTCTATTAGGTAAATGAGCGAACGACTATACACCTAGTGGCCACACAATATGAACTCAGGGTTGACCAGCAGCGGTAGTATAAATTTCTAAGGATGGCGAAAATGTAAATAAGTAAGTAAGTAATAACTAAGTAATAAGTAAAAAAGTATGAAATAAATATGTAGAAACACGGACATAATAAAACAATAATAACAAAGTTTCACTTGGGCGAGCCGCACGTCAGCAGATGCCGTGAAATGCAGGATTATATAAAACAAAAAAATGCATGAACTATCAACCTGCAATAGACCCTGTGCAATAATCCCAATCCTGGATTGGAACACCATATTTGAATTTATCTGACTCCCATCTGGTTTCGTTGCTGTGAACTTTCCTTTAATCTAAAACAAGCATTCATGAAATAATAAACACAAGTACAAAACCTCATCCATTATGACTTCAAATCAGAACCAAACAACCTGGTATGATATTCCTTTAAAAATATTCACCATCCATGAACAGTGTTCCCCAGAAAATCAAAGCCTTCCTATATAAAACTATGCACTTGCTTAAGTGTCAAAATTGTCACGATCCGCCCTCTGTAGCTTTATGTCAATGAAAGAAATCAAAGATAAATGAGATACTAATATAATAGGGGGGAGGGGGCTCTCTGCTCCTAAAAGTCATCCCCTCCATACAATCTACAAGGGCTCTGTGTTTAGTATTGTTTTGTATTGATATATTGTATCAATTTCCTGTACCAATGTACTAATTTTCCATAATGTTGCTGGATGTTCCTTGTAATTTAGTATTCGCATGTACAGCTATTATTGATAAACTGTATGTAATGGAATTCACAAATACGAAATGGAACTGAACTGAACTGAACCTCACAATCATACTTTAGGAGTTAGAGACTCGTAATCGATTTAGGACTTTTGCGACGTTGGAGCTTCACAATATGATGGGATGCGACTTATGCACTATCAACCTCATAAGAAGGGGCAGATTAAGCTAAGGGCTCCTCAGTTGGAGTGTGACAGTCCCAACATATTCTGCTTTAAGCCAATAAATCATTTCTCCACTTAGTAAAGCAGTATAAGGGTCCGAATTCAGTCTAAAAAGACTAGGCAAGAGTGAAAGCTCTTACGGCATTTTTATCCAGGTCAACCAACATGCACTTATGGAAAATGCATCCAGAAGACTGCAATTATAGTTATTAGCACTAACAAACATCAAAATGTTGCTTCGCAACTATAAAATAAACTACATATAAAAATGCAGCTCTCTTTTCAAAAAAGGCGCTACCTAGCGTTAATAGGGCGTGGCTTTGAATATTTTCCTTCTATCAAGCATTCCTAATTAGTCAATAAACAGCGATTTCTCAAAACGAACAGCTGCTATGAAATGAAAGATGATAACGTTAAGTATGGTTGCTAAAATTTAAGTAGGCGAAATACAAACCAACTGAGACGTGAAACCGAAAGTGAATAACCGAAACCGTTGTGCAAGACACTTACTTTGCAGAATATCTCAATACCATATATTAGAAAGAAGACCAAAACCAATAGCATTAACATTGCGAAAAGACCGTTGAATACTACGGTAAGGTGATTCTGAAATAGAATTAGAAGATATCAAACTGAAAATCTTAAAATATTTATGTCGTAGGGCCATAACTAATATAAGAAATCTTACTTGAGATTCTCAAAAATTAACCGAATTGTATTAAAAGAGAATGACGACTAATGACTGATTAAGAGTCCCTTTACATGAAGATAATTCAATAAAACGATGATGAATTATGTTCATTGGGTGGTCCACCCTAACAGCTATTTCGACTATCATCTTCTCCATAGCTCTCTAAGGCACCCCTCACATGAGAATCTGAGTTTCATATCGGTTTGAAATTTGGCAATTTTGATTCCGTCACGTGAACAGTTTCCAACCGTTTTCAGTTGCCATCGTTCACTCTTGCAAACGCGCATTTCGTAATATCCATCACACAATATCTTTTGCTTTGGTTCTGATATGTCATTTCGACCCGAAATGAAAGACTTTTCTGCTCACATGACGATTTAAGGCCGACCTGAGAAACCGAAATGAGTCATTCTGAGTTTCATTTTGCCTGAATCATGTGAGCACCCCAAGAGCTTTGACCGCAGACCGATCCGAGTTTCAAGTCGATCTGAACTTGAGACCGGTTTGCGTTTGCTCATGTGAGGGCTGTCTAACTTGTCAACACACAGGTCCTTGCGCAGCTAGATTACACTGCTCTGATTATTTATCGGAGTGAGATTCAACCCGGGAGTACCATCGACGCAAAACATAGGTACGGACCAAATTCTACGATAATACTGCTGCAAATTACAGATCCCCCCAAAAGAAGGTAACTGACTCATAAACCAGGTCAAACCTGATTCAACTATGGTTGAAAACCATTCTATACCGTACAGTCCATGCGTTGCTTAATATATCAGCAAACATAAGTTTCAATTAAAATTCAAAAAAGTAGATGAGAGCACAGCAAATGACATAGAGGGGAAATGGAGAGCAGTGTCATCAGAATTATAGAATTTCTACAAAACTAAATGGCTAATGTTTTTATGCACAATTATAGCAAATGCCGGCAACGGCAAAAGAATGATGCTCTTTGGTGTCTATCATCAAAGCAAACAGTAAGCTTCTTATACATCTCCCTTCACAATTACAGAGAGTTCCTGTCATTGCTACGTGTACAAAACTTGTTTGTGACATAAGAAGTTAATGAAGGAAAGCAAGCATAGACAAAACTATCGCAAAACCTTTGGTCGTGCTTACTTTTTTAAAAGCAATTGGTATGTTTTTAATACCACAATAATATGGAATAGAATATTTACAAAAATGATGAGAATTGCAATGAGAAAGTGTGTCTTATTATACAACTTATCAAATGATGCATCCAGAATATACTGCTTACCTTCAACTCAATGTTCAGAAACTTTGATGAAATAAACTGTGCAAACAACAGCATGTGTACAACAACATTGAACAGTGTGCAAGCAACATATGATTTAGTAAGAAATCTTGAATTTTCAGGATGCCTTTCACCGATATGAAATATCTGCAATTGTGTAAATGAGACCCAGTCAACCATTGCTACAACTTTAAAGCCCGGGGTGGCAATGCAGAGTATGAGGAAGACATATTTTAGATGACGTTGATGATTCAATTCATTTTACTAAGCATTTCCCACTTGGTTTTGTGGGGGAGGATTATATATAATCCAGGACAGCATATGTTGTGATATGAAACTCACTTGCTATGGCTTATGGGTAAGGATAGCTCATAAACAAATGTGACTTATAAAGAGCAACTTACATTCAAATCGAGATTCAAATACATATAGTACACATATACTGTAAGTCCTCGAATAAGCCCCCGGGGGCTTATTTCACAAAAAATATTTTAGGATGGGGGCTTATTCGAGGGGGGGCTTATTCTGTCGCAACCAAAAATGGTCATAAATATTTGTTGTTTTCGGGGAGATATCTAAGTCCAAGTAATGTATGTTGAAAAAAAGAAGAAAATTTGTCAAAAATTAGAGTTCAATGTATTTACTAAATTACAACATTTACTAAAATTACAACAATCTTCACCAACAGAACAATTTTTTTCAAAAGTTATTAAACACTGAGTTATTGTCACATTTCATTCAGTTATATTGATATCTTGGGTGGAATCGACTAGCCCCCATGGGGGCTTATTCGAGGGTGGGGGCTTATTTCACAAAAATAATTTAGGGTGGGGGCTTATTCGAGGGGGGGATTATTCGAGGGTGGGGGCTTAATCGAGGACTTAAGGTACATCCTTTACCGCGAAGAACGTGGGACCGCACGGGGACGCGAGTACACATGCCATTCGGTAGAGATGGCGTACGAAAGAACCATGACATTCACGCCCCATAATTTAAGCATCCCAAGCGGAAAACTATTTGTTTCCGTTTCGATACCAAATATTTGCTCTCCTCCTACTTCTTTCTTCTTTACGCAATTTAATAATTGCCGATGAATGTAAAGTAAATAGGATACATGGAACTACATTTTCAAGAAGTTTCTACAGTTCCTAACATGAGACAATTTCCTGAATCTCGAAATCTGTATAAACTCTTTCACAATAGGATAAAAACTTTCAAATATTCGCTATGGAATCCACTGGCAAAAATCAAGAACATGGTCAGTTTTGAAATTACAGTCCAAAATTCAGCAGTGTGTACTTAAAATAAAATGTCTGCTAGGCACGATGACGCCTGAAAAGAAATTAACAAAGTACACATTGGAACCTCAGTGATCCATACTTCTACCGAAAAATTAAATTTACACATCGCACGCCATTCCGCACCCAGCAGCTTTTGTGGCGTGGGATGGATTGCACGTGAATCCTTTTCCTTACGGAGAAGGTTCTATGTAATATAATGTAAAACTTTATCACACATGTTGAAATGCTTCTCTCACATGACTTACTGCCAAAGTATTCTTTTAATGTAAAATTGAGACAACATAGTTCTGATAAACAACATAAAAAACTCTAATTCACTGTGGATATTTAACAACTTAAAAGTACAATGAAGCAGGTACAGACATTGCAATACTGTCAAATGCTAAAGCATAAGACAATGCTGCAAAGGTGAGTGTCCCTGTTGTAGCAATGTGACTTCACATTCTATACAAATTTTCACAAAAGTAGGCAACAAATGTCCTATGCTGCCATCTCTCAACATCCATTGTACATACTGGGTTTCCTGGGGATTACATTTCCTATTACCATTTAATCTGTGAGATAATACTATAAAGAGTATTTCTTACCTCAGCCCAAAAACAAATGATCAATGAATACCCCGAAATTATGAACGGGTAGTATGAGGACAAAAGACTGGTTTTCCATGTTTCTGGTATGTATTCCTGAAACAAGTATACAAAAATCAGCTTGGTAATCATACTAACAGACTGGTCATTAATTCTTCCAGGGGAGGGGATGGAAGACATCAGGGAGGGGGGACCAAAATCCAGCACACTCAGAGGGAGGGGGGTTAAAAAATAAAGAGCATTTTCAGAAGAAGGACCATGGAGTTTGTTCTGAGATCCTGGAGTGGGGATCAAAATATTTACATAACTCTGAGAGGGGAGATGAAAATTCCATTAAATATATGAGAATGTCTTCCACCCTCTCCCCACAAGTAATTAATCACCCATCCCTAATGAATAAAAATTTTGAAAACAACCACTTTCTTAATTTGCATTAATAACAGGTACAAAAAACAACAAATCCAGTAGTCAATCCAGTCTGGAATCAGAAACTTTAGTTGTGGTGTACAGCACAGTATTTCTTCATTCCACATATCTGTGGTGTGACCTGTCCTGATTCCAGACAAGTGATTAAAAAATTGAATGAAGCTCTGTAATAGTCATGAGGCAGTCACATTGATTATATTGGGATCATTTTGCAAACATTAAATTAAAACTACTAGTTCATCTTCAACAACATGCACCATTTTTGTGTTTATACATAAACGTTCTGCTAAAAGTTTCAGTTAAGTGGAGTTTGTAGCAACATATGGTCTCTACAACAGTTGAGGATATAACATGATGTCGCATTTTCTAAAATCTGACTTTTGTGCAAATCAGCTTGACACTGATTACAGTTCATGAGAGTGAACTAGGCAGAATACAAAAACTCTATTTAGCCATTTAGTTGACTGTTGGCCAGGTGACTAAACTCAAAGCTCCACAAATTCTATGATGGGTGATACCAATGACTCATGCAAATACAATATTCAATTATGGATCCTGCTGCTTACAACATAAAAGTTGGCTGCTGATTTAATGAAGCAAGTAAACCTATTGTCTACATTGGAATTTGGATTCACAGAAACATTGTATTAATGTAGCCGTATAGTATAGCAGCATTTCCAGACAGGTTAGTAAAACATATTGTATGAGCTAATCCTGTAAATTATGCTTTTAAATATACTTAGGATGACTATTATGAATGATAATTACTACAGAAGAAAACATTAAATTAATCAAACTATAGAGCAAAGAGGTGCCTGAATAATATTAAAAATGAACAAACGGTTAAAGTTGTAGACTATCAATATGATTTTTTATCAACATTCTAATACTAATGATGGTCTGATTGTAGAAGAAAGTGACCTAGAAACCTACTAAATCAGCTAAGTATGTACAAAACACCTAGCATAATATAAGTTCTACTCCAAAGTAGCTTCTATTGAGGTTTTCCAGCAATAGTGCAGTATGTCTGGGGATGGCCCCTGATTAGAAGTGTGGTCTCTAGCATGCATTTGATAATAGTATGCCAGTCACAAAACGAAAAAGCTACAAATTTCTCACCTGAACAGAAAAATAAACTGCCCTTGAGCCTGTTGCAATGATGATCAGAACATAAAGAAGCTGTTGTATTGTCACTCTACAAGCCTTGGCTATGTTGGCTTTCCCAAGTCGTTTCCCTTCAGCTCTTATGCACAAAATCTTAGACAAATAGAAGATAGATACACAAATATAAAAGACTTAAAAGAGTACGGCACTTGGGCAGTCTTCACAGGTTGCAAAAAACCTGTCAAATCTTCAAATGTTTACACCTTGAAACAATGCATGATCTATAAACCTGGTGTAACTATCTATTTAGCCAATTCGTAAAATTTTTCATCCTCTCTAACACAAGTGCATTTTTATGAAGGCCATCTACTATAAGCTTATGGGAGTTATCTACAAATCTAATTTTGATGCAGCAAGAAAATATTCATTCTGTAAGCATTGGATTTCTGAGAGAAAACAAAGCCTTTACACTGAAAATTCCAATTTTCCCACAAGTTCTCAATTTAATTTGCTTAATTTGTATATGTTCTCTGCATTTATCTATGTACTCCAGTGCCATATTTGTGCAGTGCCTGTCTGCTTTTGCAACACTACAGAGTTATACACACTTCAATATTCTTACAAAGAAGTCTTAAGAATGTGAAAGCACAGACATTGTAACATGACATACATACACTCTGTATAGGCCAAAGGCCTATTAAGAAAAGCTAGCAATGTTTCAGTACTGGGCTAAACAAACTTTCTTACAAAAAATGTATCTGGCTTTTCTCCAGCACTGGATGACAATCTATGATCTTGGAGATATCAAGAGTAAAGTAAATTGCTAAACACTGAGATTTAGAACCAATACTTTGTCACTAACCTAGCTGTGAAAAGCACCACACATTCCCACTACAACTATGAACAAACATTGACATGGAACCAATTTAAAAAGCTATTCTTACCAGTTGAACAACTGATGTTATGCATACAAGATAAAAAAAGACCCCAAATGGGATAAAGAAACTTCTGTTTGAATGTCCACATGATCCACCAGTGAACTGCACCTAAAATGGTAATAGTATATGTGTGTGGTGTGTGTGTGTGCATGTATGTATGTATATATATAAATACATATATATATATATATATACATATATATATATATATATATATATATATATATATATATATATATATATATATATATATATATATATATATATATATATATATATATATATATACGATCAGTAGCTAGCGAGTAACCAGGATTTCTCCTTTTTCGGTGCAAACAGAAAGGTTGATATAATGCTCAGAAAAACCAGGAGAAAATTAAAATTTGCCACCACCTGGGATCGAACCAGGGTCTCTCGCATTCCGGGCAAGCATCGTAACCACTAGACCACAGTGGCTTGTTTTAACTCCCCTGGTTTTTAGCACCTTATGGTCACTTTCGGCTTTTGCCTTTATCAAGCACCTCTAATATATACGATCAGTAGCTAACAAGTAACCAGGAATTCTCCTTTTTCGGTGCAAACAGAAAGGTTGATATAATGCTCAGAAAAACCAGGAGAAAATTAAAATTTGCCACCACCTGGGATCGAACCAGGGTCTCTCGCATTCCAGGCAAGCGTCATAACCACTAGACCACAGTGGCTTGTTTTAACTCCCCTGGTTTTATATATATTACATCTTATTTTGATATCGTTGTTCTGTGTCATACATATTGAGCACTCTTTTTTGATACAGGATACAGTCCCGTTTACTATTACATTATATATATACATATACATATATATATATACATATACATATATATATATATATATATATATATATATATATATATATATATATATATATATATATATATATATATATATATATATATATATATATATATATATATATATATATATATATATATATATATATATATATATTCTATCCGTATATCGTGAAAACAGCAGAATATTCTGTTGCGTAAAATCGAAACTACTCAATAGCTTATCACCCAAGAATGAAACGTTGGACAATGATCGTAGTCACTAAGAAAGTTGGTTTTCACATTGATTAGATACATAGTTTCCCAAGGTTCTATATACATGTAATACTAATATGAACGGGAGGACAATATTATATTGTGAAACAATCTCACACAAATCGAAAACCCTATATACGTTGCAAATAGGAAGGAAATACAGAATTTGAAAGTAGTACTTGGGACAAGAGTACTAAAGAGAATAAAACAGGTAGCTGCTGTATACAACAAGCACATAAATCTGCAAGCTATCAGTAGAAGTCCATCGCGTGTCATCGTTGTTGACAACTATCCACGGTGAACAGGTCAAACGGCCTAATATGCTATCTCCAGTCGTTATAGCTTTCACGCTCATTTGGGCTTTCTCCTTTACAGTTTTATAGAGTATTCGGATAAAATCGGTCGTTTCCAATACATATTAGGTGTCGAGCTCACATAACTACAAGGGTAGATAATGTAGTGCATTCGTGAAAATCAAGGCCCGGTACGCCACCGTTAGGCTATTCTATCTTCAATTACCTCGCACACACAGGTGCCATTGTTCAATACACTGCAAATTCCGTGACCACTGCAGTTCTCTGGACACATCCTCAGTGGAACAACGTCCATTTCGAACTGAATGTTGGTCTTTTGGTCCGCGAACAAAGGAATAAATGTATCAAATAATAGCTCAATCTTCTTCGTCTTACGTAGTCATCTCTCCTTGTGCTGTGCACAGCCGTTACAAGGAGACCCAAGAATCTGGTAAACAGTGACGTAATACAAGAAGTAAGATAAGGGATGATGATGATAGAATCAGGAGCTCTCTTCATCAGGATTGGTACAGCCTTTGTGAAAAATGTTGCCTGATTTTTGATGAAGAACAATATTCAAATTGATTCGCTTATACATCACAAGCTCCCAGCAGAACAAATAAAATTGAAAGATTATGTGGTAACCGTGGATATAGAGCGTTTTTATCAGCAGAAAGTCAATGAACGACTTTGATTCTTTGAAGGTTGGGAAGTATTGTTAATTGAGCGTAATCACGCTTAACGTACTTGCTGCTGTGAAGCTTAGTTACGCTTGGTACTGTTCAGTGTTTTATAAGGGGGCTTAATAGAGAGGGGGCTTAATAAATTTTTTAGTCCAGAAAGGGGAGCTTATTGGAGAGAGGTGTCTTAATTGAGAGGGAGGGCTAAAAAGAGAATTTATGGTAGTAAAGGATTCAATTGCCCTGCAAATTGTGGAGTTTTGTCTGTTGGGAGTGTCACACCCCCAGCATGCCCATTAATGGGGGGCAGGCCCAAGTCATTGATTTAAACATAATGGAAATCCAATCAATTAAATAGAATTATGATTTCATCTTATACTATAGCAGCGAGTTACTATTAAACTTAAGTATGAAAACTACTATGTAGATGGGGGTAAAGCTCAAGGACAAGACCTTGAAACTCTGATTCAGGAGAGCCCCTGATTTAGTCAGGAAAACATATACTTTTCCAGACCACAGAAAATTTCCACAATTTTCCCTGATGCTCCTCCAAAACCTCTTTGTCCTTGATTTTTCTGGATGAAGGAAATGTCAGTAAGAATACGAAAGGAAATCATCAAAGTAGTCTACTTTATGAATTGAATTTAGTCCTGTTTTTTACACTACCAAAGTTACCCCAGGCTGGAAAAACGTAAATAAATTGAATTAACTTAATCCACACAAACAATCCTGGGTTAGTTGAACTTACACTGTAAAAAGTTAACCTAGGTTACTTTTAACTTTACCCAAACCTAGGCCAAACTTTGATATGTAAACAGAGCACTTGGCACTAGTTTCCAGGTACAGATTGATCTACAAGCACATTTTCTAGTGTTGTACTTGCATCCCTAATCAATAAATCAAAAAGAAAACGTGTTGTATATTCACTGTTGAGAAAAGGAAGCAAGTGTTGTATATTCACTGTTGACTGCGTCTTCATAATTTGTGGTGCTATGTTCACACTGCTCAGGGATGGTGCCAGGGGAGGGCTGGGACCTTAGTCCCACTGGAGCATGCTAGCCCCCCATCGCAATGTGAAGAACTCT
Source organism: Mastigias papua (assembly GCA_964019165.1). NCBI lineage: Eukaryota > Metazoa > Cnidaria > Scyphozoa > Rhizostomeae > Mastigiidae > Mastigias > Mastigias papua. Next base: position 9,264,934 of record OZ025273.1, read on the forward strand.
TATCTCAGAGCCATTTTAGCAGTTCATTCTGAACTCTATGTAATTTTAATTATCTAGGATTATATACTTTTAAAATTTAAGTTTGCTATTGATGCTATAGTTATAGCACTACAGGGGGTGCTCTCCGCATGTTAGTTTATCCAAACTAGTTGGAGAGTTCCTCCTTAAGAAATTCTAAAACATTAAAGTTATTCTGACTCCAATTAATTATTATATATAATATACTTTTTGTATTATGATTGTATTCTTTTGTGTTATAATAATGTTGTAATTTGGAATTTCAAATCAAAATGAAAAAAATGAAATGAAAAGTTCCAGCACCCTGCTAACCATATCTTGGCCCCTTCTTTGGGAATCCATTGTGCCACCCCTGGTACTGCTATAAACTCAGTCATACTTCTATTTTCCAACAAACTTTTAGCTTTAGTACTTGTCTGTCAAGTTTTATGACAGGTAAGTTTACAGAAACCAGACAGGAAAGTCATATGCGGTGTAAGGCTTGGTGGGGGCTAAAGAAACCTCACATCTGATCTGCATTGATTAGTGTGAAAGAATGAGGAAACAGCTAACTTTACTACTTCTTAGATGAGGGTGTTATAGAAAGTCACTTTCATTTAGCCATAGACTATAAAGAATAAAAAGTCAGACTAACTTATTGTGTGTCTCTAGTGACACTCTAGTGCAACTGTGAAATGTAACAGAAAGAATTTCTTTACAAGATGATATCGAAAAATCAGTTAGCAGTTTGACACAAGTAGGATTATTTCAGGAAACAAAATATAGATAGTTGGCAAATCCATTTACAAAAGTCTGCAAATCTACCACTGATGCTCCACTCCATAATCTGCCACCGTTTGACAACAGAACAAACAAGAAAAGCAATGAAACATCAACAAATGGAAAAACTGAATTGAGAAATTTATCATCAGTAGTAAAGAGCAAAATATCATGGTTGATATGTTAAGTATATAGCCCTTCAAAACCTATTTTTCACTTTTTGGCATTAGTTCATCTAGCAAAAAAACCAGAAACCACATAAGTTATATATTAGTTAGCTCATAATACAATAGAAAACAGAGGTAAAATCACTTCAGTAATACCTGCTACACTTCTCTGATTATGAGCATGGCTATCCCTCTAGAGACATATCTTACAATAGATTGGGAGCTTATCACAGTGAGATAGTCCCCTTTCCTCCACTCCAAATAAGTGGCTACTGGTTAAGGCTTTTGGGCAAAAAGCAATGTTTAGACTGTATGTATACATACATCTCCTATCTGGAACCTTCACAGGCCCAATAAATTGTTCATCATAGCAAATGTTTGAGATAGCCAAATTATTGACAAATCTCTGAAATTATAAAAATCAGTTGCATTTCTATTTCTTTGACAGTATGTGCATGGTTTCTACCATCAACTCCTGCAAATAGCTTTCTAAACCACTGTTGACCTTACTTTATGGATAACTAGCAGTTGCAAACAATGGGAGATCTAATAGGCATAAAAAGTAAAGGGCAAAACTGAAAAGACATTGAAAAAAGTACAATACTATGAACAAGAGCAATTGAGCATATTATTTTTTCTAACAAAATGGTTCCTGCAAAAGACCATGTCTACTTTTTAAAGAAATCTTTGATATGTAAGTCTTCAAATATTGGAATGCTTTCACTTGTCAAAGAAAAATATGCTGCATGTCTCTTCCTAATTTTGATCAGGGAGTTTGACATACCCAGCATTTACAACAAACAGGATCAAGAGAATTGTTCAAGATAGTGAAAAGTTTGAAATAGGAGAGTTTGAGATACCCAATGCTATTTACAAGGAAGTATTAACTCAAAACTCAGGGGACTTAAAAAACTGTTCAACATGGCAAAAGTTTGAGGTAAACCACATTTGAGATAGCAGATGTCGGCTGTATATGTATGTATCTATGTATGTATGTACGTATTTATCAGTTGCCAAGACATCTATATTAAAATGATACAGTAGCAACAGGACAAATGCCAGATAACTTCTGTAGCATTTAACAATGATAAGAGCTAATGTGCTTCATCTGGCAAAGTATTACTTTTCTTCATCTCACATGCTCGTTTATATGGCGGATTAATTGGTGCCTGAACTGGAGGCAGTTGCTTATAGTCCTTACCAGAACCAGCTTCAGTCAGAGGATAATTCATATCTGAATCATAGGAACTTAGATCGCCACAGGCAACAAATGGAACTAACACTCTATTGACACCATTCAGTTTTGCAAATTCAGCATCTTCAGTTTTTAATAATGGGTTTGCCATCGTTGGCTCATATCCTTCTGGTGGGGAATAATGTTGACAAACAACGAACGATTCTATGCTGGATGTCCTGCTACTTGATGGCTTAGCAATGACAACAGATTTGAAAAATAAACTCAGTTGTGCCCAAAGCAAGTCGACTTCTTTTCCCCTAAAAATCTTTGCAACAAAGTTTCCTCCAGGTTTAAGAAGGTGTGTTGTAATATTAAAGGCTGCCAACAAAAGTTGCCCTTGGATAAATTCATCTAGATCATGCAAACCCGTAACATCTGGGGCTCCATCGCACACAACCAAATCAGCTTGCTCACCTTCAAACTTTGATATTATTTCTTTTGCAGTTGAAACATTTGTTATATCTCCTTGAATCTGAATGACACCAGGTAAGGGAGCCATTGCTTGGAGGTCCACTGCTACAATTTTTGCATTCAGATCTCCTCGCTCTTCAATTAACTTTTTACTCAATACTTGACTCCAACTACCAGGAGCAGCACAGAGATCAACAACTTTCGACACTCCTGAGAATAAATCGAATTGCTCATCGAGCTGCAAAAGTTTAAAAGCACTCCTTGCACGCCATCCTCCTTCCTTAGCAAGCCTGTAATACACGTCTCGTTTGTCTTTTGAAGATCGTCCCATTTTATATGAAGTTTGATTTTATACTCCTCCAAGACTTACATTATAGCAAGACTCGTGCTCTGTTGTATTGACCTCGTTCTCATTGAGGGACTAAACTGAAAGCAAAAACATTTTCCTGTGTATCTCTCCCTCTTGCCGTGAAAACCCATAGGAGTCATCCATAAAGGATGCCCACATAATTTTGCCAATTTTTTAAACCCCCTCCCCCTTGTCCACAACTGTCCGCGCTTTGCTTCACAGCCCCCTCCCTCTGCCGTGCGGACACATATTATGATCTTCTATTCAAGTCTTTGTAGCTCCCCTAACAACGAGCATGCATTCCTGTGTACAGACAAATCATGTGTCCACCCTGCCGTTCCGCCACTCATCAATTGCTTCCAGCTTTTTCCGGGATGATGTAGCAAACTCTTCAATAAATTATGGATAGAAGCAAAACGACAACATTTAGTTAATACCTAGGCTAACGAATTTGATAATTGAAAATTTTTTTATATGTACACTACCGTCCAAAAAGTGTTGGGACGATTCGAAGTTTCGAAGGATGTTTACGTTAAAAGCTTTAAAAAACTTAGGACAGGACAACCGACTATTACCAGGAAATTTGTATACGACATTGTTTATGATTCAAAGCTTTTCAGTTGCGCCACAGTCTTCGAAAAAGATTAACCGAAAAATTTTTCTAGGCCAAAAACATGAACACAGAATTTATCGAGCGTCATGAAATATCATACAAGAAGCGTTTGGAAAATGTTTTTACAAAACTAATGGTAAAAGCTATCAAGAAATTGCAACAATTATGGGCTGCTCAAAGAATGCAGCTTTCGCTGTATGCAAAAAGTTCTTTAAATTTAGAACCGTAAAAAATCTGCCAAGGATTGGTAGACCAAAGAAGATGAAGACGCCAAGACATGAAAAGTCTTCACTGAGAGTGGTGCGATGTACACTACCGTTCAAAAAGTGTTGGGACGATTCGATAAAAAAATGATCGCGTCGACTTTGCTTCTATGTGGTAACGTTAAGTTATTTTGATTAACTTTTGCTATCAATGAGGATTTTTTTCTTATGCGGCTTTAAAAAGCTCTGTTTTTTAATGATTTTTCTAACTGTGCTTTTTGCTAATGCTTCAAAAGTTAGAGTTTTTTGCACGCCAACATAATGTTATGTAAAGGTTCAAACCTACTACTTCGCAGCACTCTAAATAAAGATTGTTCATGTCTTGGCGTCTTGGTCTTCTTTGGTCTACCAACCCTTGGCAGATGTTTTACGGTTCTAAATTTACAGGCACCGCGGAACAGGGGGGGCTGGGGGGCTATAGCTCCCCACTATTTTGAAGATAAACAATAATGTTTTAAAGAGGCCAAAAGAATTCGCTAATGATTGATTACTGTAGTTTTTCCGGTACTCAAAGGCGGCATCTGAATTGAGCACTAGTATTGTGCTGCAGGGATCACTTTTTTGTTACATCGCGTGACGTCAATAATAGAGTAATATAGCCACTTCGCTAAATTTTAGCCCCCCCAACCCCTCTTTCAGACTACTCCGCGGTCCCTGATTTAAAGAACTTTTTGCATACAGCGAAAGCTGCATTCATTGAGCAGCCCGCAATTGTCGCAATTTCTTGATAGCTTTTACCATTATTTTTGTAAAAAGCAACTTCTCGCATGATATTTCATGACGCTTGATAAATGCCATGTTCATGTTTTTGGCCTAGAAAATTTTTCGCTTAATCTCATTCGAATACTGTGGCGCAACTGAAAAGCTTTGAAACATAAACAATATCTTATAAAAATTTCATGGCAATAATCGGTTGTCCTATTTGATAAGAGAGGATCAAATGCATGTTTTTTTAAAGCTTTTAACGTAAACATCCTTCGAAACTTCGAATCGTCCCAACACGTTTTGAACGGCAGTGTAGTAGGTTTGAACTTTTACAAAACTCTATGTTGGCGTGCAGAAAAGGCTAACTTTTGAAACATTAGTAAAAAACACAGCAAGAAAAACTATTAAAAAATATCACTTTTAAAGCCGCATAAGAAAAAACTCCTCATTGATAGCAAAAATTAATCAAAATAATTTAACGTTGTCACATAGAAGCAAAGTCGACGCGATCATTCTTTTATCGAATCGCCCCAACACTTTTTGAACGGTAGTGTATAAAAATGCAGTTAAAAATTTACAAGGCACTACGAACACTTAAACTTTACAAGACGATAATGCAGGAAGAAAGTGTAGAGAAATTACTTCAATCTCTGTGCAACTCTGTTTTCTCCAACTCCCACCAAGGATGACGCTATGGGAACTTGTGGGGGGCTGTAGCTCCCTTAAAATTCCGTAGCACCTCTAAAATTTAAGAGAGTTCCCTCAACGGCACTTTTTGAAGGTTTCTATGTATTGCCAGGTCTTTCAAACATTGCACTTCTTTTCATTCATTTTATTCATTTTCTTTTTACTTCATTTAAAGACAAGTTGCCCTTCAGCTAGAGCTGATTTACAAGGTACTCCATATTCCCTTCACCCGAATCTGATGCTCCCTTAAACTAGGGCAGGCGTAAAAAGGGCCAATAAGGTAGTTGCAGTTTGCATAACTGCAGAGGCAAAGATGCTGAGTTCTTGCAATGCTATAAAATCAGCATACTTATACTTTACTTCTAGTTTCGAATATTTTCCCGAATTTTCTTACTGTTTGGCGAAATATAGGGAGTGGGATGCCTATGCACAACTCACAGTATCTCTAGTTTTAGAAACTCATTATGCACACTTTGAACTGGCTTTTACACTCTGAAGAACTTCTGCATCTTTTGTCCCGAAAATTTCTTAGTACTTGATTTCGCCAAGTAAATTTTATTGCAACAGCTCTGTTGACACAGTATTCCATGTATTCGCATAATTGCTACAAAATGAGGCAATATACCCAAAAAAACTGGTAATGTAACCAGCCGAACTGAATAAGACATCAAATGGAGCACTATAAATCTCAGTTGAATAGGTAATTAGTGCATGATTACCTTAACGATTCTAGGCCGTATTACTATCTAAGTAATGTCTATTGTTTCCTTGTTCCCATGGTGACTCTCACCTCATGCACTGAACACCTTTGTTTGATCACGATTAATTATTGAAGACGAATTTGGCCTAACACACGAAAGGACAATTGGGACTTTACTTGCTGTACGGTTCACAGTAACTTTTGTATCCACAAACTCCAATGCATATAGCACGTCGAGTGATGGTAGCTTTTGTTCGGTTCTATCAGGTTTCATAAACGTCCTGTGCTGTTAGGAGCAACCGATTGTTGGTGTAGAACTAGAGTCCTTCGATTCGACCAAACATAAATCAGCCCATGGAGATCAAGGTATGGACAACAACTATTGAGAAGAACTTATCCGTAGCTTACCATTCGAAACGTAGCTTTTACTCGTAATCTGGAGTTTACTTGTCGCAGAGAGTTGAGTTTGATGTCAATCGGGTCTGCAGTTATAAGAAGTCTCTAGTGCTGAAGGAAGTTCACTTAAATTTCTGTTAGCCATTAGCAGAGTCTTACCGTATAAATTCCAAGTCACGGATTAATTGTTGTGCTTGTAGACTTAGAGATGATGATCAAAATTTATGTTGTGTGTATCGTGAACTTCATTAATTCATATCATCAAGCAGTGCATAGTTGAGTACACATCAATCGACTTCATGGGAAGATATGCAGAACGTCTGATCATGTCATCAACTTAACCAGTTGATCATTCATCTCTTGTCAAATGTTCAACTGAAGACTACGTTTACTTATTATCATCAGGGGATTGACCAAATCTCTTTTCACGACTTGACTGAAAACTTATGAAGCAAAGTAAAGTGCTATGGTTTTGTCCAATCAGACATGCCCGTCTATCGATACTCAGGTTATAGAGGTGGTAACTCTTAGTATAATCGGATCAGTTTCTCTGATAGGAAATGTTCTTGTTATTGCTGTTATCAGTAGAAGTCACAGAGTACAATGGGTGACAAATCTATTTGTTGCTCACCTGGCAATAGTCAACCTGTCTGTTCCACTCCTGTCTGTGCCTTTCTACTTCCACTGGAGCTTAGAGGGCCGTTGGCCATTAGGAAATGCTACATGTAAATTGGTGTATTTTGCTCATCACTTGGATGCAGGTGTGTCTGTGTGTATGCTGACATGTATAGCTCTCGATCGGTACTATGTAGTTGTTCATCCATTAACTCTTCACTTAAGAAGGTCGCAGACCTTTCAACTTATCATGTTCATTTGGATTTTCATAGTTTTCATCAGCACACCACTTTTGTACTTTTACGAAGTGCGTACAACAAATTGTGGAAGCATCTGTATTGTTGACAATAGCCTGCACACATGGGGATGGTACTTTATTGCTCTCAGCTTATCTGCCTTCTTTGTGCCATTGTGTATTTTGTCAGTTCTTTATGGACTTGTAATAAAGGCAATACTTGAAAGGGATATTCAGTCAAAGGCACAGAATCCACAAAGTATGCAGCAAAGAGGTATGGCAGATGTGTCAAAGTTCCAGCAAAGGTTCCTGGGAAAGGTGCCAAGAACAAAAAGAAAAGTAATTAAAATGTTGATAATTCAAGATATAATATTTATCGCCTGCTGGGTTCCATACTTTGCAAATGAATTCTCAAAAACATGGTCTCCATTGACTTACAACAGAAGTACAGTATACTTATGGCTTTGCTTCTCAAATGCTACAATAAACCCAGTGCTCTACTCAGTTTTCAATAGCAACTTCAGAAAAGGCTGTAGACATCTTGTTAATGTTAACCTATCACATCCTTACACTTTGAAGTCTTTGCAAAGGCGCCATCAGATAGGTATAAATGATAGCAGTCACAGGGATATCTCTTTTGATGATGGCACTGAAAAATATGGAATTGCACTTAAGAAATCAGGGCACTCATCACTTTTTGCAAAAGAGACAAAATCAAGACAAGATCAAGCAGGGGAATGTACTGCAAATAGCAAGGAAGAGGATCGGAAGAATTTTGTAAAAATGTTCCAAGCATCATCAGCTGCAAGTGTGGATGCTTGGGCTTAGCGGATTAGATATAGTGGATATTTTGTGGCAGCTGGGACAGGGAATTGTGGAGTAGAAATGTTCTAGGCGATTGATCTAGTCCATTGTAGTCTGCAGTATTGTAGCATTTTCCTAGCCCATTGTGTGTTTATATGTGATTTTATTTCATTGAATGCTTTCACCATCAGCAAATTACCTTTACTAAAAGTATTTGGTGGTAATAGGATTTTTTATGATTGAAGGAGATTATGTTTTCTCCTATGATGCTTAGAGGAATGTAACAGAACCATAGTATGTTGCAGTAGCTTCATAAAAGCTAAGAATCTTAACACAGTATAAAAATAGCATAAATCCATTTTGTTTAGGCCAAAGGCCTATTATAGTTCTATTTACTAACTACAGATTTAATAACTCCACTGAGCAGTTGACCTTTCAAATAAAAATGTATGAAAACTGTCTTGTATTGGTGTCAGTGGAGCACTCCACCACAGTTGGTGTCTAGAGGTAAAACAAAACTCAGGGCTAGTAAATTGGCTGGTTTATCTTAAGTGAATTTATCCCTGGAAGACTCACTGATTTTGAGAAATTTTGCACTGGCTAATGTTGTATAGATGCAATTAGCATTGCTACACATTGAAGTACAATGAAAAAAAATTCCCTGGCACTTTTGTTGAATGAACAACTTTGCAAGGATGTTCACAACCTTTTTTAAGCTGAAGATTGCTGACTATGTGTACTACCTTAGACTGTATATTGACAGGTATTTAATGGACCTTCTTTAATCTAGTTCATAGAGTATATAATATAAAACAGATGAAAGTTATTATTTCATATGATTGTATTTTATTGGTGAGACATTTAGTTGGTATCATTGTAGTGAAATTCCTATTGTAGTTCAAATTTTGAAGATGTGATTTTGTATCTAACTGTTTGAATTGCATCTGTTAGTGGTGTTTAGTTAATTCAAAGGTGGAATACAAAGCCAGCTAATTCAATTATTTCTGAGGATAAAAATCTCTTTGTACTTATTGGGAATAGCCTTGGTTCTATACATTGCTACATAGCTATAGTGTGGTCGAGTGCAGTTAATTATAAGCAGAGCAATTAGTTACTTTGTAGCCAGCTGGTTAAACATCAGACAATGGTATAAAGCCACTCTAAACTTTGCAGCTATGGTCCTGTTTCTAAATAAGCTTCACTTGCAAAGTAAGTCAAACTCAAGCCAGGTATGGCAATACAAAGGAACTACCTGATAATAAACATGCTGTTTAGGCCATGCAGAGTGCATTGCCATCTGGCTGGCAAACAACTGTGGAAATAGAAATTGCTGGTAAACAACTACACGGAAGCAATGACTCAAATCACCTGGGTACCGAAAGCTTGCGGGCCTGACGAAAGAGCTGAATGCTGCGTTTGCATACGTATTGATACTTGGCTATTCATTTGGCTTTTATGAAAGTCACTTTAAATGTGAACTTCATTAGGAAGAAGCACAAGATGCTATTTGCCCGATTTTTTATACTCAAGAAGTGTCTACAAATGTTCAGTCTTTCAAGCAACGTTGCACCTCACATACGACAAGAGGCATATCACTCAGAAAACTAAATCTCTTACACTCTGACACAATCATAAAAAAATCACTAAAGAAATCACAACAATTGCAAAATCAACAAAAAACTCGCAAAAAATCACAAAATCGAGACAAAGTCGTAGAAGAATAATGAAAATATCATTGCAAGATCACAAAAATCGCAAACATCTCATACACTTTTCTATGAGTGATCTATGAATCTGGCTGCAGTCAAGTTGCTTGCAAGAAAGGAAATATAAAGGAAACACTTCCAGGAGAACAGCAATGTAAGTGCAATGAATGAATAGGGTAGTAAAGAAAATGTGGCGATTAGCGTAGAAATTGTTTCATGTAACACAAAAGCAAGCAGCTGTCATCCCTTTTGGATTATAGCACGAACAGATCCAGGTGTGAGTTTACAAACAAACCAATCTTTCCTTCGATATGAGTATAAACAGCTGAACGAAAGCTAGATGCCTGCTAGGAACCTTCACATGACAAATTTTTGGCTTTTTCGTAAATTTTGCTACACTCTAATCACTGGATTTAAGATTTTCGATGATGCTACTGTCATCACTGGTCTTAAAAACGAAAATAAAGTGCGCATAAATCACTTTACACGTTGCGCATAAATCACTTTACACGTTGGTGTGGTTGGACAAGCATGAAAATTAGAGTTGACGAATGTATTACATTTTTAAAATGAAAGAAGTCATACCTTACAGCCAGCACCTCAGTAAGACTACGCTTGCATTAAACAATTCTGTGCTTCTTTTTGTTACGTAAAACAAGTCTTTCAAATACTATGGCCACTGTCTTTACTTTTTGCGTGAAAAATACTGTCTATATGCCAAATCTTTCGGCAGAATCAGTGATTTGATGGTCAAAACCTACTGCTGTCCATGCAAGCCTAAGAACAAACTCCTCCACCTCGTGTTTTCAGGTCTTGGCATTTGACCATAGCCAGGGACGCCTACGCTGGGGGGCAAGGGTGGCAGCTGCCCCTCCTGCCCTTTCCAAGGACTTAATTATTTTGGTGCAAGTGTTTATAATGTGCCCTCCATAGGAACCTTGCCCCCCTGCCCTCGGTGCGGGCAGGCGTGCCTGACCATAGCAAACCTTAGCGGACTCAGGCTGGTGAAGACAGAACCAATTCAAGGTAGGAAAGAGTCGAAAAATGTCACTATCTGTTGTCTGATCGTGAACAATGTTGAACACTTGGTCACTTCGTCTATCCCTAAGTTCTCATATTAAGCAAAACGCGAAAAGTCAACTGCAAATCCTTTTTAATACGACAGCAGTTTTTAGTGAAGAAGTACTAGACTGCTCAAAAAGTTCAGAAAGTTCAATACTGGATTTTGGGGGCCAAAGTAAGGCGATAAATTCATATGCATTTGCAATTTCAATTTTCGTGCAAGTTTATCATCTCTATTGCTAGAGTTGCATAGTTTTTCTGTGATAATCTATCTATTTCAGTGTTATATTTATGTCCAGTGAATCTGTACGTGAAATACTGCACTTATACATAACTCGGACGTTGTTACTAACGTCCTATCAAAGTATTAGGAATCCTAGTGCTCTGATGCCAATCCAGCCAGGATCTATAGAGCCATGTTGCTAAAGAAAATCATCACTCTCATGATGACCGCTTGTTAGTGCAGTCGAGAATCCCGTTGACAAATAGAGTGTGACATCTTTGCTATCCTACCCTTGAAAATAAAGCTCCTGGTAAACTTACAAATAATATTAGTTAGATTCTGTAGGAACATTCAATACATATTTCCAGATAGGGTCTCTTGAATACACGTTAATTTTATAAGAAAGGTATATAAGAATATATAAGAAAGGTATATAAGAATATATAAGAAAGGTATAAAGAAAGAAGTATAACATAAGAAACGAAAGAAGCTTAACATAGTCATAAGGGGCTTTACATTTATATTAGGAAGCACAAAGACGGCAGGTTGCGACAGGTTGTGGAGATAAGATAATGGAAAAGAAAACAGTGAACGTTTCATTGGATGATGTAGAGAAAATGTATCTACATTCCTTTCTTATAAGAACCAGGTAATTTTTCCGAGGCTTGCTGTTCCAAATGTTTTCACAATTTTAGACTCCAATGCCCTCAAAACTGTTCATACCTTAAGACTGATTTCTTGCAAATAATTGAGAAACTGTATGATCTAGGAGATATTGAGAAACATCTAAGCAGTTTCAAAGAGAACAGAATGGGCTACTTTTAAATATAAAGCAGCGAATGCTGATGTTCATAAACATTAAGAACAATATCAGATTTTAGTCGCCAAAAGAATGCGAGAAGCTGGGTGCTTGTGAAAATTTCATCTGAGGCTGAACATGTTACAGTAGTGTTCTTATTTTTTGGTAAATCGAGCCTCAGTGTCGCGCCAAATATTAATGAGGAAAATTAAAACAGGACAGTTCAGGGGAGACATTTCACATTTCTGAAAAACGATAAAAGCTTCAGGGGAGACATTTCACATTTCTGACAAAGTTGAATCAATGCAAAAGTGTTGAAGACCTTGCTCTAATTGAAATTATGAAAGGCACAACGCAGAATATGCAGACATAGATTAGCATACAGTGTTGGAGCATGTGGGTAACAGAGAATCAGAGTAGCTTAACGTCTTAAAGAGCATCCGAAAGATGTAGAATAAGTTGCAAGTCATGATCACTGATGCTTGTTCCAAATATGGCACATGAACGATTGACCCTCAATTGCATTGCATTTGGACTTAGTCTAGATCAGGTATATCCAATTTACTGTTTCATGCTTTCAACATATGTTCTCGTTCTACGATCTGGTTATACGCTTCTAACATAGGTTCACGTTAGCAGTCTTCTCACTTGTAAATAGTTATATATAATATCAAGCTCTGTATATATTTATCGATGCGTCTTCTTTCTGGACTTCACAGCAGACGCGAACCAATCTTTCGCATCAAAAGTCAGGTTAAGCGATATGTTAGATAGTTTGCACAGACTTTAGGTATTGCTATGCAGCAAAGATACTAAACCTCCCGACGCTTAGCAAGAGGAAAGCCATATTTAGAATTTAACTATCTTTAGGTAGGTCGTGTTTTGGTGAATCATAATGAATAAACGAGGCTCACAAATCTAGAGAAATATAATTACTGCACATTCCCGAAAGGGAGCATCACATTTCTACCATTTTCAACAGCAACACATTACCAATAGTGTCTACGAACAAATAATGTATAAACACGTTTTGATTTTGGTGTACCTTTTACGATGCTAAATGCCCGTCTTATACGTGGAGATTATCCAGGGGCCTCCGCACTTCCTTGTTGGGTCTTTAGCACAGGGAAAGTAACAGTCTGTCGAAAGGAGCGCATTCTCAAACTTTAAGTAATTACTGCAACGGCATTCTGACGCATATTGCATTTCAGCATACTTGTACCTGCTTCTTCTGCATCTTTCGATACATCTGTCTGGATGGCCAAGTAATTGGGCAGCAGGACGCATATCAGTCGAAACATCCTTGTAGCATCCTAACTGTTGATAATCTGCGTAAGAAGCGTCAAACTGTCAAAATGTATCCAAAAAATTTTATAAAAATAAACTTATTAATGCATGCAGTTTTTGGATACTCTAATATACCGTTTCAATGGTATGAAAATATGCAGTATAACTGAGATTTTTGCTGTACGAGGCAACACGAGTGCCATCATTTGCTAAGATAGTCTAGTGTTACTGTATGGCTACAACCTAGTGTGATGATGTGGAAAATTTACAGTCCCTTAATCAAAGCTACGATCCTCGCCAAAATTAATTGGAACACCAACGGTTTAGTCATCTAGGAGAACAACGTTATTCCTGTTTTACTGCCAGTAGATAACTCTCCTGTTCCTATTTCCCTTCCCCCCTCCCCCCCCCCATGAACAATGTTGATTTTTACGTAGGAAGTGACCATCTACCAGTCATTAGCGAAAATAACTGTCAAAGCAGAACAATATCGTCATACTTCAACATTGTATCAGGGGGAGGGATGGAGAAGGAGCAAAATTCTGTTACAATGCAGTAGGTGTTCCAACAATTTTGGCGAGGATTGTATATTGGCGATAGAAAACTCCGTACTGTTTTGAATGGAAAGACGTCAAAATGGGACTCAGCGTCTGCTGTCTACTGTTCTTCCAAGTGAACAATAAGTGCGACCTAAAACTCTTTCTAAATGACACTTGGCACTTCACAACCTATGGTCCAAACAAAGCCGCATTCGATATGAATCACAAACTCAATGTCATTCAAAACCTGAACATATCACTGGTGCAATCAAATATTCAATGGAAACCCGATAATCTGCCGTCCTTCGATTCGTAGAAAAACACTCAAAATGCAATTCTTCCTTTTACTATCGAGAGTAATAGTATTTGCCGGATGAGAAATATCACCAACAGCAAGGGCATGAATGGTTTTGCCATAGAAAAAGGACGGGGTGAGGCTCGCAGGCCTGGAAAAACTAGCAGTCAAACAAATACATTACCAATGACGCATTCTGGAATGGTTCCTGTCCAACTTCCATCAGCCCTGCATGTCTGTACCATGTCATCTTTGTTCAGTTTATAACCATTGAAACAAGAATAGACAGCCTTTTCTTCCTTTTTGTATAACAACCCTAAAACCCCACCGTTTCTGGGCGCTTCTGGGATCTGGCAGGTGGCTGAAGCTGCAATAGAGCAATACAATCTGAGAAAAGAGGTAAACGATAAAAGAATGTTGACTTCAGGTCTCACTCAACTAGCCCTATTTCTGAAATAGAGTACGTGAATTACAAATTTTAAGAAACAGAAGATTGCTAGTTGCAAACAAGGAAACCATCCTTCTATGTTTACTTACAGGTGCGCAACTAGGAATTTTTGAGGACAGGGGTCTAATGTAAAAAATGGCACACTAAAGCCTAAGGTCTCTTTGAAGAGGAAATTTTTCAGTTTTAGAAATAGAAGGAATTTCCCTGATTTCGCTTTTTTCAAGTTGAAAAATTACTATAGGCAGATATACTTAACAAAATACAATAGAAAGGTTAAAAATTCTCCAAGAAAATATGCACTTTTTATCAATTTGAGGAAAACGGGAGGGGCCTAGATCTCCTAATCATACAAACCATTTCACTGGTATAAATCAAATGAGGAGAAGCTTTTGTACGCTTAGATCAGTTGTAGCTAAACGAACGAAACAGAAATCTATGTTTCACTTTATCTTAACGTTGGACTTAATTAGCTAAAAACCTTATAGCTACCATTTTTCTATGCCAACAGTAAGTAGGTAATAATAATTTTTTTAAGGTTCTCATAGTGTATATAAAAATAATTGCAATGATACACCTTATAAGTTACATGGCAATGCATAATTGTTTTGCTTGCAGAGAGCATACAAAAGTATAATATAACGTAAAACCAGTAAGTATAAAAGTAAACAGATAAAAAGAATGGAGGAATTAAATAGTTAAAAGCTCTGGATTAGTCCAAGGCATATTTCGACGACAGAAGATATAACAACCAGATCTAATGGAGATATTCAAAGCATTCATGATGATTCTCTTTTGAATAATCTTATCGAAATGTAAATAGTTCAGAAAGGATAAAAGAGAAATGTAGGAAGAACCCATAGCCCAAATAGCACTAATAAAAAGATTGACAAACTTGACCTAACTGAAAGAGAGAGGTCGTTAATCAAAGAACTATATTCGGCAGTTCTACGATCTGTTTACTAGTTCCAAAACATACTGTAAACTCAAGAATGTAAAGAATATTTGTGTCTGTAAGTGGATGAAGGTCAGGATGAACAGATTCGCAAGTAATGAAGCACGGAGATAGAAATTAGGGTAGATGAACATAAACAGCACTATGTGTAAGTGAGGAGAATGTGCTAGCGAGAAAAAGAAGAGCAGACTGCCCTCATCCAGATATGACTTGCGGTTAGATGCAACGAGCTGTACAGCTACTCAATGGAGACAAAAGGAGCGATTAAACGATTGAGAAATCGTCCACCTACAGAGATTTTTGCGAGTGGGAATAGTATTATTAATATATTTTATAGAACAATTGAAAATAATCCTTGGCAAGTTTTCTTGAACAATTGATCACAGACCTTTAAAATTCTGTCTTGATTGCTTAATGACGGGTGAAACTACTAAACCTTGAGTTAAAAGGGAGTTGTTTATTCGCTTCTTGATCTTGTTGAATAGACTTTAGAACCTGTTTGGTATTTTAAAACTGGTCGTTGTGGAGTCTGGTAATGTAGCTAGTCTCAGCCCAAACATCCTTGATGTTAAAGTTTCGGGAAGATTCTGATGCATTGCGTATAACAGTTGGGCATTCTATGAATTCAGTAGAAGGGAGGGCAAGAATAATGCCATATCTGGACGTATTTCTGATCAGAGAATGAATTGCAACTATTTTAAAACGGAAAAGGGGAACCAACCGATGCCTATATGAAATATGACATTCAATAGGATACAACGTAATATTTCCCTTCTTATCATTTTATTTGATTACTTGCCCTTCACCATAGCTCATTTTCAAGTAGATGCACACATACAATTTACAAGCTAAGCTACTATTGTTTCAAAGGTAGGCTGCTGTAGCTTCGAAGTGCTATCAATAATCACTATCAATAATCACTATCAATAATCACTATCAATAATCACTATCAATAATCACTATCAATAATCACTATCAATAATCACTATCAATAATCACTATCAATAATCACTATCAATAATCACTATCAATAATCACTATCAATAATCACTATCAATAATCACTATCAATAGTAGTACAGTGCATAACAAGAAGATACTATATATACTCAGCGACTTACCACTACATCCATAAATTTCGAATTTCTCGCAGACTGTTTGTCCTGACATGCCCGACATGACTATTTCGAAATAAGACGTAAAGACTGGTGGCTTCTGCTCTATGTATTTCATACTTTGGAACAAGACATAATTCTACAAAAGATAAAAAAATATGTGGCATAGAAAAGCAGTGGTGATTTCGAAGGGGGGAACCAGTAAGCTTAGCCCCTCAAAAATTCAAAATGCTTTCCAATGATGCTGCGCATTGCTTTCAAAGACCTTGATAGATAAAGAAATAATTTTCTTATTTCTCTGATTCCTATCACCTCTTCAGACTTTAAACAGTTGCAAGCAAAAAGTGCTGTTTTCTAATACCCATTGCGCCAGAATAGCTTGGTTCCAAAATTATTACTACAAAACTGTAGAGAACTGTCAATGTTTCCATTATGGGTGTAAAAATTAGTGACTACACAGTTCAGTTAGGTTGAGCCAGATAATCATATTTTCATCCTTACAAATATGGACGTGAACGTAACGAAGCCGCACCCAGTTATGAACTTCTTTCTAGAATCCACTTGTGAGCAATTTTAAACACAAGAAACAGACACTAATCATGTTCTTATGGGGACACATTCTTTGAGAGGCCCAGGCATGTTCCTTGATAGAATCTGAGTTATAAGACCGATGCTAAACATTCACAACAACTGCTATCGATGTATTTATGACGTATTCGTTGTTCTGGGAACAGCATCCGTGGCAACAAGTAAACCTCTCCTAACTTTAGAGGTCTAGCTTGAATTACTTAGCATATGACAGGGGTGGCCTCCTCCTCTACAAAAACCAACAACGTTTGCTAATGGTCAATAGCTAAAGTTCCAAATTGATCGTAATACTATAGTCTCTTTGAAGAGGATAACTTTTAGTTATAACTTTGTACAATGAACCCCATCATTGCATAAAATGAATCCCATTACTATTAGGGCCTGCTAAAGTAGGGGTATGGGGTGTCACAGCTCCTCCCATATGTACAGAAGCCGTTGGTAATTTCCTAGATTTTCGGTAAAATCTGGCATAACGATTATGGCTTGTTGGTAATCAAGGTACCTTTCCAAGCCTGTCGGCAAATTTCCTCCATCAAGAGTCGTTCGGTACGCTTATCATTACTATTTGTAATAACTTTGCGTTTCAGCTTCCTCATACGTTACAGTAAAAACAGAAGCGAACATGAAGATCACAATGGACTCAAGCGTGCACAAGGATCTTCTCCGGATCTTGATTACTATGTGTTGAAAAATCATAGCGTTTTCTTAAGTTGAATAATATGGATGCTCTTGGTTCATAAAGCGTTAGTTATTGTCCTAATTCCACCGCGAGGGCGCAGTGCAGCCACGTTATTCTGCTCAGTCACGTGGTATTAAATGCACGTTGGTAGTTCGTCATCGTATCTAGAATATTCCAGAATTCGATTTACTTAAAACTCTAGTCCATAAAACGAGACAGGAAAGTGACTTACAATCACTGCGTATTTTGCTCAATTACATTGCTACTCTTTTTGGATAGAATTCATCATTCGTTATTACAATTGCATATGCATACCATATATGGGCAAAAGCAGCGTAAGCAAATTTCACTTTAAACACGCCAATATGAGTCAGACTCAGTGAGTCTTTCTTTGCGTGTACAAGATTCGGTAGAACATTGGTATTCATGAAAGATTCACGAATGAGATTGTCTATTTGTTGAGCTATTTCTGCGTGGTATTATAAGAAAAGAACAGCGAAATTGTAGAGCGAAATCTCTAAGAGTTATCATATACTCCCTCATCTACGAGGGTTCCAAAAGTGAGGACAGAATCTGTGCACAACTTCCCATAGGCTACGTACGGGGGAGACCATCAATATCTCTATGTACAAAAAGGTTTCCTTGAAAATTTTCAAGCAGCATGGTTTCAGCTACATGTAGCTCGGCCCCTGGTTTCATTATCTCTATCAAAGATTCACAAGCTTGATGTACAGTTTGCTAGTGGATAGAGCAAATAATAAGTAATATCTTCTTCCATATTGGTGGCATTCTCCAAAGACGCATGGGGCGATATTGCGCTGTATAAAATACCATTCCTTTTACTTCCATGAAGGGCTTTAAATCTCTCTCTATGTCTTGTGTATCTTGATGCGAGGGGACTATACAATCAAAACATACCCTATAGCGTGAGCATGAACAAGTATGCTAATCATGAGCTGTTCCAGGAAACAAATATGCCTTTGGAGTGCAGAGGAAATGGACTCGATCACAACTTAGTCAAGAGAAAATTATTGTTTCTACGAGAAAAGCCTGTTAGTACTACAGAACTTCACTATCGCTCGAACAAGCAGGAAGCTTTTTAAGGCATGCTGACAAGATTTTTGTCTGACACTCATCAGTGTATGAAACGTCAGGTAACGAACAAAAAGTGAACCAGAATATATAGCCTGGTGAGGATAGAGAACAGTCACCTCGTATGTGTAAACTTTAATCCTAAAATTAAATGTTATTTGACTATAAGATGACATCGTATTAAAAATCCAGAATGCGCCAAAGCATATGCAGAGGATAATTTTCGGATCATTGGGCAAGCAAGATCGTCCTTTCAATAGAGTGTTCTGGAATCAGTTTACAAAAAGACTCAAAACCCGGTCTTGTGTAAACAAAAAGAGTTCACTTTCTCATTGGAATCTTCAAGTAAACAATGGCGAATAGGTGCCCATTGGCCAATCATTGGGCCAATTGGGCGCAGTATTCATCATATAACGTGTATCCCCATCTATGTATATATTTCGGTTCACCTTTCGGTCGTTATGTGACGTTTCATACACTCTGACAAGTGTTGGACGAAAAAATGTGTCAGTTTGCTTAGAGAATGTCGCCGCTTTTTCATGCTATAGAGATAATCGTTTCTATTGAGTATGACCACTGTCACAATAAATGAGCACAGAATTACTACGAACGACAAACCTTGGAACGAACGAATATGTCAGATTTTCTGGTCGCATCGAAGTAATTAAACCATCCTCCATTCACTCTGTACCTACTCTTTCTGTCAAAATAGACCCCAACAATTTTAACAACTGACTTAAACTTTATTCTTGCAGCAACCTCTCCAGATTTGTATTGTCCACACCAAAGCTCTTTACTGTTTAGTCTCGGCTTCGAAGTAAAGCCAACCACTGAATCCGTCATGGTTATTTGGTCATCGGCAATCCTTCCATCTTCCATACCCAGTGCAAAATTACATCCAACTGAAAAGTAAGATACATACTCTATAATGAGCTCATGTCTAGACTCAGTCGTTCACAAAACAGAACTCGCCAGCCATCTTGAAGGCAAAATGAATCATATTTGAAAGTTGCATGCAAATTATACTAAGGTCAATAGAGGTCTGTCTGTACTAACACAATCATAAGCTACTCATAGGGACTAAACACAAGCCATCCCGGTTTGTAGACATTATCATGTAGCTTGATTTCAACTAAGCGCGCGGTACTTAATCTTGAAAATCTATGCTTCATATCCACAAAATAATGAATACGCGTGTAGTGCGGCCTATAAGGCCTTTTCGCGAATTGGACCACCATGCATTGCAATCAGACTGGCGGCCACGTTGGTAGTCCGCTTTTAGCTTCATTGATCTAACATACAATCACTCCCAAAAGTCTTGGAACACTTACATTATTTTTTGACTCGTAGAGCAATCTCCCCTCTCCCCCCCTCATAACAATGTTGAATTACTCTGGAATTACTCGCAGCAGACACGTCAATTTGCTCTCAAATAGCACTCTAGTATTGATTGATCGTTTTGTATTGATTCTTGTTCTAATAAGCAAAGGAAAGGTCAAAATGTTCAAGAATTGTCCGAACGTCGAAGAGGAATGTGGTTTGCTGGAATCAATAGGGGAGATGCTGCTTGGAAGAAATTGGGCTGCAGGAGAGTTTGCAGTAAACATTTCTGCAATGGAACGCCATCCTCATTAATGGATGAGAGCAACCCCGACTGGCTTCCAACTTTACATCTGGGATATGAAAAGATAGGGGCAGTTACTTCGAATGGTGAATCCATGGGTGAATCCCTGACCCATGGTAGTACTGCGTAGGAGCCCTGAAGAAGATGGACTGTATTTGTTGTAACTTAGATACGGGGGCGTATCAAGTAGTTCAGAGAGAGAGAGAGAGAGGTAGAGAGAAGAGATTTAATGGAAATAGAGAGCGATAAATTGGGTAAATCAGAGAGTCGAATGAATCTGTGTTTTTGTATTTAGTGCCGTTTTTACATCGGATCCTGAAGTCTTGTGACAGCGGCATTCCCAGAGGATGTGACGTCACTAATGCCTTTCTCGAGACGGGCCTGATTACATTCTTGATTTTATATTATTTGTTAGTACCTTCAACTTAAAAATACTAAAAATTTTTAATCGCTTCTGTGTAACTTTTTATCTATAGTTATAAAGCACACACTTGCAATAACAAGAGAGTAGAGTTCAAGTGCTTCTAGAATTTACGGCTGGATGTCGGGTCATATAGCGAGTCGGGATTATGCACGCGCTTCAGAACGCAAAATGCAGGTTGTGTATCTTGGTGTGAAAACTTCTGGACTTGGCTACAATATCCTTGTATCAGCACGATTCGAGATTGATTCAAAATATGATAGGAAGAAGACAGATCGTTGATGTTGCTATAGTCGAAAGAGCATGGCTTTTTCCGTAGTTTTGGGAAACGATTTTGGGTAGGAAGAAGCATCCGACAGCTTGGTAGTCGTTATAGGTCGGTTTGCACTAAGCGAATTCTTTAGTTTTACATCGCAGTCTTCAGCGAAGTCATCAGCGAGTTCGCTTGGAAAGTTGAGCTTCTTTCAACATTCAGATTTCGCTAGCGAATTCGCCCATGCAGTGAAGGAACAAAAGGACATTCCAGCCGTGGACGACTTCTCTAATAATTGCTACCACTACTTTCTGCAAGTGGGAACACAAAGGACTATGGAGACATCGTTAAAATGTGGCATGCGGAAAGAGTGACGAAGGTGGAAACATTTTCAGACAAAATTATCACTGTTCAGATATGTGCTGGCAAAGAAACAAAATGAATTTTGTCAGTTTATGCACAAAAAATAGGACAGAGGAGAAGAGCGAGGCCATTTCTCGTCAAATAACCATTCCTCACCAATTCCCCTTTCATAAACGATGTTTTCATTTTCCGTCGACTTCACAATTGATGTAGTGTGACCTCTCAGTAGCAAAATGAGTTTGACTAAGAACTTCTCTTAATGACGTAGGAGGAGCCACCATGTTTAAGTCAGACGTGGCAGAAATGTATCCAAATTCCGCCCTCAAGAATAGCTAAAAGGCATCAACCAGACTAAAATTTTATTGGATCATATAGTGTTCAGTTGCAGATCCAGGAAATCTACAATGACAATTAACTTTCTAGGAAAAAACTGGGGGAGTTAAAGTTCCCTAATCCCCTAGTAGCGAGGTGCCTGGTTGGCATGCTAACAAAAATTTCCTGCTAAATTTCACCATAGTTCTGCAAATTCCACATCTACCAGAGTTGCATCATGTGCTCCATTTGTAGCTACTGCTGTAGACTACTCCCAATTCTCAAGGCTTTGCGGAAACACTTGAGCCGGTGTTCGACAGACGGTGTTCGACCGTAGGCAGTCGCAAGTTCCCGTGCAGCTTTTTGAGTTTACACAGAAACCAAGATTTATAAGATCATGTCAATCGTTTCAGTTTCATTCATAAACGTCAAAACGAAACATTCGTCTTCTTCAATCATGTGTCACTGTTACTGACTTTGAATGCCAACCTACGTCGCTTCTAGTTCAAAACTTACAATAAGGGTAGCCTACATGTGTCGGAGCACAAATGTCTTTCTTTCTCACAGCAAAATTTTCTCTATTACAGCAAAACTTTCTTGGGGCGGGGCGTGGTGCAGCACACACACAAGCACGAACACACATGAAAGCACACACGCAAAAGCGCAAAGGTGAAAAGCACTTACTCTCGCATGTAGGGCGCTCTCTCGTCCATTTCGCAGTGCTTTGTTCACAAGTAAGTTTATTTGCACCATTCAGCGTGTACCCATCATTGCATTCGAACCGAACCGTTTTACCGCCTGTGAACTCATTACCATGCCTCAATCCATTTTCTGGAGTGCCAGGGTCTTGACAATTCGCTGAGAGAGAGAGATTCAAACAAAAATATAAAAGACAAGATACCGCCAATATTTAATAAGTGTTGCGTTTATGAATAACCACTGCAAGATGCAGGAATACGACTTATCATAGAAATTGCTCAGAAAATTTTGAAGCGTTATCTAGCAAGTATCCTTACTAGGGCCTAAAAATCTCACACAAAAGTTCCCTACATCAACTATCATATATTAATACCAAAAAAGTAAAATACTGAAGAAAGTTACAATATGTCGTTAAAACTCCGGAAGAGAAATGAAAGGACACAATTGGCTAAACAAAGATAGTACTACAGTTCTCTGACTTCTGGTGAATTTCTTGATATCTCTCCAGATAACTAAAGTGGGGTATTTAAGGGAACGACTACCGCAGTCTGTAGTAGCTCAGCAATACATAATGAAACACGATCATCGTGCGAGGTAAATAAGCTAAGCCACAATAGATAAATCAATAGTTAAAGAAAGAGAACAACGAGAAGAGAGAGAACAACAAGAAGCCTTTTTATTTTTAGACCTAATATTTTGCCATGAATTTATATGTGATCTACCTTCAGGTGAGTAGAAGACATCGCCTGATGATGCCGTACGGATATATGGCACAATTCCTTATACTTTCCTACAAATGAATTGAAATCAAAGCCAGAAGGCTTCTCAATATTCTCTTTCTTGCTAAATTCTACGCCCAATGCAACATTGTCAATGGTATATTAACTGAGGCGACGTCTGCGATCAAAGGAGCTCAAGTCAGAATCTAAACTAGAAGAAAGTCGTTGTGAGAGCTGTGTGGTAAACCATACCTCGACAACTTGGAGTCTCTCCACTCCATTCTTTGCTAAGTAAACATTGCCTCGTAGAATCACCGACCAGATCATATCCATCGTTACATTCATACTCAATAATTGAGTCATGAAAATAGGCATAGTTCGTCTGTTTTAGTTTTCCATAACGTGGACTAGGCGGTGCTTTGCATGAAATACCTGAAAAAATTAACCATGATCAGCCAAAATCATATCAAATTCATAGAAAGTGTGCAGTAGTACATATCACGTAACAGCTGCTATACTTTTCAAAACCAATTTGAATTACTTCATATTTTTCAGAAACTCTTCGCTATGCTTTCATATGACCAATATCCATACACATTTTTGTGATTAACAGTCAAATTTCTCGCCACCGCCCTAACCTTGTTTACTAAAGTTGATAAAATGGCCCGAACAAATTGTTTAGCAATTGCTAGCTTATTTATTTCACATGGTTTCTTTCTTCAAAGGCCTATAAAATCCCTTAATTCTTCATGCTTATCTCTATCTTACAAACCTACGTTTTTAATTGTTCTGACTCTCGTTCTATCTTCCCAGTCATTCACGACATGCAATTTGAACCCTAGCGATAATAGGAATGCATTTATTTATACAGGATGGCATTTATAGCAACATTGCTGTTATCAACAAGGGCTCTATTTTTAAATATACCATGAAATATTCTACAAATGTCTAACTAAAACCAAAAATTAAAAATTAGTTACAATAAAACAAAATCTCGAAGTTTTGTCCTCTACCTATACATGTTTCTCTACCATTTAGTCATAGGCAGTAGTTCCTACAGAATCAATGCACCAGATAATTGTTACTATCAGAAGCGGCTAGAAGGACTTTCCTGATTTTTAGCATGAAGCTGCAGGTCTTTTATAATTTTCAATTCGCCCCGTCAAATCGTATGGCATCTTTAAAAAATCTCCGCATTTTTGGAGGCGAAAGTTTTTGATTGTTTGCAAAAAAGTGTAGTTGTCTAAATTAATTTCAAGCACTTCTATTGTGAATCTTCTCCATGATTTCCAATGAGATTCCATCGTAGCAAAAGCATATTTCGTTGAGATCGATTTAGGTGAAACTGATTTTGTTGTGCCATAAGGATTTCACTTGTCACCCCTTCTCCTTCTAATCTAAATAAATGACCATCAGAAATTGGATCTGACCTCAACTGTATTTATGCATAGTGGTGATACAAGCTTGTCCTTGCAGTCAAAGGATATTTCTCAGTCAAATGGCACCCGAATAATGAGCTTCAAGTGGAACGACAAGATCACGACTTAAGAAATCCTACGACTTGCTATTTTGCAGTCAACGGCTGATATCTTCATTGAGAAAAACTTGAGTTGACTCGGCCATGTTCACAGAATGGACCATGATCGACTCCCTCCCCAGTTGCTATACTCACAACCCTATAATGGCAAACAAATTCAATGATGCGGCGAAAAGGAACATGAAATGGAGAAAGATTGATGCTAAATCCCGGTAGACAACTGCAAAAACAACAGAGCTGCACGGAGAACTGCCATTAGACACAAGCCTGACCCAAATACAGTCCTAGTCGTATCTACGACGTCTACAGATGCTTACTTATATTATGCTTACTTTACTTCATGGGTCCATATAGCTCTATGCTTTACTACAAGGGAATGAAGCAGCTTGCTGTATTTTCAATGGTGAGACGGTAAGATTATTAACAGTTACAGTGCCCATCAATGGTTCATACAGTATGCTGAATTTCCTGTAACGATTTTGCAAAGGGAGTTTGGAAGATGGCTGTTTATTGATCTGTAAACTATTCAGGCCGCTTCAGTTTTCATCATGTCCATTATGGTGGGCCAATTAAGATTTTGCATCAAGGCACTACCTTTAGAACCAGACCCGCAATCCTCTAGCTGAAACAATTTGAAACTATTCCAACACCTACGAACTAGTCAGCATACGTATTCAAGATTGAAAAAAGTAGTGGAGCTAAGACTCAGTGATGCGATGATAGATATATACGTGTCTTAGAAAGCATTTTCTATGTATAGACAAAAAACTGGCAAGTCAAGAAACCTTAGATCTTTGGCATCTTATGTGTCAATATTTCTAGCATAAAAGAAGATGCTTGTGACATCAGCCTACATGACTAAAAGGTAGCCATCTACAAAAAGATGAATCCACTGGTGAAAAGTAGAAAAAAGAGGAGGCAAAGACAGCATTCTTGTGGGGCATAACAATATATTGTCTTTTGATTAGAAAAAAACACCCAGGAATTGCACAACTGTTTCCTACTTTTGAGATAGGATATAAACTAGGCATGATAAAATCTAAAGAGTCGTAATTCTATATGTTTAGGTAGAATATCATGGTCTATAGAATGCTTTCTTAAGGTCAATGCAAACCAATGTAGCGATTTCCTCGTATCCATAATCATGCACAAGTAACCATTACGAGACAGGAAGCTTGCTATAACAGAGTAAAGCTAGACTATTTGTGGCTATCATTACTTTACTAGTTGTCTTCACTTGATACAGTGGTTTTAGCCGCTTTTACTAAAGGTCACCATATTCCCGCAAAACTAAACTTTTCTACAACATGCATGCTCAAGTTTGCATGTGGAGTCAGTTAAAATGAAAGTCCACCTGGTTGCCCTACAACAAAGTGCTTCACACAAGTAAAATGATTTTTGGATGGCATAGTCGAACAAGATGATTCTGTTAATAACAATCGCCCTTCTATCAAAATATATTCCCTACACACCCAATCCATTTTTCGATG
The DNA here is from genome assembly GCA_964019165.1 of Mastigias papua. NCBI lineage: Eukaryota > Metazoa > Cnidaria > Scyphozoa > Rhizostomeae > Mastigiidae > Mastigias > Mastigias papua. The sequence goes on from OZ025273.1 coordinate 9,291,095, forward strand.
TGTTGTTATTCCGATGCTATATTTATGATTGTACCTTTTTCCTTCTAAAAGTTACCAAAAAACGACAACTTCAGCTTTGGGGCAATATTTATCCAAAAGTTTGACTGCTCCTGCAAGATTAAATCTTTGCTTAATCATATTATGGTATATATCAAGATTTTGAAAACCCTTAGCTTTTTCTCTGGCTCATCTCATTCGGTAAACTTCCTATACTTTAAGGCTGAATCATACTACGAGGCTAAATAATACTACGAGGTTCAATCATGCTACACTGCGAGGTTGAATCATACTACAAGGCTGAATCATACTACGAGGCTGCATCATACATCGAGGTTGAATTCTACTACGAGACTGAGTCATAATGAGACTGTGTCATAACGAAGCTGAGCCATACTCGAAGCAGAATTATACTACAAGATGAGTAGGACTACATTACGAAACTGAATACTACTATATAGCTGAGATAAAAACCCAAATTCCCAAATGTATCAGGTTTTGCTAAAACAATTGTTACACTATCTGGTCGTCTCTGATTGCAAATTGATTCAATCACGTTTTAAACATCAAATTCATGTTGCATAAATTATGACCAACAAACTATATTAATCAATGTAGAATGCAACTGTGTTTCAACACATAAGAGCATGAACTGCTTCCTTTTGGTCGGTTTCCATCACAATTGTCACCCTGCTGTCGATCCAGTCCTGCCGGATATGACAAATCTCAACGAAGCTTTGATAATTTAGTTTGCTAAGCTTTGATTTCAGTTGTATAGCTATGCCAAGAAGAGAATAAATGCTTTTTCGATTAAATCTATAGGACTTAAAATTAGCGTCTAGATATTCAGAATATCAAATAAATAAATTATCCAAGATATAGCTAGTAAACCAAAAACTATTAAACAACAAACAAAATATATAAAACTAGTCAACTTTTAATGAAATACTTCAAAAACAAACAACACACTGCAACACACTGCAGCACGCTACACAACACAACGCAACAAAGCAAAATCTAAAACGGTGAAATACTGATAAAAACTAAATTAAAACAACCAAATCCTACAAAACTTACGCCTGCAGCTTGGTATTCGCGGTAGCCATGTAGCTGTACTCTGGTCACATATGGTTGAACTTTCTCCCACCAATTCATAACCATACTTGCATCTGAAAGTAAGTCTGTCACCACTTTTATAACTGCTACCATTAACATGTCCATTAGCAAAGTATCCAGGGTCACCACAGTTAGCTACAAAATGAGTAAAAAATGAACGCAATTAACTAACGATGAAAAATGTCACTACAAAAGTGAAACAATCAAAATTAGCAGATACAACTTTTTAACTGTGATACCTATACAATCAGGAACACTTTCACTCCACCTTCCGCTGGCTAAGCATTCTCTTGTTGATCTACCAATCATATCATATCCACTGTTGCATTCATACTCAACAGCAGATTCAAATAGAAAGTTATTGGTTCCTACTTTCAGGCTTCCATAATCTGGAACATCAGGCCTACCACAGTAAACACCTAAAAACGAATGAAACTAAGCTAGAGTATATTAAATTAGCGTTAAGCGTTTACTGACTCGAATAACATTGCTTATAACCCCAAATTGTGTCATATTGTGCCAAAAAGTATAAGATACTTATCAAACAATAGGTACAGCCAGATTGTCTTCCCATATATCTCTCTTGAGTCTGTTTGCATCAAAGCAAGAAAACTGCAGCTATGTAAACAGTATGGGGCCAGTTTTATGCTCGACTCTCCTATTCAACTAGTGGGCACAAGGGTGTGCACAAGGACTCTGTAGAGTTCTAGTTGATAGTTAGATCATGGTATATTAAAGCCTTAAATAGGCCTTATTTTGAAATTCATATTATGACACCTTGATGATGGCACAACCTGGTAATTCCAAAGAAAAGCTATTCACGCTCAGTTTTCAGGTTTTGTGCACATTAAACTCACAACTAGATATACGATATCTTAGTAGGTTTATTTCAATCATTCCTTGAAGTTTTATTCTCTAAAGAGTGTCAGTCATAAAACCTATCAGGATACTTTCAGCTATGCTACCTATTTTTTTCAAGGAAAAATTAGGAAGTTGCTATCTATGCAATGTTTACGTTTGTGCTTGTCTTGTCCTACATCACGGTTAATAATTATAATGAAAATAATAATCTATATTTATACAGGATAACTTGGTCAGCTAAAAAGCTGCTATCAATGAAGGTCCTGATAAAACTAAAAACTAAAATACTTAGAAAATGAAGTATGTGTAATTACGGGCTTACGAAGTAAAAGTAAAAGCTTAAACATCCCAGCCAAGTTCAAATTGCTTCTTGCATTCTGGGTAGCACTACACCCTTGTTTTATACGGGACCAGAAGGAACCTAAATGTAGAAGACCAAACTATCCAAGGAACATCTACTACTAAAGACAGGACCCTTTAAGAACTTGGCAACTTCGACCATTCTTATCACTGCAAACAGTCGAGAATTAAGAAGCCAAATCCGCACAAATAGAGAGTAATCCTTGTAGCAAATGATTCATGGCTGAGTTTCCATTGAAACCTGCGGTGTCAATAGTGCCCTGCCTTAATAGTGAATACTTACAATGTCTGTAGCATTAAATGTGCAGTTAAAAGTGGGGAACTATAAAGAAACTTTTAGTACTAAAATGAGGTCGAAAGAGATTGCAAATAAGTAACTTCTAGAACTAGAATTTGTACGGGGTTTCTTATGAAAAAAGTGCAGTCGGCCTATTTCTTTAGTTGTTGGGAAACGCAGCTTTAGGATAAACTTCAGAACCAAGATCGCAACAAGGAACAGAGACATTTCTTCGTCTTGATGTTTACAAAATATGCCGTTAATGTAAACATCAAGACGATGAAATGTCTCTGTTCCTTGTTGCGGCCTATTTCTATGACTGGTATACATCTTTAGAAATGCAACAATAATTGCAGCAGTTTGCAAACTTCACCAAGGCATAATTTGATATTCAAAACTTGAATCTTATAAGCAGTATAAAAATCGCAACACTGATAGAGACCATATACAAACAATAGCCTAAAAGAAAATAAACTTGTTAGTTAGCGACTTCCAATCCAAAGATAAACATAAGAATGATTTTAGTCTGCTGTGTACATTAATGAAAAGAGGGCAAGGGGCTAGAAGACAACATAACTGGCCCAAAGGGCTATGCCGTGTTTTAATAGCCAATTTGATTTGGCACCGATTCTCTGTTTTCTGCGCAAGGTAGACCTTTTAAAACAAAGCGATGCCTTTGCTCCGTGTGGAGGAATCTACAAGCAATGTCATAAATGAAGTGTCGGCTATTAGGGCACGCTTGCAAATGAGGTCATAGCAAGAACAGTAGTACATGACTAGCTGGTCATATATTTAGGCTGCTCCTTTTAAGCAACCTATAAGTTATTTACGAAAATGTTAAGCTGCTCGGCATCCTAAAATTTCGTAGATACTTCATCATTCTTTATTCTTATGTCCGCGTACTGTTCAGTGTATTCCCTAATGTTTGGGTTGATTTTCTGTCATTCTGGGTTTCGCCCTTTGTTTCTATAAAGCCGAATTTGTTTTTAAATATAATCCCTTAGCTGAAGTCTTGCGTATTGACACAGTGATGTCTAGCTCAGAAGAGCAAGCCAGGTGAGAGCTACAAGAACAGAGATCACCTTGAAACACTACTGGTTCACAATACGACACGACACGATATCTGAAACTATACCCCAACTCACGGAAAAAGATAAAATACACTATCATGAAGCACAAAAAACACAAGAATACAACGAAAAATTAAGAAATTGAAATGTAGCATTGGAAAATACAATGCGACAATACAGTAAAAGCATTACAGCAAAAAGATTATAATGCTATATAAACTGACAGAACATGCATCAAAGCAGAAAACATGACTAGCAATAAAAGTACAACACAGTGAAACACAACAAAGAAAAGCATAATTAGATAAAGGAAAATTAAATACAAGATGATACAGAACAATGAAAGGCAACGCTAAACAAAACATGACAACAACAACAAAACTAACACATCAACCAACACTACAAGAAACTTACGCCTGCAGCTTGGTATTCGCGGTAGCCATGTAGCTGTACTCTGGTCACATATGGCTGAACTTTCTCCCACCAATTCATAACCATACTTGCATCTGAAAGTAAGTCTGTCACCACTTTTATAACTGCTACCATTAACATTTCCATTAGCAAAGTATCCAGGGTCACCACAGTTAGCTACAAAATGAGTAAAAAATGAACGCAATTAACTGACTATGAAAAATGTCACTACAAAAGTGAAACAATCAAAATTAGCAGATACAACTTTTTAACTGTGATACCTATACAATCAGGAACACTTTCACTCCACCTTCCGCTGGCTAAGCATTCTCTTGTTGATCTACCAATCATATCATATCCACTGTTGCATTCATATTCAACAGCAGATTCAAATAGAAAGTTATTGGTTCCTACTTTCAGGCTTCCATAATCTGGAACATCAGGCCTGCCACAAGAAATACCTAACAATGTAAAGATACAATGTTAATACTAAATTAAACCAATCCAAACGGCATTAAAGCAGATAAGAAGTAACAATCATACAAATTCATCTACGTCATATCGACCTGCAGCAGTACTTATCTACAGGATACGATTAGAAGCCTTACAATCAGTGCTATACAAGGCGATGTCCACAAGGACTTAACAACAACACTTGACTGTCATGATGAGGAATTACGAAAACAATCAAATATCAATGGCTGCAAAAAATCTACAAAATGTGAAGTAGGGAACATAACTCTTCATTGATAGCAGGGCAGGGACAATATGTCTCAGATACAGATAACATAACTTCAAATTCTATTTCGCAAAAATAGGAACACAGCCAGATGCAGAGCTAGTAAATCTACATTAAATATTTAAAAATAGATTGTTCGCTTCCGTCTAAAATGCATTCGGAAGTAGTAAATCTAGCACTCCATACACACATTCAACAGAAAGTATGATGCATGACCTATGCACTCTTGGTTTTACCCCATCACTGAATTTATTCGCAACTGCATGGAAGTAAAAATAATCGAATCTCTCTAGTGCGTATATGGAGTCGAAAAGGGTGGCAAAGATCTGTATTAAGGGGTGAAGTTAAGCAACAAAGTTGTAATTCAAGAGATCGAGAAAGCTTTTACTGAATGCTGCACCAGAGCAGTTGGTGAAGCTAATTCCTGTAAGGTGAAAAATAAATCTATGAAAAAATCACAGCCAAACTCACGCAGACAATTTGGTTTTAAAGATGACCATATCCCATCTTTTTGGCAAACAGCAACCTTCTTTATTCTTCCAGTATTCAGTTCAAATCCATTGTTGCATGTGAATGTTAATTTACAGTTATACGAATTATTGCAACTAGAGTCAACATGCCTTCCAACGACCTGGCCATTTTCAATTGAGGTATAGCTTTTGTCACAAGTGACACCTATCAGATAAGTCAAATGTTATTCCAGTAAAGGTGACAAAGATCTATTTCGGCATATTTCAATTTCAATTTTCAACTAAATTCAAAATTCAAATTCTACCACTACATACAACATACAACAAAACAGTATCATACAACAACAATAAACATAATTTAATAACACAACTGCAAAAATGTCTTCCAAACAATGAAGTAGAACTCTTTCAGGGGGAGCTCTCAAAGTAGGTAGACAAACAAGATGAGAGTCCCCCCTCCTAGTTGCTGTGCATAGTAAATTCATGCATCTTAAGTCTTTTTTGCATTATGTTTCTGTTGTTTTCGTATTTAATGGAGTTCAATAAGTTCACTTTAATTTTTTTTTAGATAAAAACTTGAAAGTAGAACTTCTGAGCTCAACTGGAAAGTTATTCCATAATGTTGTCCCCAAGTATTGAATATATTTTACACCATATTGTACCGTATTTTTCCTAACCAAGTACAAATCACCGCTTACTAATTGTCTCGTTTCGTAATGATGCATGAATGAGTTTGACAAGAAAAAGTTATGAAAGCAGGCAGGTGTTATCTTGTTGGTTGATTCAAAAACAAATGTTAACAATTTTAGTCCAAATACATCAGATAGCGTAAGTAATTTTAATTCTTTAAAGGTGGGAAGAGAATGTGCTAGATAGCTTTGTGTGGAAATTACCATGACAGTTCTCTTTTATATTTTGAATATAGGCTCAATATATGACATGCATGGTTGACCCCAGCCAATGATGCCATATCACAGAAAGGTGTCTGTGATATGCCATATGCATATCACAGACACCTTTCATGGAAAGAATTACGAGCCATGTAAATATTTCAGTAACATACAATAAAGAATAAGTACAGAACTAACAAACTATGTCAGGAAACTAAAAGAGCAAAACAAAGAATAAAAGTCAACTAGAAGATATAAAAAGAACAAACGATGCACAGAAGAATGAAATGCTGTCTTTAAGAGAAACTGTTTATTATCGATTCCAAAGTATGAAAATTATGGATATCCTTACCGATACATTCAGGTATTTCGCTCCACTTTCCACTGCTTGCACAAAAGATTGATGGTGATCCCTTGACAATATATCCTAAATCACACCTAATCGATGCTTTATCCAAATATTTGGTGCCATATGGTTCAATTTTGCCATTTGTGATACTCTCAGGATCCCTACAGTCAACCTCTGCCAAAATATAAGTGCTGAAAATTATATCTATAATCATAACTTACACATTTACACTGCAAAGACAGGAGAATAAATATGATGACTGACATATGAAGTTTGACATATGAAAATTGACAAGTGAGGACTGACAGATAGTGATGATACCTGACAAATTGTGATTGTTAGATGATGAGTGACTAAGCGACAAATGATGGACAGATGGAGATTGAAAGATGAAGACTAGCCGATGGAGATTGACAGATGAAGACTGATAGTTGAAATGTACAGATGAAGACTGACAGATAATCAATGATAGATTATGAGAGACAAAAGAGAGGCTGATGGAAGTTGACAGATAATGATTGACATGTGATGCTTGACTGATGACAATTGACATATGATTGGCAGGTAATGACTGCTAGAGGACTATTGACAGATTTTCCAGGGAACATGGATGATGATTACGCTCACAGTGACGATGTCAAAATCGAAGATGCTAACAACTCAGTGAGTTATCAAGTCATTTTGCATAATAACTTACTGTTCACTTTTGTGGAATAAGAAAAACAGCACCTACTTTCACACTTTGGAGGTGAACCACTCCAGCTTTCACTTGCTAAGCAGCTTCTCCTTTCCGAGCCCTTCAATCTGTACCCAGTATTGCACTCATATGTCACAGATTTACCAAATGTGTAACGTGTTCCTTTGACAACACCATTACTAATGGAGTTAGGACTTCCACAGCTCTTGGCTAAAAAAGTTAGACGTACATAATATAATGGCATTAGATATAATGATTTCAACAATGTTTTTCCCAGATGTCCATCATTCCATCAGCCTATGTCGATTTCATCAAAACAAGGCTATTCTATGCTTAAAATCTTATTGTGACTTTTGCAGATTCTAGCAGTAATGGCACACCTGTATGTAGCAAAGTATATAGAGAAATAATTTCTACAATAGAAAGCTTCTTTCTTGTATCAAGAATGAAAACCAACTTCGGTCCACAAAAGTACAAGAAAGAAAGGTAGCATCAAGTGTTTGATGCCATCATTTAATAATAATGTGATCATTGGATGCAGAATATCCTAGTCAGTTTTGATGCATTTGTTCGCGTTCCAAGAACATAAAACTAGGTACTAAAACTTTTGCCTGTGCTACAGTGAGTCATTGGAACAGTGTTCCGGTGGAAACTCGTGCTGTTTCCAATATTGACAGTTTTAAATAGTCGTTAAAGACCTATTTACATAAACTAGCCTATAATATCTTGCTATAGATCATAAATTGTATATGATATTATATTACACAATTCCTTTCTTAGGTCTCATTAATCACGTACTGAACTTTCTTAACTTATCGAGAAGCCGAGTACTTCTTGCTTATAAACCACTTTCATATAAAAAACGTGCATTTCAAGTGCTTACGCAAACACCGCAACTGCCTGTTATTTGGTGTTTTCCAGCCTCCCGCTCCACAATACATCAGCGTGCTACCCACCAGGAAGTAACCACGATTGCACCTGAGAATAATTCGACTGCCATATGTATAAGACTCTTTACTCCCTTTGTAAATGTGGCTGTTGTCAGGTAAGATGGGCTTCTCACACCTAGAGGCTGTCAATCAAAAGCACAAAGTAAACGCAATGATTACTGGGAAGCAGGAATGAATTACAAGATCACGTCCACTGTCATTGCATATCATGTAGGAAAGACAGACCATTAGTGTGATTGCTAATGTTCAAGGGATCATCCCATAAAAACACAAAGCTAAATCTAAATTACTAAATTCACAAGTAAAACAACCTGCAGCACAGAAATTCGATATTTAAAATAGCAAACTAACAAATAATGAAAAAGCTGCATCTGCTAGAAGTTGGATGTTTGAGACAGCAAATGAACAAAGTTTGACAAGCTCTATCTTCTAACTTCTTAGGCTAAAGATCATTACTATGTAGAGTCAGTGGAAATTGAACACATGGCCTTAGAAGGTGAACATCAAGTTACAGACATGAAAAGCCCGCTTTTTAGCCAATTTGCATAAAGGAGCTGCAGTAGCTTCTTCTCAATACTCACTGGACTTGCTATTGAGAGAGGACTGCTTACGCAAGAGGGCCATCTCAGTCCTATCAACTGAATAAGACTCAATATACAATGCCAACTCTCTCACATTTTTGATCTACTTATCCTCTCATACATCCCAAGGCTCCGCGTCTTCTCGGGGGTTTTCAGTCTTACATAGCTTTTGAAGCTATGATACCGAACCAACATACCAGTTTACCGGATGGAACAGTTATCTGCCGATAAAAGGCAAAACATCAGGAAATGTCATACCCCTACCTCCCCCGTAAATCCGTCCCTGTTGAAAGACGAAGAGACAATGTGACTCTCACAGGAGAGAGAAAGAAGAGTACGATTCACTCTGTAACAACTTGGTTTATTTATCATCCTCAAAGCCACACCAAGCATAGCATTATTAAGGGTTTTCCATCAGGGGGGAAATTTCTCAAAAACAGGCTACAAAGATGGGCAGAACAATTGTGACCACGCCTTGTAGACGCATTGTTAGAAGCAGGCAACACACATTTCACGTTGGCAGTGACAACATCACCATATGTTTTCACACGATGCTAGAACAACCCAAAGAGTGCTCCTCTCTCCTTGAACGAGCTGCTGAGCGGACCCAAAAAACCGAGTAAATTTTTTGGTTTACCGGCCACCACTGGGGAAAGCATTCGGCCTAGTGGGGACTTTCCTTAGTAGATAATATGTTAAAAAATGTCCTGGTACCAGGTGTGTTTACATTGTATAGTTTCTGGGATTCTTGCGAAGTTCACGACAGTGTCTGGAACGGACAATTATTCTAGCTTACGTTATATATTCTTAATCATAACGAAATTCAGTACTATGCTGCCAGTTTCAGACCGGCTTTCATTCCAAATGAAATATGTATGTGTGTATGTAGTAATCACCTTCACATATTGGAAGGGGCTGACTCCACTCCAAATTGTTGCGGCAAACTGCTACCGAGCTTCCCTTTAGAGTGTATCCAGGATTACAAATAAATCGAACTGTTTCTCCAACGTTGAATGACTCCTTTAATCTGTAGCCATCTTTCGGGCTTCCTGGATCTCTGCATCGTCTACCTGGAAGAGATTCATACGAATGACTAAGACCAAATGCATCAATACTGCGTCACTACTTGAATCCAGCTTCATACGGCCCATTGGACCTAACTATATTACAGCTATGTGCGAGCTATTTAACAGCCAGTAGTGTAGAGCTACACTATGTATGAAGGAGGGGGATTATTCTAGTGGGAAGGGTGTGGCAAAACAAGCGTTGATGAGACTACACCAGTCATAATTTTGGAAAACGCATAGAAGCACAAATTCTTTATTGCAAACTGATAGGACAGTGGTGTACGTTAATGATAATGAAGAGATCAAATGTAGTCTTATTCTATTCTGATTCCAATCGAATCGAGGATTCTGATTCAAATATTGACGTCATGCAGAATAGAGAGAACAGGGCCACTACCCTTCGAAAAAAATAGAAAGGACCTGAACTTCCGGTCCCCCAAGCCTCCCTCACCTACAGCCCTGTTGACAACTACTGTACAACTAAACCACAACTATTTGACAACTACACTACAACTCTATCACAACTATATCACAAATATCTAACTACTATATACATTACAACTATATCAACTATACAACGACAACAACTCTTTGACAATTTCATTAAAACTACATTACAACTATCTGAGAACTGTACTACAACTATACACAACAATTCTACCAATATAAAGTTATTCACTGCATGGTTGCCCTGATTCAATAGAAGAATTTCAACACAGTCATAACACAATTCAGTACTTAAATAAAACACAAAATATTTCATATATTTCATAAGTCTTCAAAGCGGCTGCTGTAGAAAATGCTAGCATTTAGAAGGATAACAGCGCTCAGGACCCAAAGTTTAGGGTTACTATAAACTGATCAAAAAATTATTTTTGCACCCATAAACCTCTTACATTTAGTATCAACATTAACAAGCTTGCTAAAATTTCCTTTAAAATAATGAGCAATGAATTGACTTTCTATCGGAAAATACTTTCAAGCAAATAACTTACTGCAGGTTGGAGTCCCTTTGTCCCAAGGTTTCCATTTTCCAATACCGCTGCATGTGACATGTGAAGGGCCAGAAAGTTTAAAGCCTCTTTTACATCTGTACGAGACAACGTCTCCAACCTTGAAAGTTTTCTTTCTATATCTCTCTCCGTTTAGGAGCACTGTACCCTTTCTTAGCCTCACAACTAAAGATCGATCTTCAAAACATTTCTGGTCTGAAAAAAGTAATGAAACTATCATGAAGGTAATAGTTCCCTACCAACGCAATTACGATGAAATAAAACAGATCTTTTACGCAATCCTTTGGCAACAAAAGTGAACAGAGACTAAACAAATAGCTGATGACCTCAACGCTTGTACAGTGACGTGCAATTCACTGGAGTATATGGCAATAGATAAATGTACCCCCACGTTGCATATTGTCGGGGATTTTTCATACGCTTCTACGCCTTCGCAGCGCTCTTTCTTCTTTAATCATTCATTTACTTTCACACGCAACTGACGTAGATTATGTATGAGTAGTCGTTGCGATATGCAATAATATCGTTTTTCACTATATCCACAGCCTAAGTATAACCTTTACATTAGTCATAATTACCTACACAGAGTTGTTTCTGCAAGTTGTTTATTAACCATATTTACGTAAATTTTGTATCCTGTTATTCTTAATTTTGATTGGTAGAAATTTATAGATTAGAAATATCAAAACGTATGTGCTAACTGTTCCAAAAAACAGACATATGTTTGCACCTCCCCCCCCCCCCCGAAGGGTAAACAGCGTGTCATACTCATAGGTAGTGGAATCATTAGCAAATAATGCATTTTCAAAAACATTTTTCAACTTTGAGGGGAGGACTGCACACAAAAACTGAGGTATTTTACACGCTAACACGCTCAAAAAAACTATAGCAAGAATAGAATAATGATAGCGGAGCGAAAGGAAAGTACAAGCAAAGATGCTCTGAATGTTACAGCTGCAGAACACGCACGCGCGATTTTCCTATGCAGACATTTTCCAGCGAATATAGTTTGTAATGAAATTGATGCTCCACACCTCTAAAATTAAAGAATAATTTATAAGTAATACAAGGCTCATTAGGCAGTTTGCTTACCTGAATAGTTTTGTTAGAAAATAAAAAACAAAATGATGCAAATGCAATACTCTTCGGGAATGCCAGTTTCACACTATTTATCAGAAGAATATATATATATATATATATATATATATATATATATATATATATATATATATATATATATATATATATATATATATATATATATATATTCTTCTGATAAATATATATATATATATATATATATTTGTATATATATATATATATATATATATATATATATATATATATATATTTGTATATATATATATATATATATATATATATATATATATATATATATATATATATACATACACACGTTTGTCTTTTATCAAAAACGTGGCTCAAAGCCTAGTAGTAAAAGCTTCTTAATTCAATACAAAAATATCAGTTAAAACGAAAACAAAGCCTATAGCATTGTCTTTTCTAGTGTCACTAGGCCTAGCACATAAAACGTATTGTAGTGGACACCTGTTTAAATCCATGGAGGAGAAAGGGGGATTCCGAAACTGCGAAAGACGGCACAGAAATTTCTGGTGTTTCTTAACTCTTTCCCAGTAGTTATAAAAGCTTCTTTAACTTTTAGGCTGTCTAGTACTGGGCTTCTTATAGACTGGTTTCTTATAAAACAAAATCATGTAGTCTATGAGGATATTATCCCTGAAAAGTGTTGAAATTCAAGAAAAATCTTACGCTGAAAATGAAAAAAATCCCGAATAGGATTGAAGAATTCCTGGATTTCGGGAGACTTCGTTACGAGTTGGAACACAGACTGGAATGGTGCCACTACGATGCCTCAAGATATTCCTTAATTCGGAAGTGTCTAGTATTTTAGAACTAGGAAGTAAATTGAGCCTCGTTTCCGCAAACATAATCGTAACCATAGAAATAGTATTACTACGATCGTAACCCAATGTGCACTGATCCAGCAGACATACCCAAGTTGTGCAGGTAAACACACACGCACAAACACGCACGCGTACGCACGCACAAATATACACACCCTGCAAATATAGAAAGCAAATAAAGACAAGGAAGAATCTTACTTATTCTGATACAGCTTAGCCCACATGGTCCATCGCATACGCATCTCTTGTTCTTTTTTCTGTTTCTACAATCAGAATCAGTCCTGCATTCTCTCCTGCATCTAGCATCTGATTCTGAGCGTTCAGGGCACTTAGGTGACGATCTGACTCCTGAAAAATATATATCCCTATGTTATCTGTTATCTTTATTCGACTTCTACTCCTACTAGGCCGGAAGTACACCACTTCGACGTCAGAGCCGGCCAAACAGGGGGCCCAGAAGCCAATGCTGCTCTTTTGTTACCTAAAGCGAAACCAACTGGAATACAGTTTAGGGGTAAAAAGTTAAGACAGCTCTTCTGTATCCCCTTGGAGATTCCGTTCCGCTACGGCTAAATGTGTTCAGATTCCTTCTTTTAAACTAGGGCAAATTGTACACTTTTTCATAAGGATATAGTCTACAAGAATATCAAGGTTCAAGTGTTCTGAACTTCAAGAATAATTTAAGAATAATGCAAGGCTCAAGCTTCATCGACGTTTAGAAATTTTGTTGATTTGAGTTTTTTTCTAGAAAACAAAACAAGAGTGAGCATCACTTATCCTGTTTGGAACTCGTTACACTATGATGCGACTCACCAACTTTCCTATGAGTGTCTGCTACGCATATGTTATTACAAAGAATATAGTCTATAATTAATGGTGAAAATCGCTAAAATTTAAAAATAACTTAAGAATATTCTTAGGCACAGAATTAGAAAAATTTAAGAATATTGAGGCTCAATGAAAAGTTAGGTATTTTTGTAAAAAAAGTGTGTATTTGTGAAATCAAGCAAGTAGGGTTATATTTGCAAGTAGGCTCACATTTCCTTACCTCCGTCTCACTACGTTATTATAGTGAGGAATAAAATTACAATCATAACTGTAGACTATGATTGGCTCCTTCAACAATCTAAAAATTCGTTTGTAAACATCATAAACAAATGGCTGACAACTGGCACTTTTGTGTATAAGGATTCTGTTATGTTGAAGCGTTCACTGTTCAAACTACTATCCAAAATCTTTGTGATAGATTAGCCGTAACACTTAGAATCGACATCATTTCTCCTAGCTGTGCCAACTCACCTCACTCGTAAATCAAGCATGCATTCAGTAATGTTTTACGGCAAGGCCTCCTCGTAGCCAAAAGGTGTGATCAATACATAGCAAATTCTAGCACAAACAGGAACTATTTCGTAACCAGAGTAATCTACACTTACCAATGCAGCTTATCACGCACTGTAGCAAAAGTAGTCCTAGGAGAACATCAAATCTTCGCATCTTGACTTGCAAAGTCGAAACTGCGCACTGTTGTGAGTCAGGCTGGATGGTGGCCCGAAATCGTATCTTTATCAACGGGAAGTGGTTTGTAATTCCGCTTCCGCTTCTCAACTATGGTGACGTCATGAGAGACAAAGATTACAGGGAAGAGAGGCTTCCATTTATAGAAAAAATTTACGCGCCTTTTGATACTTTCCTGTTGAAGTTAAATGCGAGATGTCAAACATTTGTTTCTATTATGAATATCTATTTGGATTTTAAAACTTTAAGCGTACTTTTATGATATGATATGATATGATATGATATGATATGATATGATATGATATGATATGATATGATATGATATGATATGATATGATATGATATGATATGATATGATATATGATATGATATGACATGACATGACATGATATGATATGATATGACATGATATGATATGATGTGATGTGATATGATGTGAAATGATGCGATATGATATGATATGATATGATATGATATGATATGATATGATATGATATGATATGATATGATATGATATGATATGATATGATATGATATGATATGATATGATATGATATGATATGATATGATATGATGTGATATGATATGATATAATATGACATAAAAAACTTATGAGAGGAGGTCCCTATCACAAAAAGGTGCTTTTCGTAGGGGTCTTTCATAAATTTACTACTTGTGACTAAAACTAGAATTAAAAGCATAAATCAACTACATTAGTTAATAAGACTTCGTTGGTCTCATTCTGCAATGAAGAAATGCGAAGACATTAAAATACCAATATAATATTAATAGACAGAGAGGTTGGGAGAATTTCTGAAAAATACTGTATGATTATTTATAAAATGAGCATAAAACCGAAATAATATCAACACAATGCACATACATATTTGCCTCAGAAGTATCAGCATAATTTTAAAATGGTCATTAAATAAACTCGTGAAAACGTTTCTGTTCCATGTCACCTTTGTCGTCTATCACACCCTGATTCCTAAGCTAAAAATTAGGGGCTATAATAAGCTACAGGAAGTTCGAAAATTAATTAAAGTCCCCCATTCATTGGAGACCAAACAGTAAAGCTATTATTATATTATTTTAGAGTAATGCATAGTGAGGAATACCAATGATTAATTTTTATCAGCACAAATATAGGCGTCTCATTTTCCATCGTACTTGATAGACTAAAAGTGGAATTTTGCAAAAATGGCATACCTTATTCATATACCTTTCTATTGAAAACTACAAGGAATAATAAAAATTTGATTATGATAAGAGATCAGTCATTAATTTTTCCAGGGGAGGAGGTAGAAGAAATCTAGGAGGAGGGACCAAAATTCTGCACAGTCAGAGAGAGAAGGGATTGAAAATCAAGAGAATTTTAAAAGAAGGAGTATGGAGTTTCTTCTGAAGTCCTAGAGTGGGGATCAAAATTTTTACATAAATCTGAGAGGGGGGTGGGTGAAAATTCCATCAAATATATGAAAATGTCTTCCACCCCCTTCCCACAATTAATAGCCCGCCCCTAACGTATGAAACAATGATAGCTGCAAAATTCATCATTGTGCTCCTAATGTATTTCTGCTACTTGAGAGATCAGTCAAAGTCATTTCCAACATAGTAATCTTTCAAAATGAACTGTGCATATTGGTGCAAACAATTCTGGCCAGTTTCTCACAATGTGCTTGGTGAAGAGAAACCGCAAAGACATTGTTTTACAGTTTGGGTACATAAAGAAGGAAACAAAGTAGCCACGTTTCTCGAAAATAGTAAACATTTTCAGTATTCTTTCTAAGCGGAAGAATAATATGATATATACAAACAATTGTAGCTTGAGATTCAGTGGAATGAACTAGTATGTGTAGAAATACTGAATGCAAATAGGATATGTCAACATTCCCCCATTGTCTGATTAAATAGTGTTCAATGCTGTTCCAACCAGCTAGAAAATAACCATGTTGCGCTTGCATTAAAAGTCTGGAGTGTCTTTTTATCCCGCAAGTTAAAAATCACCACTCGGGTCTTCTATATACTTTCTGCGAGAATACCTAATTTTTCGCTGAGCTTTTTAATATTCTTACCACTTCTTAACTTTCAGCCTAACATCATTCTTGAATTATTCTTAAATTTTAGCGATTTTTAGCACCAATACTCGTAATAGACTCATATATTCTTATGATAAAAAGTGTACATCGGACACTCCCAGAAGAATCTCCGTGTCGTATCATTGCAATATGGCTTTCAGACTGAATAACTGAAGTTCACATTTGCCTTGTTTTCTAAAGAAATCTTAAATAACAAAAAATTCTGAGCCTTGATAAAGCTTGAGCCTTGCATTATTCTTAAATAATTTTTAAGTTTCAGCGGTTTTGAGCCTTTTATTCTAATAGACCATATTCTTATAGAGAGAGTGTGTAATTTCATCACAGACATCAGATATTGATTATAGCTTCTGTTGTTTAGAGCATAGCTCATCCTAGTGTGCAGAGATAACCAACTTGTTCACAGATATAATGGTTTAGTGCACTGATGAACAGTAAAAGAGTGCACTGGTAATACTATTTATCTCGTCTAAAGCGTCTCACATGACCTGATAAGAAACGCTCCTTTGATCGAGATATCAATAGCTATATCAATAACAATCACTAATCAACGCCCAATCAATAACAATCACAAATCAACGCCCAATCAATTAGCTTAATAGAAAACTGGTGTAGCTCACATTAACTATTTTCAGCTTTTTGACTTGTTATTTGGTAAATTAATTGTCATATGTTAATGCAATAGTATATATTTGTTTCTTGTGACTTTATATTGTGAAGTAAATGAAGGACCTTCTGTAATCCAATAGTTGCTCAAGGGCTGCCATCCTAAAATTAGCTGAAAATGAAAAATGAAAATGAAGTAAAGGGCGTGGTCAGAAAACATTCCTTAAAGGCTCCTCGCAATGGCTCCCAATTTAAGCAAAATGTTCAGTGATAAATTCTAAGAATGACTCTGGGTGAAGATATATCTTGGTCAGTTAAGGAGGAAAATGGCATGCAGTTTTCATGTATACAATTTCGATATTACAACGAAAAGAACGTATTTCGTTGAAAGGAACGTATTTCGTGAATTCACATACGATGACTTCAGATCTAAATAGTCCTAAGATATCGCAGTTTGCATTACAGCTCAGACCTGCGAAGGCTGAAGTTAAGAAATACGTAATCAAGGCTAGAATTCAAGTCGGCACTTGCGTTCTATGTGCTTTTTGGCGTTCATCTTATCACTATTGATAACTATCAAGGTACATCTTATCATCTTAAAGCTCTGGAGCATTACTAATAAATTACGTAATTTTGAGACATACCTCAAAAGATTTCAGCCCTCAAACTCAAGCAGTATTCATCACCAAACCTGATTTCTTCCTGTAGTGTTAAACTCGCCATACTTTGTCTACCTACTGAAGATGAAAATGAAAGATTATTAAGGACACAAATGATTTACGTTCTGTTAATAATCATTGTATTCTTCCACGAAGTTCTAATCTATAGCTGGTGGTGATAAAGTGCTCTTACATCATCTTAAGTCTTAGATAATATCGATATTAATGTACCTCAACTCTGTCAATTCAAGGGAAATGATTCGTCTTTCTTTGTTGTCTACACTTTCTTCACACCTATCTTAACTTTTATAATGTAATCATCAGAAGCAACTGCCTTGCAATATCTTCAAACGGTGACTTAGCTACAGCCATTTTTCATGGCCTTTCACAAAAAGTAAATAATTTGCATACATAAAAAGAACTGCATCCCGTTCTGTATATTGCAATTTTTCTAATCTTTGCCACTTGTTACGTATCGAATAAAGCTACAAAACTCACCTCTTGTTTTGCACGTTGCTTCGAAAATGGCGTCAGAATATTTCTTCATATCTTCGCGCCAAATTGTCAGTTTAGTTTAAAAATGGTAGCCTTAGGGATCGGTTTGAATTATAGCTAGGTGCAAACATGAAAAGAGTCAACGTTTTGTATGAAAACCGTACCCCTGTCATTCTCATAGTGAAGGGAAAGTACAAAATAGACTTCTAGTGTGGAAGTAAGGAATGGACGGCGGTGCGAAGGCCAAATAGCTCCAAAAAGTTAATGTGTTCAGGAGGGCCGGTAAAATGCTTGTCTTTGCAATTAAGCCTAATTTTTTTCCAGGGGATAAATTGCGAGGTATGGTATCATCCACAGTCATGCCTGTTCAAGATTGCGTTGCAAAGAAACAGTTAAAATTGGTTCACCGACTCAGTCATAGTAAAAACTCCACTGGTAAGTCTAGGCAAAATGCGCTCCTATTGAAATGGATAGAGTTTCTGGACTATATTTGGAAGTAGCTGCTCACAAGACGAAAGGCGAGGAAACGACTAGGCCCATCTTCAAATGCCAGATTTCAAAACATTGCTAGATGTGAAGACAAGTTCCTTGTATCTAATGGTAAAAAGGCATACATTGTCAATGAAAAAGCATTATGTTATATCCTTTGCTGTATGTTGGCTGGGTATAATAAGACATGCGTTGTGCCTTCCAACACACAACTGATTCCGTTACCACCATAGAGTAGAAGTGCTTTAGACGTTTAGCCAGCATCTCTTCCTAGCATCTCGCTTTTGAATCTTCTTGTAAAGGCAGGAGACATGTCTAATCGCCTTGCTTGCAAATCCGCCGTATTTTTGAGCACCAGGAAAATATCAGCACCAGATTTATTACTTAGGCCTATTACATTAGCGACACCTCTTGCAAGAATCAAGTTTAATAGAAAAATGCAAGTTTCTAAACCCACTGGGAGTACGTAACCTCACTGCAATGGGCTGAACCGTTATAAAGAAAATTCCTCTGAGGCACCAGAATTATCTTTTGTTAAGTCAAAATTACATCAGACTGCTCAAGTGCACACACCATCATCCCGTATTCGAGCTTTGGAGTATGGCGTATACCATAGGGAAAAATCTAATTCTAAGAAGCATTATTCAACAATATTGTAAACCCATTTTGAGGCCACGAGGAAGGTATGAAATCTAAGAGTGAAAACTGAAGTGGTCCCTGGATGATGCGGGCTTGACACAACTGTGACACATTCTCCCAGTACACTGGCCTAGGTACTGTATCAACTCGCCCCCATTCATGCACAATGTCGCTTGTTACTGCAGTCTCTAGAATTCCTTCCAGTGGCGATTGTTTCCTTTGGAAGTTACACTGCCCTCAAAACATTATCATTCTGATATATCGAAGTGTAAATCAGCCTCAGTGGCATCTCAATGGAGCTTTAAAATCACCTTAGGGGCCATTCACAAAGGACGTCCGAGCACAAGGGGGGGAGGGGGGTCTGGTGAAATAGGACAAACTCGGACATAGGGGGAGGGGGTGTTTGCGCATTGCGGACGTCCAGGTGTTCAGAATGTTGCAACAAAACATTTTTACTATGGTCCTATTTTGGATTGATCCTATCATCCAAGTATATGTTATTGCATTGGCGATTTACTGCTTCATGGATAGCCAAAATTCATGCTCAGCGATGGCCAATGACTTATGAAGCAGCCATTCACAGAGACTGACGTCCTAGACGACGAGTGAAGTACCACACGACTTGTTCCGTTCTTTGCATGTTCTGTTTAGCTGGACATTACCATATGACAAAAAATCTATATTTTTACATATAAATATATATATATATATATATATATATATATATATATATATATATATATATATATATATATATATATATATATATATATATATATATATATATTTATATATATATATATATATATATATATATATATATGTGTGTGTGTGTGTGTTTGGCATGAAATAGACGGATGTCCAAGGGGGGAGGGGGGTCGTTGGAAACGGACAATACCGGACAATAGGGGGGAGGGGGGTCTAAAAATTCAACTTTTTAACGGACGTCCTTTGTGAATGACCCCTTATGTAGCTAGTTAGCATATAACCTATAGCGTAGACCTGGAGAGGTAAGTAAACAGGCTATTCAACGGAGTTGCCATCTGTCTGCGAAAGGGTCAGAATTCAATTTAGGTCTACTAGCCAAGAAAGAGGCCGATGGTATACTAGTCAGTGTGTCAAAAAGTCCCTCCCAGACAGGTTGTACTGGGCCACGCTACTCAAAACATCTAAGGATAAGAAATGAAATCTGCTGTCCCGGTATTATTGTGGTGGAGTATAAAAGTGACTATGAAAGCTCGGAAAAACCGAAAAAATATCTTGTCAATAACATAATGTATTTCACATCAGTATAAAAGAACGATAGTTAACTATTATTACTTGCGCCCTGAATGTTACGAGAACTTTATGCAAAAGGGCATAAAATGGACAGAACTTTGGCTTTAGCAATAAAACAAAAAGCATGTAGCTAATTCAAGTAAACAAGGCCTAATGGAGCATATTCTAGAATATTAAATAAGTTTGCAAAGAAAACAAGGCTGTAGAATGTCAGTTAAGCTACACTACTTACATTGGCACCTGGACTTCTTCAGAGAAAATTTAGGAGACGTGAGTGAGAAGTATGGTGAATGGTTCATCGGGACATCCTAACTATGGAGAAACTATATGAGGGAAGATGGAATGAACCTATAACGGGCGACTATGTGAGGAGATTGATTTGAGGTGCCCCAGCCGTACACAAAAGAAACGACCGTTCAAGGCGTTCACTTTTAGTGTAATTGTTTTTCTCAATTTCTGTAGCAGAAAATGTGTAAAATACACCAGCCATTCTTATTTCTGGTGATTCTGTTGCATTATGAGACCATTTTGTTCCAATTATTGTAGTACCTATATAACCATATCATTTTCAGATTTTTAGTTAAAAAGGATTTCTTTTAACTCTGATTACATTGAAGAGTTTATAAAACATGTTTTCTTGATTTATGAGACAACTATTGGTAATAGAACACAAATGAGGTGATTTTGGAACCGACAAACAAAATTATATATATATATATATATATATATATATATATATATATATATATATATATATATATATATATATATATATATATATATATATATATATATATATATATATATATATATATATATATATATTTATATATATATATATTTATATATATATATATATATATATATATATATATATATACAATATATATATATGTGTGTGTGTATATATATATATATATATATATATGTATATATATATATATGTGTGTGTATATATATATATATAAATATATATATATATATATATATATATATATATATATATATATATATATATATATATATATATATATATATATATATATATATATATATTTATATTTCGGTTCACCTTTCGGTCGTTATCCGACGTTTCATACTCTGACGAGTGTCGGACGAAAAAAAAGCTTTCAGTATGCTAAAAGAATGTTTCCGCTTTTTCGTGCTATAGTGAAGATATATATATATATATATATATATATATATATATATATATATATATATATATATATATATATATATATATATATATATATATATATATATATATATATACAATATATATATATATATATATATATATATTGTATATATATATTTATATATACAATATATATATATATATATATATATATATATATATATATATATATATATATATATATATATATATATATATATATATATATATATATATATATATATATATATATATATATATATATATATATATATATATATATATATATATATATATATATATATTCACTGAGGGCCATATCAGTCTTGTGGTTGGCCTCTAAGGGCCAAATGAACAGAAACTACAAGTTACTATATTGTTAGACAAGTGTTTCTGTACTTATTAAGCATTCAAGTCAATGGGTGAGGGGGAGACTATAGGACGACCAAAACATGATACGCATCATTTTACAAAATAATGAAATAATGCTGCCTGTCCTTGGATAAATCCAAGTAGATCTGACCTCATCGTTAGATGCCACGTCGCACGTACTCATGCATAGATCTTGTTCTAGAAATAACAGACGAATGAGTGCACAATCACTATATTGCACACCTATATTACTCTTGAGTCATGCACATCATCATGACACATTATAAGTATCATGCGCAAGCTCTCGCAGGCCACATAAAATGACATGGTGGGCCACATTTGCCCAATGGGCCTTGGCCTTGACACATGTATTGTATCAGCATAGGTGACTTTGCATAAGCTATGTTTCTCTCTCTTGGACAACATTGTACTTTATCACTTTGCTTTTGTATAACTATCTATGATGAATCTATCAATTGTATAACTATTTTGTATAACTATCTTGTATAACTGCGATACGACTATCTATTGGCTGTTTCTTGCTGTTCAATAAGAAGGCTTGCATCAAAAATGCCTTCCCCTCTCCTCACTTACGTTCGCCAGGATACCAAACCATTTGAAATAGTCTGTTGAGCGAAGCCTCACCCAATTTGTATATACTACACAACACCCATTTCATGAAATTGCAGCCTACGGCAGATGTGATTTTGTACTCCTTACAAGAAATATGGGAAGGTATTTTAGACAACATACTGGGCATATCATCAAAAATTAAACAGATTACAGGAAAACATTGAACCTAGGGAAGTGGGTATATCTGGAGAGAGAATTGGACTTTGATCGAAGGGGCAATGAGCCCCTCGGCTATATAGAACTGGCGAATTGTAGTGGAATGTCACAAAATAAAACTATCAGTATATGTGTTGTACAACGAAAATGTTGTATGAATGAAGCTTAACGAAAGTATTCAACAACAAACGTTCTGCATGAACAAGTGTTGTACAAATGAAGTGTTGCATGAGCAAAACTGCTGTACAACAAAATTGTTCTACATGAAAAACTTAACGAAAGTGTTGTACAACAAAGGTGTTGCATGAACAAAGTGCTTCACAAAACAGTGCTGTTCAACAAATTTGCTGCATGTGGAAAACCTAATGAAAGCGAGCTAAATCAAAAGCCTTGTACATACAAAACTCAACAAATGTGCTGTGCAAAAAAGGAACAACATCAGGTCATGAAAACTGAGGGGAATTATATGTAGAGTAATGAGAATATCGTAACCACAGCTGCATTTGAACAGCCACCAGTTGAGTCATAAGAGCTGTCCAGTTCCTAGGGAAGATCAACATAGATAAACGTACTATTTCCTAAATGTCTGCTGTGCGATGCTGTACCTTAACACCGCTTACGCCTATGATGCCAAGAATACATTCAAGTTAAGGAAAAAGTTACACTGAGACGCTTTCTGTGCCTCCAATAACAGGGCACGTACAGACATCTACTGAGCATTCTAACTCTTCAACTGTAGGCCGAATGAACTCCTCATCAGCTACAACTCATGACGTCATTCTAATCAACCCTGTTATCCATCTGCGAAATTTGGAGACTCGTGTATAGTAGCTGAATTTCTCCCTTCGGCCGCAGCCTTCACTCCAACTGTAAAGTCCAATCAATACCCATCTACGCGAGTAAGGGTCTTGGATCACCAAAGGTGCGCCGTGGTCGCCAAAACAAGGAGAAGCCGTGCCGCTAATGTACCCGGCGCAGATCATAGATCTTGAGTGAAAATTATATGCTGTTGCTTTCTTGCAGGTCCGTGCATTTTGAAGTGGTAAGGTAGTTTGCTTTAGTGTTCGAGAGAATGCTCCCGGGTTTTCGCCAATGTCTACAATTTTAGTAGTTCCCCATCCGGTAACAGTAGCCAAGTGTTCTCTACTTTCAAACATGCGGGCTTTCCGTCCGCCAACAAGGCAAATCTGCAAAAACATGATAATTTGCTGAATAGAAAGTCGCAGTGAATCAGCTTATAACGGCACAATTAGAAACTTAAACAAAAGGTTCAAATGAGTTCTTTCGTAGTAAATAGAACTTAGAGGCTCCGATATGCAGAGATATGACACCTACTGTAAAGAAACCATTCGGATTCAGTGGGGTCTTGTTTATAGATTACAGGACCCAAGCGGGAGCAAACCCTAATAGCACCTACTGTTCAATAATAAGGGACATGACGAGTATCAATGTAGAGTAAGTCAAAAGAACTGCCAGGTCACATGTTATAAGCTATCTTTTATGCTAAATCGACAGTACCGTTGAATTAGATCAAAACCATATTAATCCACCATAATGGTTTTTGCTAATTCAAAGGTAGTGTCGTTCTGGTATGAAAGCAGGGATATTAACATGTAACGTGACAGTTCTTCTGGCTTACTCTACAATGATACTCGTCGTGGTCCTCATTAAATTCATAATTAAGCTGCGATTCCAGACTAATGTAGCATTTACTGTATTCCTACCAAATGACAAGTCTCATTTGTAAGTAATACCATTTGCTATAAATGGGATATTCATATTCTCTCTCGTCCCCATGTGATGAGAGTCTATGTTTCTTGGTTAATGCTTTTTATCATGATATGAAGAGCTCATGTTACAAAGACATACTGGGGATTTATTTCTTGTATGGAACAAATAAGTTCATCTGATAATTCATTTATTACTTAATTCATACAAACAAATGGGAGGAAACCAAAGCTTATCTCTACAGTTTTAACTTTGTTATTTACATTAAATACAAGCTCGCTTTACAACACTCCTTAGATTTAGATTAAGTATTGTAAAACCTTTTTAACTTATTTCTCTTCATAACATGGCCAACTGCAAATCAGGCTTCGACATGTTCTGAGGAACCTCCTTATATAAACATGTACAATGAAATGAATTCAAATGAAATCTCTATAAAAAATTAGCAACTTTTTTTCGCCTAGATGCCAAGAATCAGCTGAAAGAAAAACAAGATCCGATTGCTATAAAAGAGAAGAATAGGAAAGGACTGATCAAAAGAACAAGAAGATAGAGAAGAAAACTAGAGGAATTCAACATAAAGGAGGTATGGTGACAGAAAATTGCCGGGCAGAGGGAAGACAAGCAAAAACAAGGGTCAGCTGATATAGAAGAGAAGAACAGGAAAGAACTGACGAGAAGAATAACAAGACAGAGAAGAAAGTTAAAGGAATTTAACGAAAAGAAGGGATGGTGACAGAAAATTGCTGAGAAAATGGAAGGTGAGCAATTGAAACAGAAAATGAAGATAATTAATAACAAAGATAGAGAACGGAAAATAGTAGAAAGAAAAGACAATGTTATGACAGGGAGTGGCGAGGGGAGGAACGAGAAAAGTAGATGGCAGTCTCTTATGAGTATCAACGAAATGAACACAAACACGAGTTCTTGGTTGTTCTAAAAGCACTTTGCTACCTCCGAAGCTATACTGAAAATGTAGGCTAGCATACTATTCTCCTGAGTACTGTGCTACAAGAACTATTTCTGGTTTTCACAAGCATAAACAAACTGCATCTGACGCGAGGGAACACAAATGTACTGAAGATACTCTTTTTATAATTGCATAAGTTCTCACAAACAAATAACTACAATAAGATACCGCAGGGAGCATTGATCTTTATATCAACTCTGTGGGGATTGCAAATAATTCACCACAAACATAAACAAAATAACAACATCATGCAACCACTTGGGTGTTGAGTGCAGAGGGGCAAAGGGTAGGGGCCTTCCCCGTAGTAATTTGAAATAGCGCTTTGGGGTGTGATCGGTTCAGCCCCAGATAGCGTTGTCTCAAGGAAATAACACCTCCCCCACTCCCACTTTCACTAGAAGAAAACAGTACCTACTACTGGACAACAGATAGATATAAAAAGATAGATAAAGCAAGGAAAGAACACAATACGAAGATCCACAAAGGAATAGAAAAATCTAAACATTAATTCTCTCAAAACGTTTTGATTGATGAAAGTACGTATCTTAAGGTCAAGTCTATGATCTTTGCATTTGAGTCATATCGTAACTTGTCAAGGCCTTACCTACGGAAATTAATAACAATATACTTGAAAGGGAATCTTTGTCAACAGGTTTAAAATCCAATATGGGCATAATCTCCTTTACAACTGCACTGAAGGTTTCTAAAACGATATAGTTAGCCTAGAGCTACATGATAAAGATACCTACTTACCGCATTTACGTAAGTCGTTCGTTTTTCTATCTTCTTTAGTTTCAACAATGCAATATCATAGGAAACTTTCTCCCTGTCGAATTTAGGGTGAATAAATATTCTGTCAACTTCAAATCTTTGTTCGTGGCTTTCATATTCTTGCCTGCTATAGTCACCTAAAACGAAAGCGCATAGTCAGCCTAGATATAATGACTTCCAACACTAAATCTGTTCTCCAATAATACAATCTCATCCTTTCATTGATGTTTACCGCACAGCTCTATGGATGACACCAGAGAGCTCGTCTTCTGGTTGGAAGCTGGCCTCGGGTCATAGTTGGAGTACTCGCTCATAGTTCATTATCATACTCATCATCATCATCCTCATTATCATCTCTCTCTTTCCTGTACGCACCTTATGGGGCCAAGGCTGACCCTGAGGTCAGTGTCGCCTTCAAATTGTTTAGAAGAGGTGATAGAGTCGGCTACACTCAATCCACTCTGTTACCCCAACAGTTACTTATCAGAGCTGCAGCCTGAAGCTGCTGTGCCTGACTTTCACTGAAGGGGCCTGGTTGGACAGTTTGCCACAGGTCGTCAACATCTGCCTCCATTCTGAATCTTTGCAAAATGAATCACTATCAACTTAAGGGCAGTCTCTCTGTGCCCGCTTGCTACTACGAGGAGGTCTCCAACCATGGGCCAGCTCCTCATTATCATCTTCGTCTTCATCATCACCACCATCATCATCATCATCATCATCATCATTATCATTATCATCATCATCATCATCATCATCATCAGCATCATCATCATTATCATCATCATCATAATCATCATCATCATCATCATCATCATCATCATCATCATCATCATCATCATCATCATCATCATCATCATCATCATCATCATCATCATCATCATCATCATCACAATCATATCATCCCCATCATCATCACCATAATCATTGTCATCATCATCATCATTGTCATCATCATCATCATCATCATCATCATCATCATCACAATCATCATCATCATCATCATCATCACCATCATGATCATCATCATCAGTGCAAAGAACTTAGCATATAAAATGGAATATTTTAGCAACTACGAAATAATTCTACTGAATAAATGTGAGCATAGTTTATCAAAATCAAATACAATATTTATCAACATAAAAAAGTGCTTAATTAAGTGATAATT
This sequence comes from Mastigias papua, assembly GCA_964019165.1. Taxonomy (NCBI): domain Eukaryota; kingdom Metazoa; phylum Cnidaria; class Scyphozoa; order Rhizostomeae; family Mastigiidae; genus Mastigias; species Mastigias papua. Next base: position 9,318,644 of record OZ025273.1, read on the forward strand.
AGATCAAAAATCGCACCTGTTACAAAAGCGGAAATAATACGTTAAATTAGTTTGTTTTTTTTACCAAGAAAAAATTCAAATCCAACATTTTTTTATTTATTTATTTTTATAATACTTATACAGGGTAAGTATTCAATGCACAAAGTGAAGTTGATGCACAAAGTGAAGTTGATGTATGGTGACATGCGTGGGTAAGATAATTTTACATACCTAGTATGACCTTGATATCACTTGCCGATACGAGGCTTGCTCCCACGTACAACTGGCTAGCAACAGTGAGAATCCATCCGGGCTTTACCAACGCACCCGCAATAAATGGCAGTCGCACTATATTGAAAGAAGGAAATCATACTATGTGACTATCTACAGTATACGTAAATACTCAGCAACTTCGGACTACACACTGTTTTATAAAAATATAGTTTATAAGAATTTCAAGGCTAAAAATCACTGAAATTTAAGAATAATTTAAGAATATTGCAAAGGTAAAGCTTCATCAAAGGCTAGATACACGTATTTCTTGTAAGACACCAAGATCAAGGCCTAGTGGTAATAGTTTCTTAATTTCTGGCCACATTTTAATTCTAAAAGTTTCTTAAATTAATGAAAAATAGTAATGAAAACAAAAACAAACCGCATAAAGCATCGTCTTTTGTAGTGTCCATAAGGCTTGTTGGCTTTTAAGTACATAAAACATACTGTAGCGGACACTGTTAGATCCTTGGAGGGAAAATATGTTTCCGAAACTGTGAAAGGTAGCATAGAAATTTTTAAAAGTTTTTTAACTCTTTCCTTGTAGTTTGAAAAGGCTCTTAAATTTTGGGCTGTCTAGTAGTAGGTTCCTATTAACTGGTTTCTTATCAAAAAAGTGTTTTTTTGCTTATTTTATCTTTCTTTAGAAAAAAACAAGCGTGAACTTCACTTCTCCCGCCTGGGAGTCTGATCAGACCCAGCAACTCCTTGGGAATTGTTAGCTACAAACTCGCTATTATAAAAATATAGTCCATACAAGTATTAATCCTCAATATCGCTAAAATTTAAGAATAATCTAAGAATGTTCCTAGGATGAACTTCAAAAGATATTAAGAATATCAAAGCTCGGTAAAAAATTAGATATTCCTATAAAAATGTGTGTATCTATACCCCGTGCAAATATTCTGGAATGGATAGTCTTTATATCTAAAGCTAACTAAGAACATCTGCATATTGAAATAGTTATGATGAAAATTTAGCACAGGATAAAATTAGGTGTGCAAAACCAATGCCCTTTATAAGAGTTAGCTTTCTGTACAATATTGACTAAACGTCACTACAGAGTGCCTAAGACCCATAACTTCGGTCAAGTGTCAAATGATTCCCCTCTCCTTAACTTGCTGATAAACAGCAAGAAAACATAGTCCAGCATTCTGGTCGAACTTTTTGATCAAAACCAAACAGCCTCAGCCCGATCTTTTCCAGTCATTTAGTCAGGCACACCGATGTTTGTTGTCATACGCCTAAATCTTAGCAACGCTAATATCATAATTTCAATTGAAAATACAACATAAGTAGTTCCTTGAAATCACAATTTTGGCTGGGGAAATTCGTCTAACAGTCGCAGAATACGGGTACGAATATTCTCTCTGAGATTGAATGACATCATTGAAAATGTGTCCCCTTGCTATAACAGAAATTCATCATAGCTCGAAAAAGCAGGAACACTCCCTAAGTGTACTATGGTAAAAGTACGTTCCCGCTTTTTCGAGCTATAGTGAAATATTTTCACTGCATTTTTAACTAAGAGGTCTACTACGATAGGCCCGTTCGTACAATGAGGTGTGGGTGTGTTACACCTTTCCCTAGACAAAAATTCTGTCCGCAAAATATTTTATTTGTCTGTATTCTGGGAACCTAAGGAGAGGAATTAGGTGATATGGAGAAGCAGACAGCTCATGAATTTACTACATTTATAGATTCAAACAGTTTTCCAGCAAATTGTACATGCAATACTGAAAAATTTGAAGAGACTTTTACAATCATAGGATCCACGCCCTTTTTCGACAAATTGTAGATCTAAACCCCCACCCCCGAAAGAAGATTTCCAGTAACGGCACTGTATTAAGACATTACGAACCAACAAATGGAAGAACATGGCAAGCTAGCCTCAATTGTGCTTTGATTATTATCGTTACTAATGCCATTTGAGGTACCTTTCTTTTTTATTTCAATAGATGCCTGCCATGGCCACTCCCCAGGATAAGAATCTTGACCAGATACTACTCTTCGAAATCTCTTCCTCGATATGGAGGTGTCGTTTTTTACTTCAACTAATCCACAGGTGTCACTGACCTTTCGAATTAGATCTGAATGAAGAAATGAATCAGTCACCATGATGCAAAAAGGTAGAGATGCTGTATCATACTACTAATTAAAACTTTTCATTCATAACAATTTCACAAAAATGAACTAAAGAACCTATATAACATACATACATACATACATAAATACATACATACATATATATATATATATATATATATATATATATATATATATATATATATATATATATATATATATATATATATATATATATATATATATATATATATATATATATATATATATATATATATATATATATATATATATATATATATTTATAAGAATGGACTCAATACGACACTCTCTAAGTGCAGACATGAGTATATTTTTTACAACGGCTAGAAATGCAAAAATAAAACTGTCTCTAGTTAACATTTGATTAGTTCACGTGTGGGCCAGTCCTTCCTCCTCATATAAGATATGTAGACTGATGTCCTAATAAATGTGCAGATGATATTTTCACTTAAAAAAATTATTGCACTTTTGTCTGAATACAGAGAGGCTTTTAAGTTGAAAAATGTCCTTGTAACTCCGGAAAGATACCTACTGCCAGCCTTACAAGGCTTATGAATTTAATCCATTCCTTTCTAGCTAGCAGACTGTTTTCCGGGACAGGAATCTGCCAGGTAGACCAATGTACTACACTACTGCTCTGCTAAGTGTTCCAAGAAGTTGCCTAGATTTGAGAATATCGATTTGTGGGCAGCCAGGTATATTTATCTGGACATGATAAAAATATCTATAAATATCTAATAGATATAATAATAATTATAACCTTGTATAATGCTTATCTTACAATAGTATTGATTATTAGTATATACCGACACAGGGGTCGCGCAACAGCTTGCAAAATATGTGATGTACATCAGTTGTGTATTAGTTGCTATGCAATGTTCTTTAATTTTCCTTGAACTTCAAGTCAGTTTTGGACGTTTCCGCAAAAACATTGATACACCTACCCCTGAATAATTTTGGGTAATGATCTGCTTGTTTATAAGAGTCTTTTTGGAATAAATGCATAACATTTGAAAATACATCCCCGTGAAATAAAACCAGGAACTCAATACGACATACTCCTACTTTTTGAGAATGTGGTAAGCTATGTTCGTCCAGAATTGTCATAAAACATGTTGAAGTTTTTCACACGCTGATCAATGGTCTTATCTGTTGTTTTCTATTTAGAATGGGTGTATTTTTACATTAACCAAAGACGTTTCCCTAAAATATAAATGAGCCCCGCTCATTCTTCAACTCACTGTGCCCTGCAGAGTGGGTCATTGTAAATATAGCTTGCCCCCCCCCCCCACATTCAAAGTCGATACCGGAGCCCTGCAACATACAGCTACACAGATTGCATTATGGGAACTACTGCTAATGATGGTAAGCCATGCAAATGCATCTACTTTTCACAGAACCACTTTTTGCGAGCAGTTTGAACTGTCTTATATCATAGAACAGTTTATATCATCTGGGAGAGAATTCAAAAATCTAAGGCCCTAAGAATCTGAGGGATTTAATTCCATATCTAGTACTTTTGACCTTGGGAGTATAAAGAGTGTCTCTCATGTGAAGGTCATTATTTGAAGACTTGGCAATCAAGTATTCTTGCAAGAAAACACAGTTCAGATTGTGTAGTGTTTTAACTATTGCTAGAGCTAATTGTCTAATTAAACAAGTATGGTATTAAGTTTACTCTTGTTTAGCAGTTAAACTAAACAAGAGAACTCGATGAATTTTAAACATATTAGCGAGTAGAAACCATATAGCAAAACTGCGGCAAAAAGAGCGATCTTCACAAATCTGACTTTTCCACCTGCCGAAGGGCTCTTGAGTAGGGGGTGTAGTAAAGGAAATTTACCGACAGGTTTGAACAACCAACAATCGACGGCTTTATTGTTGCACACTATTACTGTTTATCATTACACAAAGCCATTTTATTACGTACTGCACCGATTGGTTCTCACAACACACTAGAATAAGGTGAATCATATACCTTTAACAATTCAATATTCAAGAAAGGCTTTTACTTAATGTGGTTAGATTTCGTGTGGGTAACTTTTGTGTCAGAGTGTCATGTACATGCAGTGCCTGTCTGTCTGTGTAACGCTGCACTGTCACGCAAACTCAAGCAATCTTTTTAGTGTTCGGTGATAACAAATTTGCGCAAAAATGAAATGGTTACGTACAGTGATAAACAGAAAAAGCGTGCAGTGGTGAGACTATCTAATTACTCAAAAAGTGTATTCACACGACCTTATGTATCAAAGGTTGCTTTGAGATATTAGTCGGAATATCACCAGAAATCACTAATCCATGCTGAATCAATAAAAATTCCTAATCAATGCTGATTCCATTTACTTTGCAGCAAAATGGTGTTGCTCACAGTAACAGCGAAAATAAAGGGCGTCTTCAGAAAACCCTTCCCAAGGGCTCCATTCCATAGCCCCAAACGGTTGACAAAAGTAGACTGGAGAAGGATTGGCCCTCTTCAAGGGGTTCGAACAAACCCGGGCTAGTGTAAACAAACTTTAGGTATGTCAATACGTGCATGGTACTTCTTGGTGGAAATGTTGGTGGAGAGAGAGAAATATATGAAAGGTAGAAAGAAAACAAACTTTGTTCTGATCTCTTGCACTCAGTGCCGTCGCCATTGTAACCAGGCAAGCAGATGCAGCGGTAAGATCCTATGGTATTGATGCAGTCTGCATTATGATGGCATGGATAGTGCTTTCCTTTTATAGAACATTCGTCAATGTCTGTAAAATTCAAAAGATAGGTATAAATCACTTCTTTCCTGTCTCACCTCTCTTGTTCACTTTACACATTAAATTCATCTATCTACATTTACTCTTAAGTCCGAAATGGACGAGAGGGTTGGGAAAGTAGGGGGAGTTGGAAATTTCCTAACAACCCAATACACGGTGGCTGGAATAGACAGGCTGGATGGAAAATTTCTCTAACTATAAAAGCTATGGATAGGTTCTAGAAGCCATCTCAGCCGTAAAAAATGAAAAACACGATCTCTCGTGCTATTTAACACTCGATCGAATTACAGGCTCAAAAATAACAAACGGGGGGTCTGGAATAAGGATGTCTTGAGTGGCATTTCCCCAAAAAATTAATGAGGGGGAGTATGTTTATTCGGGACTCAAGAGGGGCCATCAAGCGCTATAAGTGCATGGCATATACGAGAATAGGTTCTCCATAATGCCTTATGTTCCAAATGAAGATCTCTTAGGTACATTGTACATCCAACTCCACCCTCAAAACAATACAGACTTCGTAAACAGCGCATCACTATATTGAACCTAAGTTACAATTAGGGGTGCAACGCCACAATAACACTATATGAGAAGAGGGAGATTAAGATACAGAAAGAAAATAATCACCCCCGTCCTTACCCTATCTTCAAGCTTATCGCCATCCATGTCTCCCCTTACTATCACTAAGAAACCAACAGGGGCTGGTCGGACTGGTCAACTATACAGGTGAAAGGTACCGGTGAAGTGTACTGGTGGAGTGAAAAAAATGGTTCAGTCTCACATTCAGGAGCTATACACACTTTTTAGCAGAATGCCTAATTTTCCGCTGAGCTGCAATATTCTTAAAATTAATATATTCTCAACTTTCTGTGAGAGGCATGACTAAACATTTAGCATATCCCAGCACAGGAAATATTAGCGGTGCATACCTTCACATTTGGCTGGCACACCAGTCCATTTACCAATCGATGTGCATATGCGCCATCTTGATCCATACAAGCGATAGCCTGGCTTACATATCACTTCTGATGTCCTGTATATAGGTTTTACACTGTTCTGGAGAGTCACTCCGTTGTCAGGTGGTCTTAATTCCTCACACGATCTACCTGTAGGGTTTATTAGCAAGAAAAGTTTGTTTAAGTGTGCTCCAAAATATTATTAAGTCAGGAAATCAATCATAAAGTCAAGCTAGTCAATTATTACGCCTGAGTGTCATTCTGTTAGGTGTTCAATCAGTGAGTCAAAAATTCGATAGGCAGCAGGTTGGTAAGTCACTGAGTGAGTGAGTGAGTGAGTGAGTGAGTGAGTGAGTGAGTGAGTGAGTGAGTGAGTGTGAGTTTGTGAGTGAGTGAGTGAGTGAGTGAGTGAGTGAGTGAGTGAGTGAGTGAGTGAGTGAGTGAGTGAGAGTGAGTGTGAATGTGAGTGTTTGTGTGTGAGTGTGTGTGTGAGTGTGTGTGAGTGTGTGTGTGTGAGTGAGTGTGAGTGAGAGTGAGTGAGTGTGAGTGTAAGTGTTTGTGTGAGTGTGTGTGTGAGTGTGTGTGAGTGTGTGTGAGTGTGTGTAAGTGTGAGTGAGTGAGCGGGTGAATAAGAAAGCAAGTGAGCGAGCGAGTGAGTGAGTGAGAGAATGAGTGAGTGTGAGTTTGTGAGTGAGTGAGTGAGTGAGTGAGTGAGTGAGTGAGTGAGTGAGAGAGAGTGAGTGTGAATGTGAGTGTTTGTGTGTGAGTGTGTGTGTGAGTGTGTGTGAGTGTGTGTGTGTGAGTGAGTGTGAGTGAGAGTGAGTGAGTGTGAGTGTAAGTGTTTGTGTGAGTGTGTGTGTGAGTGTGTGTGAGTGTGTGTGAGTGTGTGTAAGTGTGAGTGAGTGAGCGGGTGAATAAGAAAGCAAGTGAGCGAGCGAGTGAGTGAGTGAGAGAATGAGTGAGAGAAAGAGTGAGAGAGTGAGTGAGTGAGTGAGTGAATGAGTGAGGAAGTGAGTGAGAGAATGAGTGAGTGAATAAGTGAGTGAGTGAGTGAGTGAGTGAGTGAGTGAGTGAGTGAATGAGTGAGTAGGTGAATGAGTGGGTGAGTAAGTGAGCGAGTGTATAAATAGTTAATCACTTAGTCATTCAGGTAGTCAGTCTTTTAGTGGATTCACTGGATCAATCAACCAGTTAATCAGTTAATCTGAGAATCAACTTGAATCATCCAATCAATAGAGCAGGAAATACGTGACTCAAGCATATTACCAACTTGCTCTCAATAGTTCATTGATTATGCTCACTTTCTATTCTTTTAAAGTCCAGTTGATTCCATCATATCACTTTTCAATATGGCTTGCTTAGCACTCGGATCTCAAAACCAATCAATGAGACAAGAAGAGGTACAAAGGCCCCTCCCCTTTTGGCTCTAGAGGCTCGTGTACTTCTTTCAGTTCCACAAAAACTGTATGAAGGGGTGGACAGTAATGACTTCTGAGGTGTGACACCCAAATCAGTACTTAAGTTTTTTATAAGAAACCGGTTTATAAGAAACCTAGTAATAAGAAACATAGAGTGCCACAAGAATGGCACAGACACTAGAAAGGCATTGAAATTCTGAATTTTACCTTTAATTCTGGCTAGAACTCAACCTCAAAAGAACAAATGGGACAGGAAATAAGTTCTATATATGCAAAAGCATAATTTCAATCAAGAAGTATCATGCCTATTCCATTGATATCATTCAATGTAATGTAATCTTCACTTGCATCTGAGTACAGCATTCGGAATTTGAAAATGAAAAGTTCCTTGGGGATTTTTTCTTTAGCAGTATCAGTTCTTTAAATATTTCGGCCTTCTACATGTAGGTTCCTTATAAAGTGGTTCCTTATAAAAAAAGCGTGTAGTTCAGAAACCCTATCTCTCTTCCACAAATTCAACAAGTTTCCACTACAGTACGTTCTATGTGCTAAGCTTTATGGGGACTACAAAAGACAGTGTTCTACGTTTTGCTTTCGTTATCACTGCAATTTTTCATTGACTTAAGAAACTTATAAGAAAATTTTAGAACTTTTATAACTATATAAAAAATGTATTATTGGAACTATATAAAAAAATGTATTATTGCAAATCAATGCCAGAAACATTCTTGATAAGAAGGCCGATTCAAAGCACTACTACATCCCCAACACAATAATATAACTCCACCACTTCATTTGCCCTGGACTGTAAGCCAAAAAGTTCGCAACAGATAGAATAAACAAAAATCCTGCCAAACGAAAATCTTTAAAAAGATCTTGCAGATAAATACAGAATTAGAAAATTCAACATTGAGCTAGCTCAAAAACAAACATTTATGGCTGCGTTTTGATATGATTTCCGACAGAGCGAGAAGAGGATATTGGAGGATTCATGAACAAAAAGGCAATATAAGCTGTGCAATACAAACATATCACTTCCGAAAACCAACAATAGTACGCTAGATCTCTGAAAGAGGATCACGAAGTGAAGGGCTATACACTTACATGAAATTCGATATATTTGGCTGTCTTGATAGGCGATATACTCTCATTACTAACAAGGAGGATAGGCGCACTGCTGACGAAATCCTGTGGTTTTACTATGAAATTCAAGACCAGAACATGACTTGATTACAATCATGTCGACTTTGGAAAAAGCCAAATGATAAGATATTAAAAAGCTTCTATGTCGTCATTGTCCATCCATCACATCATCATTACATTAGAGCTCTTATATCCAAATCCTAAAGAACAGTGATCTCTACCACTAATAGTACCTTGGAAATTAAAGTAGTTGTCATGAGAATGAAAATTACTCGTGTACAAATTAATGGCTACACCCTTTTGATAAGAATACCTAATTTTTTATTGAACCTCAATATTCTTAAAGTTTTCTGATTGTGAGCTTAAGAATATTCTTCAATTATTCCTAAATTTTAGCGATTTTGAGCATTAATTATAGACTATATTCTTTATAATAAAATGTAAGTAGCAGACACTCCCAGAGGAGTTGGTGAGTCGCATCATAGTGAAACGAGTTCCAGACAGGACAAATGAAGCCCACTCTAGTGTTGCTTTCTAAGAAAACATAAAATTAACAAGAAATCTAAACCTTGGTGAAGCTTGAGGCTTGCATTATTCTTAAATCATTCCTAAATTTAAGATAATTCGAGGCTTGATATTCATATAGACTATATTATTATAAAAATGTGCCGTATTGTTGTTAGGGAACTCTCTTATAACAGCAACAACAACAAGAGCATGAAAGTATATTACACTAACAAAGTGTATGTTGTGGCAATTGGGTGTGGTTTAGGAAAATTTTCCTTCAAGCTCTTACTACCTGCTGAATACACATTTGTTTCTTATACGAGTATAGTCTAAAAAGAATACCAAAGCTCAAAATCGCTGAAACTTAAGAATAATGTAAAAATAATGCAAGGCTCAAGCTTAAGCAAGGCTTAGATTTTGCGCTTATTTGAGTTTTCTGTAGAAGGCAAAACAAGTGCGAGCTTCGCATATCGGGCTTTTGAGTCATTGCAATATCAAGCAACTCTTTGGGGAGTGTCAGTTACACACTTTTAATTGTAAGAATAAAGTCTATTTTATCCTGGAAAGTAACTCATAATAATATACCTCTCACATGAAACATGTAGAAGTAGTCAAAATACTGTGCAATCTATAAGTAGCACTCCCTTGTTTTCAAATGGGGTTGTTGTGCAACAACATTGGCTCAAATATACAATTTATTTTTTTTTCTTTATCCGTATATAATTTACAAACAACAAAATACAATACTAAACCACAGGGAGCATGGAAATACATAGCAACCCTGTGGCGATTACGAATAACTAGTGAACTAAAACTGCAAACACATAAGTAAGCCTATCTGTAAAGCATGGTAGTTGCACGCATTTGGCAATGGTTAGTAAGAAGTTAACAATATATTTGATAGGTACAGGTAAGGTTCGAACATGGAGATCCAATCAGGCGCAGATTAGCTCTGAAAAAAGGCCGGGAATATCTCTCGGAGACCCTTCATTTTACAAAAGTCAATCGTGCTTCCTCTTTCTATGGGGCACAGTCCTATCTTAAGAGGGGATACAGCGACTCGGAGTTGCCAAACGTGAGCAACAGTAGTGAAACAAATTGAATTAGCTTCAGTACGTTGTGCCTACTGCTTTACTAGGCCCTACCAGACGACCACTCGGCAGGTCGGAGGGGCAAATCCGTGCCTGGATCCAGCCGAAATATCTCTATGAATTTAAATTGGAAAGTCCCAAGGGATCGGGGAGCATAAATTACCTAAAGAAGGCATTACTGGACCTCTGGCCTCCCATTCGATTAAGCTGGTACACTGTTGAGTTGATGGACAGGATCACTATTCTTCACTAAAAATTTCAAAGTGAGGCTGGAATAAGAGTTTAGGATTCGCAATGGATTGTGGCGTAAACGCATTCGCTTCTCAAAGGATTTCGGAATGACGTAGCTGATTGTAGGGAAGAATTGTAGTTGCAGCTCTTAACTCTTCACAGCAACGAATCGTTTCAACCGAGCTGTGTGTATCAATAGCTTTTATACAACTGCTCTGATGTCAGCAGCTCCTTTTGCCCTACCATCCGTGACTACTGCCAAGAGCCCGCCGTATTGGTGTATATAAGCATTGGCGTCAGATGATCGAACAGGTCGGGCTGCAGTTCATTAATGATTTCTGCGTAGCACTGCCCTGTCGTTTCAATAAAGATAGTAACAGAAGAACTGGAACAGGAGTACGTGAAGGCTCTATTTAATGCACCTGTTCAAACAGGCGGACTGACAGTTTCCTGAGTTCCCGATCCATACGTCTGACCAGGCGTCTGACAGGCCCCTTCACAAGGTCAATGTGCGTAATATGAGGAAAAGCTAGGTGTTAACATGAAAAAATGTACATTAGAAATGTCAAACGAACTCGTCCTTTTTAGAGTCTTATGTTTCAGGATGGCATAATTTTCTTTTGTCATGAAGTGAGTCGGACTTCTCAAGTGTCCATAACCTCTGTTCACGACCGATCTGCACGACCAGTCAGTTCACCAATGGGATAAAAATACTAACTAAAAAAGAGCCTGTATTTACTAATATTCATTTTAATATCCTGCCTCGAGGTTCAGGAGTTCAAAAGACACTATTTGTTTCAAAGTTCCACTACTTTAGCAAACCTTTATGATGCCGGTAAATCGAACAAACATTTTCAGAAATTTACTGTGCAAAGTAAGAAATAATCATGAAACCAAATTCTATCATCTACTCTTCAGTTGAAATATGAATAGTACATAGCCTTCCAGCCTCTGAAACCTCAAAAACCTTGAGACCTCAAAAATTAACTAGAAAAAACTTCCGATTCGGGAATACTACATACATGCATACATACATATATAGATACAGTATATGCGTATTGAATATAAAATAATACGCATTGCATATATAATAATAAATATAGAAATCACACAAAATATATTCCACTTTTTAGTTTCAGACGTTTCGATATCAATCTTCGTTAGTGCTCTGATGAAGATTTACATCAAAATGTTTGAAACTGAAAATTGGACTGTGGAATATACTTTGGGTGATTTCTATATGTATATATGCATATATGTATATGTTTATATATATTTATGTATATATGTACGTAAATATATATATGTACGTAAATATATATAAAGTATATATATATATATATATATATTCTTAACCCTAATCTTAATACTTGATGCCTATTTCTTGAAAGAGTTTCTTCGCTCTTCTACTAGTGGATTATTATACTATAATATATATATATATATATATATATATATATATATATATATATATATATATATATATATATATATATATTTATATCACAATATTATATATTACTATATATTTATTATTATATATGCATACATAAATACATACATATTTCTATACTTATATATGAAGTCACAATGCTCTTCTAACGCCTGCCAGCTTAAGTTGATGTCAACAACTCAATAAAATTAACATAAACTAAACAACTAGCTTGAAATCAGAGATTTTTATTGTATTCTTCCTTGGCACCCATGGTAGCTAGCACTGGGGAATTTTAGGTACCGTATACGCTATAGTTATAAGGCCACAATTTGCCGGCTACATGTCACACACAAGGGCACAAAACTGCAATAGGATCCATACAACACACAACTAAAGACGAAAGGGCATCACAAGCCATAGAGGAAAATGATCAGGTGCACGGGTCTGGAGGGCAACTCAAAGGATGAAAGTGAAGCTCGAAGTTTAATTGTTGAAGCTAAACTCGTCGCACGAAGTTACCAACAATATTTTGCTACAGTGAAAAAACGACAGTAATCCGCCATGTTTAATAAACATGTTTATCATAGTAAAAGTTATCTGCTGTTTCAAAATCTCACGCCAAATAGTCGAAGTATTTTTAGCAAACCTCTGGAAGCTTAAAACATCAACCTAATATTTGTGCTCTATGTTGTCGTAAAATTCTCGATAGTGGTTTTGTATTCTGACGTTTGCAACTATCATCAGAGATCAAAATGAAATCGTTCGAACGTACCCATAAACTATGATTTGAAACGCGGAGGAAAACTCCCTTAGGCAAATCCTTTTACAAAGGTCGCAACCGAACGTCCAAAAAGCAGCCTACTTGACTAGGGGCGATATCTAGAGCGCAAAATCAGATATCGGAGTACACTGCTGCTACAGTTATGAGGACGCTGATTCTTGAACGTGAGGAATTTCAATTGACTGCTCAATTGATAGATGCGACAAAACGAATTCACTTACCCAGTTTGCATGATATTTTCGTGGGAAGAAGTATAAGGCACCACAAGATGACACTGCGAACAAGTCTAAGTGACGATGTTAACTCCATAGCCAATCCAAATGGTTTGTCAACGTGCAAAGTGACACCTCTAAAAATAAGCCCTTCTCACAGACCAAATTACGTAAATAGACAGGCGCACGCAGTGCTAACGGTCTCACTAGTCCCCACTTCCTTATTCATTTATCAGAAGTGTCTTCTCTTTGTGTTGCTTTATCACGTAATTGTTGTAACCCAGTAGTCTTCCCTGGCTATCTAGCCGTGTCTCGTAACCAAACAAATCATATACTTCAGCGAAGCTGCTTGCGTTATAATAGCACCCATCTGATTGGGGATGGTTTACGAGAGGATAATACCTAATCCAACATTCAATTTTAAACCCGTGTCAGGCTTAGCACACGGTCTCAATTTCTGACCAGCACAGCTTAACAGCTGGTGTTAAGTCTGTAAGTATCATGAGCAAATTTTTTACTTTCTAACATGCAACAGGTAGATTGCACTAGTCCAGTGGTTTTCAACCTTTTTGGTGGAGCGGAACCCCAAGATTGTATTCCAGTGGCTTGAGGAACCCTTTTTCACATATCTGCACAGGAGAGTTAAAATATACTGTCGATCGTAGCATTTGTATAACTTCTGGCGGAACCCCTGGACTTGGCTGGCGGAACCCTAGGGTTCCGGGGAACCCCGGTTGAAGACCACTGCACTAGTCGATACACTAGGTAGATACGTAGAGGAAGCGAATCATCTGAGTTGTTCTCTAATATTACCAACGTTCAACGCTTCATACTGTATTAATATTGTATAAGCGGCGACTAATGATTATTTCTGAAACGTTCAGAGCACATAGCACGTGCACAATCAGATGTCTGTCCGCTTTTGCTGATGGTCTTCATGGCCATATTTACCAATGGTCCAGCACGGCCCGGGCCAGAAAGGCCCCCTGATATTCTTAGTTATTCAATCCTGAACAGAACGTGAAAACCTATGAAGTACTGTTGAGTTCAGTTTTTGGTTAATATAACATCTGCATAAAATGAAATCGTTCGATTCATTAATATTGCAAGTACATGTATTTTATAAAGAAACCTACATTAAGGTCAAGTAGTAAAATTCTCTTAACTTGTGGCCACATGTAGCTCTAAAAGTTTCCTAAAAGTTTCTTATCTCAATGAAAAAGAACAGTAATAACAAATACAAAACAGAAAACATTGCCTTTTGTAGTCCACATAACGCCTAGCACATAAAACATACTGTAGTGGAAACTTGTTAAATCCGTGGAGGAAAAAGGACTTTCTGAAACTGTAAAAGATGGCACAGAAGTTCTAAAGTTTCTTAACTCCTTCCTTGTAGTTTTTAGGCTGCCTTGTACTAGGTTTCTTATAAACCCGTTTCTTATAAAAAAACAGGTACTGCTATCTGAAACAACAGTTCTTGCCAACAGGGAGCCGAGCAATAGCTATTCAAAGGACCAGGGTGCATAGAACAAAAAGAGTATTTAGCTGTGTTTCAAGGAATACAAGTCAGTTTTGGGCCCAGGGCCCCAATAGATTTAAATTCTGCCCTGTTGCTCGCCTCAACCAAGTACACTTGTTTAGTAATGAAACACAATTTCTACTTTCAGCTGGGATGTCTGGGATATTTTCTTAAAATCTTGTCATACTAGTACTAATGCTGCTTCTTACAATATTTGATATTGCCAACAACAACAACCCTGCTAAGGCAGCAATGAGAAAAATCGGGAAATCAATGCTTCCATTGACTTCATGACCCTAAATTTCATTGCTGCAGAGTGCACAAAGTTGGTCAGCTTAGTGGAAGAGGTACTTCCAATGCAATGAAAATACTCTTTGCAGAAAAAATTTTCCCAGTTCGCTTTTGAAGTTCAACTTGCATATGTTTCTTACATGTTTCTTAATTTTTGCCAGATGTAAGCTGCATGTTTCTTATTCATACGTCTGTTATCAAAAAGAACGCGTCACTGTTCACTTGGCTTACAGCTCATATACAGCAAAGGGCTGATTATATCAGGGTTTTTAATTAAGGAAAAATGAGACATGCACATGATGATTCTCGCGTGTACTCTACTGAGGAATAATCTTTGATGCTCGTAAACATAAACAAAGCAGGCAGGGAAACTATATACGTATGTTTATAATGCATATACAATACTTTACTTTAAAGGGAATGCATCTTGCTAGATGTAAATCTTAATTTGCATACACTATCCTGCAGGATTGCACAAAAACGTTGAAGAACTGCTCATTTTGTGTAGAGCCACAAGTTGAAATAACCCGTTCAAATACGCTACTGAAACCAATTCGCTGCGGCTTAAAACAGAGAACGGCTTAAAATAGGGGTGGTTTATAACGAAGGGCAGTTTGTAGTCCAACAATTGCGTTCGGGGTCAGGAGTAATCTACCCAACCTGCTCCCCTCACGGCTGGCCTAATAACAGCTCATCTTTAAAGTTGTTTCTAAAAATTGCAAAACCCAAAAATCCTTGGGGTTAGGAAACTGCTTTATCATTTTGCAAGTTGTGTGTCAACGAACCCTGAACATTAAGTATAAATCACTGTACCACGGAATAGCGTAGGGGTCAATTCTTGATTGTCTAACAAAAGGATTCTCCTCTTCACGTAGTTAGCCGATCGAGATTTGACGCCTATGCTCTACGGAATACAGCACCATGTTAAATATTCATGTTATTTCTACATCTTCTTTCAAATTTTCAAATTTCAATATAATATCTGGTAAATAATCCAATTTTTTCAGTCGCCAGTCTCATACAAAACCGTAGGTATTGCAGGGAAAAGCTGCGAGCAGTCTTTGGGTCATTCTTCTCAGATGATCTCTAACTTCGCCGACCACTCTCCTAAGCATTTCAATACCAACATTAATGCTGGATCGAATAAGTCCCTAGTAGACAAGTATCTGACAAGTTCAGTCTGATTTTCGTACGAATATCTTAATTTCACAATCGGGTATTATGTAACTTCAATTGTGATTTAGTTTTAATTTCAAGTTTAGTTAGCTAGAGCGATTCATTCGTGCAATATTCAGCGTTTCTGTCCCTCCCACTTATTGGCTGAAAATGAGGTGAGTTGGTGGGGTAGGCTCAACTCTAACCGTTCTAGTTAATATCACTTAGTCCTTGTGGGTTTCTCTATGGCATAGTCTTTTCGTACTTGAAACTGTAGAATTCAAGGATATTACACATTTAGTCTGTCTGGCACTAAGTTACTATCTTGTTCGTTGCGGTCTTAATACGAAATCAAATGCTTATTGCTGTCAACAATCTATGCTATATGGCCTCTGTAAAGGGCACGCCCAACGTTTTGCGTACAGGGTATCTTTTAACACACTAAGCACCGAGGAATGTGCAATGCATTCCCCAGTAGTGACCATCACCTTGTGGTGACCGGCAAAAAAATATATCCCAGTTGCCTTGCCCTTTTATAGAGGGTGTATAGCATTTACACTCAAACAGTATGGTCAATGAACAATTTTGCTGATCGAGAATGATAAAATAATAAGAGATGACAAGCAAATTAGCCAGTATTTCAATGAATACTTTGCCAATATAACTGACACGCTAAGTATTAAGAAATTCCCGAATCCTCCGGTACAGCTTACTGGGTAGCCCATTCTCGATGCTATACAAAATCATGCCAGCAATTCCTAGTGTTCTTAAGATCAAAGCTATGGCTCAGACTAATGAATGATTCGAATTTTCACCTGTTGACCGCACACTTTTAGTAAAGTCAGCAAGATGGATTCCTCCAAAAAAACAAATGGTGCTGTACTAATTCACACACTCATACTTGCCTCAAAAGCCTGCTATAAGGTGATTACATATCATATCAACATTGTTATTACCACTAACACGTTCCCAGATATTCTTAAGCTTGCAGACGTCACCTTCACCAAAGAAACCTATCGACCAAAAAGTGTGCTCTCTTCTCTCCATACTCTATAAAAGGGTACTGTCACAGCCAATTGTGACCTTTATGGCTCCACATTTCTCCAATTTAATGTGTGCATTTCCAGAGAACCACAGATCACAGCACACACTTTTTTAGGCTTCTTGAAAAATGCCGAAAAAGTTTGGTAAGAAGGAATAGATGGTATGGTTCTTATGAACCTCTCCAAGGAATTTGATTGTCTACCCCACGACCATTTTATAGCAAAGTTTGAGGCATTTGGTTCTAGGATTGTCTATGCTTTATTTCCGACTACCTAACATCTCGGAAAAAGCGAGTCATAAGTAGCTATGTTTCGGCTCTTAGTATGAGAGCATATCAGGTGTACCACAAGGATCAGTTCTAGGTACTCTACTATTCAACACCTACATCAAAAATCTTACATTTTTCATAGAGGACTTCCAAGTATACAACTTTGCAATGATTAATGATTTGATGATACAGTAGTACTTTATATGCGTCTGGATCCAAACCAGAAACCGTAATCAAAGTTTGAAATACTATGCAAAAAGCTCTGGTTCAAGCACGATGGTTGCAAATCCATCCAAATTTCAGTTTATGTGCATGAGCATGGGGCGTGACTACGAACTTTGCATTGAGATAGACAAAATTGTCACTACGACTGTTGAACAAGTAAAAATTGTTGACTCCAAGCTGAAGTTTGATGCCATGTAAAACCTTTGTCTTAAAGCCCGCAGAAAAGTTCGTTGCCCTTTCCAGAGCTTCGACCCATGACCTTAAATCTCAAGAAATTTCGTCAGAATTCTAGCGGTGCCTAGCAAGGTGGATTTTTGGATCACTTGAATCTTGACTGACAATCCAATTTCCTTCAGGTAGGCATCATAACTTTTAAATACTGTCCGAAAGCATCAACTGCACAACAGGAACAACTTTTATTTTGACTTTCCAGGGCGTTTGCAATTCTCTCCTTAAATCACTACTTCTCAATATTTTCTACTTCTTTCTGAGGAACTCTTATATCACCGAGGATTGCGACATCAATAATAAAACAGATCTTATTCCTCTTGTCATGTGGCTCTCTAGCTTGAACTTCATTATCAGTCTGCACGGTGGAGTCTCATAATATCTTTGTCAAAACGATATTGGTACTCTATAGGGTTGTTCTTGCAACTTATAAAAAGAAAGTGTGGTTTTAGAACTGTGACCTTGGAATGAGTGTTACCTACTTTCTACCAATGTGTTTACAGGGCGCCCTCACAAGTTTTCCCCTATTTTGGACCGTTTTGAGAAACTTCCCAGAAGTGGACAATCATAAGAATGCTATGCTTGCGTGTGAAGCTAACCTTAATAATGCATTGTTAGCCATTCTGGGGGGCAACATTTAAAAATTCTCCTGCTGCATCGGAACCAACTACCGTCAGTCCTCGAACTGGCCCCCTCAAAAAAGCCACCCCTCGAACAAGCCCCCACGGTAGATGATGAAGAAGAATTTTAATGCCTAAATCTAAACTGTTTTTTTAATATTAAGGAGAATAAGAGCTTTCAAAATGAACTTTCTATGACATATGTCACATAATTTTATAAGCCCCCACCCAAAACGTAGTAAAAATAAATAAGCCCACAGTAGGCTAATTAAAGGATATATGTGTGGTGGGTCCAACTATATTACTAAAACGGAGTTATCAGCATACCAGGAACAGAACAAACTCATGGCACCGACCACAATTTACCTTAGAACAGCCATGAATAACGAATAGCTGTAAGGCTTTTTTGCTGCTCTTTATGAGAAGTACGTAGATTCTTCTACACATATATAAAGTTTGCAAATTTTGAAGTTGAACTTCAAACCTGGCATACTAGATTTTACGATAGTATTTTCAAGTTATTTAACCTAAAAGATCGTTTTGAAATAATAGAAAACGTCTTGTCTAACTACATGACTACTAGTACTTTTTCCTTCTTCCTTGAGTAACATAAAGAATCCGGCTAGCTCTAGAGGAGCCAGAGAAAATTTCCTTGACGCGTTCTTTCTCACTAGCAAACGTTGCCAATGATGCTCAGTTGGTGACCACGCCCTTTTGTCAGCAAAATTTGACTTTGCGCCCCCTCAGTGGAGCTCGCCATTTATATCCCTGATCATCATTGATATCGTTGTCATAATCATCATCATTCACGTACCCAAACAATCAGTATAATTGCCGATTATGACACTGCATTAAAGCTATTCTGTAACAAGCAAAATTAGTACTATACTCCTGCATTGGACAGTACCGCAGATCCTTGAATTAGCACTCTATTGTTGCATGCTTAATCTGAAAACGTTGGATGTGAACTTATACCAGGGAACATATGAGGTTATCAAAAACGAGCCAAATAACAAAATCTCATTAGAACTTCATTGTTAAAAGAAATGTTAATATCAAAATAAGTCTATAACAATATCAAACTCAGTCTTTAACAATATCAAACTCAGTCTTTAACAATATCAAACTCAGTCTTTAACAATATCAAAATCAGTCTATAATAATATCAAAATCAGTCTATAACAATATCAAAATCAGTCTGCAACAATAGCAAAATCAGTCTGCAACAATATCTTAAGGCAAAGTCTAACAGGGACCTATTAACAATTTGTAGTCCTAAAATGGGGACTAAGTCCAGGGGGAACTTTCGAGAGGGGTAAGTTGCCGATTCACGGTAAGCGAAATTGCTTAAACCGGTATCCCAGCCCTCATTGGTTTCATCTCAGACAGTTTTATTTCATTTTCATACTAAGAGCCTTTCTTTCTCTTCTTTTCCTTTCTTTATTCATAAAGAGATACCCGCAGCTCGTATCAGATGCCAAGGAAATTGCCTGCCAACAATCTAGAGCTAGCCATGGCTGACTTCTAAAATTGTTAACACAGGGGACTCTAGATGTACACGCTTTTTTTATAAGGAACCACTTTATAAGGAACCTACATGTAGAAGGTCAAAATATTTAAAGAACTTATACTACTAAAGAAAAAATCCCCAAGGAACTTTTCATTTTCAAATTCCGAGTGCTGTACTCAGATGCAAGTGAAGATTACATTACATTGGATGATATCGATGGAATAGATATGATACTTCTTGATTGAAATTATGCTTTTGCATATATAGAACTTCTTTCCTGTCCCATTTGTGCTTTTGAGGTTGAGTTCTAGCCATAATTAAAGGTAAAATTCAGAATTTCAATGCCTTTCTAGCGTCTGTGCCATTTTGTGGCACTCTATGTGCAGTGAAAATTAAGGAACTATTAAGGAACTTGTAGAACTAGAATTTGATAAAAAGAGGTCCGACAATAAGGAACTTTTAGAACTAGGCCTTTAGCTAGGTTCCTTATAAAAAAAAGCGTGTAGCTTCATTAACAGGTGTGGTTTTGTTGCAACCACGCTCATATGCTCAAGAATGACAATATGATAATCAAACTAAATAGTGTTGCCAGCAAGTGTACAACCATAACGGAAAATATCAATGATAAACGGCTCTAAAATGGCAGTTGCAAAGTCGATGTGTTGGAAAGAGCTTTTGCACTATTGATGGACAATGCGAAACTTAGAAAAGCAACGTCAATACTTTCATATTTTGAAAAGTTGACGGGGCTCAACTCCTAAGATGAACATTACTTTCAACAAGGGGGGCTCTGGTCTCCTTAGCCCACTTGATCACCACGGGAGCTAATGCTTTAAGAGAAATAACAAGGCATTCAAGAATTACGCTTCCCTAGAATCATTTCGTTCCTGGGAAATCAGATTAAGTAATCTGCGGTTACTTGACGATGGTTTTGCATCGGGAATTTCTCAAACAAAATACGTTTGCTTCGGAGTTATTGTTTGTTTTTCGCAAGATTGGATGATAAGGCATAATTGCAGGAGAGATGAAAATGTAAATATTATTAATTTATGAAGGATAGATCGACTTAACTGAACAAACATTGATAGGGTATATGTTTGACAAAAATAGCACTTAACCCTACCAAGCAAATAGGAATAATTCAGTCCCAAGACTTTGCCCACAGGGATCGTCAAACTAATCCCTTTGTACTCAACAGGCGTCAAGGCGTCTAAAGGTAGTAAAGATGACCTGGCTTTGAGCCTATAAACAGTGCCATATTGCATTGCGGTTCGAAAATTACGACAAGCTAGGGCAAACCCTTCTCACTTGGAAGAGTCAAAATGTGCACTGCCACTAAAGCAAAGAGGGAAGGGAAATAATAAAACATTTGCCAAAGTGGGTAAGAGATATTTAACAAAGCACACGCCGGTGGCTTCAGAGCAGCTCATAAGTGCTCCTCTATCAAGCAGTTAGAAGTAGTGAGAACCCGGTTGACACATCACACAAAAAGGTTGAATTTATGCCTGTGTAGGTCCCTTAAACAAGACATTGATATTTAAGGTGCTTACTCTAGAAATAAACCAACGGCTACGAGTCATGTATGGATACGGTCAAGAGTGCCACAAGGAACATCTCTACGTTCCACAATGTCCCTCCTATATCCCATTGGCGTTGAAAATCATGTGTCAAAAGGGAGCCAAAAACAGTTGCTTGCTGGTGTTTTTCTTTTGAACCCAGAGATGGAATCATTACATGATGCAAAGAAGCCGCAATCCATGACTAACTAGTTGAAGATGGCATGTCATTAAATGCCATCATACCATCAACTAAACGTTTCTGTAAAACAGGTCTTTTTGAGTCATTTGAAATACCCAATGGATGATGTTCCTCAAAACATAACAGCCATAGCACGGCCTTTCATGTGTCTTCCAATTTTTACTCCATTAGATTTTGAGGTCCCCCTCCCTGGTGGAGGAGTTGCGCAACGGGTGAATGATCCAGTTATTTAGTTATTTATTTGTGTTTCTCGTGTATTTATTTATTTATTTGTGCTTCTTTTAGTTGTTTATGTGTAAAGGCCACAGGGTTGCTATGTAATTCCATGCTCCCTGTGGTATCATTTTTGTATTTGTATGCTTTGTAAATATTTATGCGAATAAAAGATAAAAAGATATAGGAGCCATCTAGAATGAGCCAAACGCTGCATTACGTTTCCTAGGGAAGATTCATCTCCGTATAATCTCCTCAAGTCACATCTGCAGCAGAAAAAACTTTAGCAAGAACAAAGCTTGAATATACGTCATCTGCGCAGGACCCCATAGAAGTTCCCAACTACTCAAATAAAACTGAGCAGTTGGAAAAGTTCAAAGAAAAGCTACCAGATGGGCAATGAATCAATACAGCTGAAAAACAAAAAAATCTGCACCCCCAACGTCGTCTTGAAAGTCATCTCGTCATCGATGAGAGCACTATTATTGCAAAACTAAAATCGAAAATCCTGCCTATTGCATTACGTTCTTGACTTACTATCTCGGGATACAACTACAGGGGAGTCCTGGGAATCTAGGCCCTTTTCCTTAAAAGAATAAAAGTGCTCTTTTTCTTGGAAAAATTTGAAACAATTTATTGCACGCTTGTTAAGTAGACATACTTAAATCTATCTTTATAACTTGAAAGCAGCAAACTAGTGAACATTCTTCTGTTTCTAAATCCAAAAATATCATTCAAAGCTAAAACATATTACTCCAAGCTATATCCTCTTCAAACGTTTGTAGTGTGCAATTTTTGCGTACAAGACCCGTATGAACTAAAAGTTGTATTCTGCGCTTGCTCAAAGCGCGGCCTTGATTTTTCACTAGCATCTAATAGTACTATATAATGGCATTTACTTTTATATAGTTTTGAGAAGATCTATCACGGGAATTGCTTTCAAATGAAAAAGTCATTTAAACACATATTAAAAAGTATGGATCATAAGACAGAGGCTTGCGGTACAGTCAAATTTTCCTTTTCTTACTAACCAAATAACTCTTGCTAAATCAATATTCAAGCAGCTCTGCTATACGTGACTACGATACTGTGAGAATTTGGAGAGGTCCATGAGAATGGCTAAAGCAAACATTCTCCGTGGAAAGTCATCTTAATGAAAGGTCCCAGAGGGTATATTAGTATATGCTGTGTGCTGCATCTTGTTATGAATTCGCAAAACAAGATGAAATGGAAAGTAAGTGGCAAAAGCCAACTGCCACAAAATCTGCAAGCTATGAAACTGCCTATCATAACTGCTACTTCGTCTAAAATTCCCGCCGGTCTGCCTGTTACTTCTCTAAGAAATTTGTACCATGTAATCTTCTAAAGAGTTACCTCAGTATCGACAATAAATCACATGCTGGAACACATTTTCTAGTCTCCGTTTTTTGCTACCAAGTGCAAAGCACCAGGCTCTTTTCCATCCTTCAGTTTAATTCCGATAAGGTGCTCACACAGCAGTAAAGATATGTGGAAAACAAAGTGATCTCACCAATATGGTGTCGATCAAAGCGAGCAGGTTTCAAGTTTTGGCTTGTGTTCACATTAGATTTCTCTATCGACTCATTCCTAGATAATTGGTTTAAATGCAATCAGTAATCAAAAAGTTACTTCACTTCATAACACTGAAGCTCCTTCTTGCTACAGTTTGAAGTAGACAATCAGGTGGACACAATAGGTTTCTTCACCCAGTCCTTTCTAGGTCAGTGGCTTAAATGCAATCAGTGATCTAAAATTTACTTCTTTTCATAGCACTGAAATTTACCTCCTTATTGCTACAGTTTGAAGTTGAAAAAGAGGTGCCAATGTGACGTAGAATGACAATTAAATTTCGTATTAAATGATTTTGCGACTCAAACTTAATTTCTCCAAGGAAGAAGCGACGAGGGAGGAATACAAAATCAACCGAAAAATGTGACGTAAAATACCATTCATATCATGCGAGTAAGGTGCAAAAATTGAAAGTAAAACTTAACTGGAAATACTCAAAATGCAATTGATAAGCAGAACGGAGAAGGAAAGAAGGACTGTGGATATCTTAAGATGAACACGCGGGGACGTGACAAGGAAATACAATGCCACTATGAGCTTGCAAGTATTAGCGGTATGTGTACAGAAATTTTAGTGAAAATATTCGCTTACTGTGATGCGATTGATTTGCTGAACATTGGTCTCACAAGCAAGCGATTATACATAATATGCCGATATTGTGAGCCGATTTGGAGAATGCTTTGCAATGAGGACTTTAACGTGAATTTGCCGTGCAAGGGAAAGTTTAAAACTTACTATGAAGTCTACCGCCTTATTTACAAATCAAGGCTAGTCATGGGCGCATACATATACGGAAGGTATTTCGAAAAACGACAGCTATCCACAATACCAGGCTGGCTATGGTGTATGGCTGCTCTGAGCGATAGGCCGCCCATTATGAAGTATGGCAGAAGGCGATTCGTTAAGCGCTGCAGCGGATATTACTTGCAGCGATTTTCTCATGTACCGTTAGGACAACTGAAGCGATCGTGGGGGATAACAAGAGGCGATGATCTTCAGGGACTATTTCCAGGTAGAGTAGAGAGGGGCACTTTGTATTACCCTTTCCAAGGAGCAAGATACGCCCTCATGAGAAAGATGAAAGGAAGAGAAGGATATTATCGATTTATGCTAAACAAATGTTATAGGGCAAGAAAAATAATTGATTGCAAGTTTGAATCCATAAAAGGGAAGAATCCCATAACACGTTTGTAGTTTAGAAACAGTTATCTCTTAGAATTACCTCAAAATAAAGCTTTACTCAATACGCAATGATTTCTAAATGCAGATGCTTTGTCAAGGAACTCTGTATGAATTAGAAATAAATCTAAGCTCACAGCTCTTGCAATGAGGGCCTACTGATATGTATTGAACTCAAATTTATCGCCCTAAATCCTAGACAGAATGAAAGCCGTTCTGTGAAAAGACAAATGCTAATTGCATCTTAATATCTTCTAGTGCTTAACGTTCCAGTTCCTCTTTCCCACCCATTTACAACTCTAAACCAAGTAAACAGGCGAAAAGTAAATAGGCAAAACCGATTTGGTTATCACTCATTACGTTTTATCACAGTATTTTACAAGTACTCTGTAGGTTTGCTAGTACTAAGGAGAAAACTAGACAAAACAACTAAATAAGAAGATTATACAGTTAAATAAAAAAAAATAAAAAGAGCTGTATTAAGTAGCCACATTTGATGGTTGAGGACTTAGACCTTAAGCAGCATGACTTTTAGATGGCTGTGAAGCGTAGAAATCTAGTAGCTTGGCAAAGGATAAAGAGATAGACAAAAACAATTCTAATTCACAAAAAGTTTTCAATGCATAACTGAGTTCTCTTAGACGAGTACAGAATACGATACAGTTGTAGAACACTTTGACTATGAAACAGAGGTGCAGATACTGTGTTTTATCATGTTTCACTAACATGAGAGGAATGATGCTTAAACTAAAGAAACAAAACGATTATACCAACCTGTATAAAGAAACCATCTTAAAGAAACTAAAACAACAACATTATGATAGATGCTTCAAGTTAGAAGTCTACTCCTCCATAGCCCATCTGGATCTTATCTGTCTAGATTTCAAATTCAAATAATCCACCTGATCTACTCAATCTGTCTAATCTGTAATCTAATTCTGTTTTTAATCGTATTCGTTGTACACACTGTACAGCGCTCTTGCAGAGAATAATACACCAAAAGCTCCGGAGAAACATGCGAACATGATAATACATAGGTTGATGACAACGCCAGTGTTTGTTATCTCGTTCCAGCGAATTTTTATGTAAAATAGACTTGGGTAGATAAAAACCAACAGCATACCTGTAAGGCTACCAACAAACGCCATCATCAAGCTAAAATGTGGAACCGAGCTGCCTATGAAAATCGTACTGGAAACCAGTGACAAACGGAATAGCAGGTTTGGGGTTAACGTGCTGAAGCCAGCCAAGCTCGTTTCGTTGTCTTTCAAAGAATCTATCCAAGGATTAGATATCTGGTTCTCCATGATATCGAAGATCGTAAACATCGGCACCGTGTAAAATGTGAGTGACATGACAATAACTGCAACATTCACGACAAAACCGAAAATATTGTGCGGCAGGTTGAGCGTCATGATTTGATCAGACTTGTCAGTGAACGCCAAGAAGACTATGACACCTATCCCAAACTTAAAAACAGCCACAAGTGTATAGGCAAAATCCATCAAAGGATCGAATATCTCTGGGTCCTTCATGCTTCTTTCTATGGCTGGCATATATGCTTGTGACGAGTATGTGACAACAACGATACCTATTCCTATGGGTAAAAGGCGAATGTCGAACTGAGGCATGACATCATCACTCCAATGGGTATGATGTGTTAGGCTGTAGCAGAGAACAAGAATGCTGATAACAACAGCTGTGAGAACTGTAACCATGCTTAGCCATGATATCTGGTGCATTTTGCGAAGAAATGCTGTTGGCAATATAGAAAGAGAGACAATGAAAATCCACGTCCCTTCACTCAATTCTGTCTTAGGGAAAACATGAGCGATCACTGTACCTGGCATTATAAGTAACAATACGCAATGGGAGTACTGTTCGAATATGTTAGCCACATGGACCAGATACTTCCCATAGCCTGGCAAGAAAGCTTCTCCAATATCAACATAAGTGTCACGAACACGGACTCTTGTACCATCTCCACTATCTTCATACAGCAAGCTGATCAATTTCTTGCCCGTATAGTTGCCTAAGATACCTATAACAATAATGGTGGCGATGCCCCAATAGCCACTCAATCGAACTACAAATGGCATCGCAAGAATGCCAGTTCCTAAATTTGCATTTATGATATTGAACAAGGAGGTGATGATCTCAGCTTTCTCGCTATCGTCAACGATCTTACAGCGCCGCGCCATCGACTTAACGCCGAATTTCAACCACTCTCGGGTATTCAGCCTTTCATTGTTGATTAACTGTGAAGACTCACAAATCTCCTCCTCATCAAAGTCAGCATCGTTTTCTGCTAAATCTTTCTCAGATGAAATCGCATCAGAAGCCATCTTGATATTTCAAACTGAACTTCGGGGATCTTCTGCTGTTATCAATGCCGGAGTACTGTTAGCTCACGACTCCGTTGAAGCAAGTATCATAAGATCACTAGAAAATCAACGTTAAGACCACAGGAATAGCCAGCTGCCGTCTCTGCGCGAAATTTCCAGGGGGAGAGTCCGCAAAATAGATAAACGAAGACAAAAATATTTAAGAAAGATACCTCATTATGTTCGTCAATTGGGCAGATTTACTAACATTTCAATGCATATCGCATATACCTGTAGGAAATTCAAATCCACTCAACAGCATTGCCTGAAAAAACATAAAAGCTATTCAGAAATGAGAACAAGAGCGATTCCTATAAGGTGTCATCAACGTAAAAGTTCAAGGCCTGTCAAGCTATAGATAATGTGGCCAAAAATATTATTGCCAATAGAAACTTCAATATATACCAACATTAAAAGCAAAATGATATCCACTTCTCACATGTATGCTCACTTTAAAGTACGAATAATGCAATAAATTAAGGATAGCAGTTCATCAAACAATCGTCACATTGCCATGTTCACTAGTTAGGGGAGATTTTTCACTTGAGATATTTGAGTCAAGTTGAATAAACTGGACCTACAGAATATACGATTATACATGTTACTTAGTCATCAAGGTCTTCTGCTACAAGATTTTCAAAGATATCTTGGATTTAGTGATAAATCTACAGCAATTATTTGAAGACCGGAAAAATCTTTCATTTACAAACATAATTAATACTGCGCGGATTTTAGTACAAACACTGTGATGTGGGAGAATTAAATGGATAAATAGAAGACAGCAAGAGGAAAATCTCATTTTCAAGTTGAAATTAGAACATTGTGTTTATAGCAATACCAACAGCTGCAGTGCTCTGGATAAACAAGGGTATTAACGCGAATTAGAAGGAGATCTGTTGTACCTCCGCACTCATTATTTGTGCTGTATGCTTCCCAGCAGTACGCACATGTGTAGATATACAACACTCTAAATCTCTTTGCCTCTATAGTGAATGGGCTTAATAGAAATGGTATGCACACCTGTCACAAGGAAACAGTATTTAACTTCTAACTCATGCCAACATCTCCCACAACATGCCAACAATTGATCATCAGTATGATATATTCGTTTTCTTATTTTTCTTTTAAAATTCAAAACATCATAGCTGTGATAGTAGTACCAAATATCATCTGCCAGAAACACCACGATAAAGTCGACCATCCTCTAACCACACGTCAACTATGCAACTAAATTGGCAACTAGCAAGCAAATTAACTAAGCATACTGTACTTCCTCCAACAAACGCCGCTGTGTCTAATAAACTTCAAAGACAATTTTTGTGCGTTTACTTGAGGAAGACTTTCATTTGATCTTGGCCGTTTGTTAGTGGAAATACGGCAATTATTTTGATATGGTAGCGTGGGGAGTAATTTCAATAATAATGGAGCCAGCAGTAAATTTGGCGCATGATTTTTAAAGAAGGTAGCATATAGGCCTAGGCAAATGAGAGCCTTTCAGTATTGTAACGTGCCCTGCAATTCGCTCTGTCTGGCTAGGGAAATTTCTAGACAACAATCTCTTTGTCACTACTTTTGAAGCTTGTGAGGGTCAATCTTCGAGCATATTCTGTTTTAATATTCAGTATACGGCGATTATCCAATACGTGAAAAGTCTTTTGGTACTACAGAACTTCACTATAGCTCGAAAAGCGGAAACGTCCTTTAAGCATACTGAAAGCTTTTTTCATCCGACGCTCGTCAAGAGTATGAAACGTCGGATAACGACCGAAAGGTGAACCGAAATATATAGCCATACCTCGGACTGAGAAATTCAAAGAAAACATAACGATGAACTTAAAAGACACTTTGAATGATGTAAGTCTTAAAATGTCACACAACATTTTATCTCAATATGAAATTAGACTCATAAATTTTAGTGAAGTAAGATTTTTAATTTTCTGCTTTTTCGCGTATTACATTCCAAGTACCTTCATCAAAATCTAGGTCACAGGGCACTAAAAGAGCTCCTTGTATTGGCAGATCGTATTGTGAACTCAACAGAAAAGTAATGCTTGCATTGCTATAACACAAGAATAGCGGTTTCATAACTAAATCTGAAGAGCAAATTGGTACGCATAAGACTTGACCTCCAATACCTACTTTCAATACGACCCTTAATTTCATGGTTATATGAAAAGAAGCATATTGCAATATGTCATACAGTTTATGTTGTTATGAACATTCTTGATAGTTTCAAGATCCATACACGTTTGTTTTATAAGTAAAGGTTTATACGAAAGCAGTACTCAACTGTCCTAAAAGTTAAGTTCAGTACACGCTTTTTTTCATAGGGAACCTAGTTCAAGGCCTAGTTCCAAAAGTTGCTTATTTTTGGATCTCCAAAGATCAAATTGTAGTACTAAAAGTTCCTTAACAGTTCCTTACTTTTCAGCCCACAATCAGTGCCATAAAAATGGTACGGACACAAGGAAAACATTGACATCTTGAATTTTCCCTTTAATTTTGGCTGTAACATAAGATATCAATGAAAAATGAAGGACTTAACACAAGTATAGTAAACAATCTATGAGGGTTTTGGCTGCGAATGAATGGAAACAGCTTCCTAACTCTTGATTGTTTGGTGTTATAAAAATTTATCAAATTGAAAAGTTCCTTAGGGAATTTTCCTCTAATAGTATAGGTTCTGTAAATATTTCGGCATTCTACATATAGGTTCCTTATAAAAAAGCATGTAATGGATGATTGCGATCTAAGAGAGTTGATAAATTCATACATGTTTAAATTCAAAATTTCACAAAAGCCTATCACTCCGCTTGTTCAAATTGCATAGATTTCATGTGACAATATACGTATTTCAGTGTCTGGTCTTCGTGTTGTGCGTGTATGTCCGTGTAACACTGCAATGCTGTGCAAACTTGACTATTCTTGCCTAGAAAGTCTTAAGAAGTTTTAGTAATGAAATTAAGAAGCTTAGAAAATGTCAGCACTAGGCGAAAACGACCTTCCTATAAAAAAAGGTGTATGTCTGCTAGTTATTTCAAGGCAATGTAACTAACAGGAATTTACGTTGGGAGCTGGCTACATGTTTTTTTTAAGAAACAGGTATATAAGAAACCCGAGACTCAAATCAGGAAAAAATTAAGAAACGTCTAAGAAATACGTATGTAAAAAACATGAGGATCAAATCAGGCAAAAATTTAAGAAGCGTTTAAGAAACACAGGCGGGCAGGACTTCAAAAGTAAACAAAAGCCAAGTTGGCTCAAAGCAGAGTTTGTTCCTTATATGTGAAAGGATTTAGTTTCATATCAATAACTATATAAAGAAGATAGCAATAAATCAAAATCAATCAATACGAAATAATTTAAGTATAGAGACAAAATTTGAAGTTATTTATTTGGTCTTCATCCATTCAGGATTTAAACAAGTTTAATTCTTTCATTTGCGATGAAATAAAGTCCAGCGTCTTGGCCTATCACTTATAAACGAGGCTGGAATTCAATACACGTTGTTTTTTTCATAAGAAAAACACTTTTTTCCTGAGGCTCAATTTTCTTAACTTTTCACGAATTTGAGGCTGAGATTTTCTTCAGATTTTCTTAACTTCTGAAGGAAAAAACTGGCTGAAACAGGCTACTCTGTATTTGTTGGGTCACCATATAAGTCTCGATCTTTGTACGAGAGTTTGCAAAAATGAGCCAATATCAATTTCTGGCATGTAAAGAAGATGAACTGTGATTTTCATAGCATTTTCTTGAACTTGAGCCTTGTGATTTTCTTAGGATTTTCTTAAGATTTTGGTCATTTGAGCTTCATTTTCTTATAAACTTTTTTCTTATAAAAAAAACGTGTATTATTGACATATCATCTCAATTAGTAATGGCGGTTCAGTCGGCTTCCGTTAGCTAGCTGAAGTTAAGCTCGGTGGTGCTAGGTCAGCAACTGGATGGGCGACTATCCAGATAAAACGGCCAAAGCAACTCACTCCGCCGTCCTCCGGAAGGGACGTTAAACTAGGGTCCCATGCCTGGATGCGGCATGCATAGTAGGCCTAAATCAGCTGAAAACGATAGACATAACAGCCTACTCAAAATAAAGTAAATAACAACAACAATAAAGTAATATGCTAAAGCTGATTAAATTATTTTGAGCAAATAAGTCGTGAGTTTCCTCACAGTTTAACTAAGCACCATAAAAATTTGAAGAGAGACTGTATCCTTCCAAGAGGATAGTCAATTTAGCATAAAGGCAGGCATTTCCCATATAGGATTCCCTTTATGTCAAGTAGTCAAAATCATTAACTACGTCATAGTTGAATGATAGTAGACTACGTCATGTTTTGATGTTAAGAAGGATTGGAGGCTACAACTCTTTAATAACGAGATCGAAAACTCAATAATATTCAACGGATGAAAAATTTATCAACTATGAAAGCCTGAAATATCTGGGAGCTAATAATTTAATTCAATAAGGCCTTCGCACACGCGATTAGTCTATAAGGCCTGCTGGTATACAAAGAAACTCTGAACGTGTACTATACACTCTTAAATCCAGGGGATCCAAGGAAACTCGAAGAGCTGATGTGCTCCTTGAGAATTTACTGCTTTAATCTTAAGTGTTTCAGTAAGTACACTGCCCGAGGTGAGCACACAGCGTTTAATTCCATAGTCCCTAGCAATTCTTACAACAATATCTGGAAACCTATTTATACGATGAAGATATTTAGCACACCCATAGTACTTAAGATAGTCGATGATTTCCTTGACGTCCTGCAAAATGATTTGACCTAATGAGATTTAATATACACGCGTTTTTTATAAGGAACTCAGCTCAAGGCCTAGTACTTAAAGTTCCCTACTTTTGAACCTCCAATAGTCAAATTGTACTACCAAATGTTTCTTACTAGTTGCTCAATTTTCACTCCACATTTAGTGTCATACAAATAGTGCAGACACAAGTAAACATTGAAGTTCTGAATTTTGCTTTTAATCTTAGCTATAACTTAAGATCGATGAAACATGACACAAGCCTGGCAAGCAATCTATGCTGGATTTGGCTGCAAATGAATGGAACCGGACTTCCTAATTCTTGATTGTTTGCTGTTATAGAAATTTTTCCAATTGAAAAGTTCCTTAGGGAAAGCGTGTAATATGAAATGATATGGTCCAGCTACGATCTAAACATGATTTGATATATTGGATGTAAAGATATAACATTTATCTGATCTACTTCAATCTGATCTGATTCGCTTTGACTTGATTCGATTTGATATGATTTGATCTGATATGATTCGATACTCGGAGTGACATGCTATGATGTTCATCGATTAGGTTTTATACAGCTCATTTAATTCTCTGGAATATTTGTCCTGCATTTCAAGTTTCTTACCACTATTACAAAAGACTTGTATTACTACTGAGTTATCAGAAGGAAACTCGTTGTTGTATAATAAGGGGGAAACCATTGATCTCAGTAAGGGAGGCCAATATCGACTCAACCTCTCTTTCATGCATCATCGGCACACTCAGAAAGACCAAAGGATGACCACTTGGCAGAGTATCAAAACATATATTCTACGAAAAGGGAATCAGTGTTAGAAAGAGCTGAACAAGACTTCTTTGACTTATTAGACTACAGCTTATGAAGCAACGAGAAGTTTAATGTCAAAGCCAGATACATCCCCCTGACTAATCGCACAGCAGTTGATCATCTTCTTTGAAATATTATGCAGCTAACTTCGCGTTGTGGTTAACCCAAGGCTAAAGTTTCACAAGCAAATGGATAGAACGACATCAATGTTGAAGTATTTATGATCAATTTGAATAAATAATTCAGAGAGCGGAGCACGATTTTATAGATCGCTGCCTAGAAGCGAAATTCGCCTTAATGTACGTTTTCTTGTGTATTGCTGTATCCTTGAACTAAACAGTGACTACAGCATACAATTACTGACAATGGATAATCTCAAACCGTACCGGACTACAGCCTGTAAGTCTTGCTGTAGCATGTAATCTCCTAAGAAGTGAAACCATTTCTCTACAGTTTAACATCTTTGTAATCGCTCTAATGACCTTTTGAGGAGAAAAAGTCTTCTTTTATAGTCGCAAAGCAAAATGAATAACAATTATCCCAGGATATAGTTCGAGATATAAAGTGGTAGGCAGGAGCAGAATCAAGTTCAACAAAAAGGGCCGCAACCATTAGTATTGTGGGAATCACATTCAAAGAATGCTCAATTGTGTAGGAATGAAGTAGGAATCACATTCGAAGAAGGAATGAATAAAAATGGTCAAAACCATTAGTAGTGTGGGAACAATACTCACAGGATGTTTATTACTTAAATACTAATGCCTCTTGAGGCCCATGACATACAACAAAAGTACTAAACTGCTGCACTACTAGACCACTTATATTCGATTTCATTATGCAACGAGAAAAAAACAACAGTAAAACAGATGGTTTATTCAGCGTCGTGGTTTTACAATTGTAGGCAGAAAGGCCTCTCAGGGTATATTGTTTTGGAACGATTGAGCCAATGGCATTGTGTGGAAAAACATCGGATCTTAAGAGTCATGGGAGGTAGCAACAACATCAAGAACACTTAAGGCCACGTTATCATCCACTTCAATGCTACTTAGTACCATCCATTTCAATACTATAAATCATGAGCTGAAAAACTGTTCACTACTTGTCGCCATATAATTACGTATAATGACCCCTAAGTGTCCACTGAAGTATAAGGAAATATCATACGCAGAAAATCCAACGGGTCTAGTTTCATCACACGATTTCTCTATACGACACAAGTATAGAAGAAACATGAAGCTCAAGTCAGGCAAAAATGAAGAAACAGTTAAGGAACACAGGAGGCTGAACTTCAAAAACTGGAAATAAAAAAAATACAACAAAAGATCCATTTCTCAAGTCTTGTCTGTCTCAGGCGCTTTGTTGTTATTCGAAATTTCAAGAATTTTAAGAAACATTTAAGAAACATTTTTAACGCTGGGTTTCACAAAACATTAAGAAACATCCAGGATGATAGTAAAAAATTTTGCTTCTTAAATAAAAAAAAGTATGAAAGGTTCAATATTCTTAAATAAAAAAAAGTGCGGAAGGTTCAATATTCTTAAATAAAAGACTGCGAAAGGTTCAATACGATGAAATTGTAACATATATACCACAGTAAAAGCAACGAAAACAAACCGCATTCAAAACATAATCAATGCAATAAGCGTACACAGCATTCTATAGACTGTATGAAGAGAGTGAAATGTTATTGGAAAATTAACTTAAAAACTAATGGAGACGACAACCGAACACGAAGGCAGGTTTGAAAACTTTCAAGTATCAGTGTTTTCTTCATACAAATAAAAAAACAAATACGTAAAAAACGCTATATATTTTCTCGTGAACACTCTCAGTCAGGAAAGAAGCAGGGCCACCGAGTCCTCACTATGAGTGCCACTTAAAATTGTTTCTTTATTTACACTGCTGTTACCCATACTGAAGACAATGGCAGCCAAACACACCCAATAGTATACAAAAAAGGTCACTCCATCTCCACGCAGAGAATTCTACATGAAATCTAAATAAGAAAAGGTCATAGAGCACTGCCATAACTCTCAGCAAGACCCAGATAAGAAAATTAAACTAAATTCACATAGAGACAACAAGAAAATAAAGAAGGACCTGGCTGTTCTTACCCCAAAATGATAATCCAAGTCGTACAGCATTAGTACAGCTGTCAGTATTTCAATGTGTTGCTATAACTTTTCAGTGTCATGTTTTTGATGGAGAAACTATCAGCATAAACAAAGAAGCAATTCCGTACAAAGTGGCGCCTCTTTCTTTTCTATATAACAAAGAATTAAAAGGGACTACACAAACTTACATCACCCGTGGCTGCTATAGAAGGAAAGGACAATTTGTCAGCGAGTTCCATCTATGATGGCCATTTACAATAATTATTAGAATTTCAACCAGGTGTCTCAAACAGGAGACTCTATCACGTTAAAGCACCTTTATCCAGTTGCTTGCTCAAAAGTTTGGATGCGTGTGACCACCCAATGGGATGTCAAAAATTTTCATAATAATAGGCCAAGTGGGCCAGGTGCAGATGAGAGCACTCCTTTACAAGACACCTGATAAAGTTATAACAATAAAGCAATGAAAGCTAACACAAGATTGCTGCTGCTGTAATTTTACTCAATTTGTATCAGAAAACCTTTTCGTATTTTTGATAAAAGAAATCGTTGCTTCAAGTATTTTTCGATAAGTGGCGCCTCTCTATGAGAATATCAACAGGATTGGAGTAATCGGAGCACTAGGGGGTTCCACGCCCTCCAGTAGTCTACCTTTCGTCAGAAAAAACCACTATTCTATTCAGTGAAACAGTATGTTGGTTGGTTCGGTAATGTAGCTTCAAAAGACTATGTGAGGCTGAAAGCTCGCCAGAATTCTCTATCTGGGTGTATATACATGCACTTTTAGGAAATGCATAGAGGAGACTGACGATCTGGTCACTAATGTCGACAGGCAGTAAAATGTTGTTTCCTAACTGTACAAAGGGAGTTTCCAATTCATAAGGGGCACTACACAGCAAAAAAGGGCGTGACTCTGAAAAATTTTATTATACACTCCCCAAGCAAATCGCAGGGTCTCAAGATTCAAATATCCTGAATATCAAGGCTATACAGCCGATCACAGCTATCAAATCCAAACACTGAACAACAGTTACTCATTGCGCATCAATCACAATATGTAATTTTACTACTGCGCAGAAGCAGATTTAAACCAAGTCATGAACCGATAAATTTCTCCAGTATTAT
Source organism: Mastigias papua (assembly GCA_964019165.1). Lineage (NCBI taxonomy): Eukaryota > Metazoa > Cnidaria > Scyphozoa > Rhizostomeae > Mastigiidae > Mastigias > Mastigias papua. The sequence continues at coordinate 9,354,354 of OZ025273.1, forward strand.
TTAGAAGTTTGAGATAAAAAAGATAAATTTCTCTGACAATTAATATTCCCCATGCATAGACATGCCAGAGAAAAAGAGAAGTATATCTTTATTCTGTTAGCAAATAAAATAAGCATGCTATGTGCAACAGCGACAAATAGGAAACGTAGCAAGTTGTGGTCCGTAAATGTTTGCATTTTTCTGCATCACGCTATCATCCTTGCACAGTTCCAGTGCAGACTAGCAAGACATTTTCAAAACGCAATTTATCGACGAGCAAAAAATCCACAGCTAGGAGTTTCAGGCTAAGTACATTTGAGATTATACTGACGTGAATGACGATTTTTTTCCCTTGCAATCGTGCGTTCTGTTGACGTCCTCTTATTAAATCTCATACAAATGCAAGCAAAACGCTGTCAGGACCCTGCACGCGATTCTAATAGGGCACAGCATACATAGATCTTCCAATATAGAACTTCAATTAGGATAACTTTCCTCAGGAACGCCTAGTGTGTCTCATTAGAAAAGAAGCTGAAAGTGTCATTCCTCTGTTGTTGCCTTGCTATACTTTTGTGGGTTAGGTTCAAGATCAATTGACAAAAAATGTGTGTGCGCGCGCGTGTGTGCGTGTGTGTGCTTTGATGTAAAACGCATTGACATACATCTTCATCAGTGCTAAACTTACAATTATAGTGTAATACTCATGAAGGTTGATATCGAAAGAGCTACAACTTAATTATCTGTAAACAATTGATCTCTTTTATGCTGTGGGTAACTGCATAGTTTTCAATTCACTACTTTACATTGATGACAAAATAGCCAATACTATTCACATCAGCAGCTAACCGTGTACTGTTTAACTTTCCAATTTCTAACGTATTGATATTGTAAGCAATAATTTATCTGTTGGTGAAGCTGACATCATTTCAGTTTAGGTATTCAACACCACGCAAAATAAATTTATATAGCTGGACCACTACACAAGCTCCTAAACTATAATAAAATCCGAAATTAGTAACAATATATCCTACAATGTGAGTCAAGCACTCAAAATATCACCATTCTGCTAAAGGTCATCTGCCTTTTCCCATATTCATTGAAGTTGATATTCCCGATAAATCAAAGTTCTATAAATGGAGTTTTCACAAAATTGTGCCATGTGTGCCATATTGTTTATTTTCCACAGCAATGATGGGTAAATATTAAAATCCCAATGCCAGAAAAGTGCTGAATCTTCCATCGGCAACCAGATCTTAATTACAAGCCTTCCACACTTCAGAAAATCAAATCTAACCAAGGCTTTCTAACTCTATGGATTTCTTGTATCTCTATCAATTTGAAACTAGTTCCCTACTTCGTCCTAATAGAAATAACCTCAATGTATTCATCCTTTTAGACGGAAAACCACTAATGAAAGTCACACACTACAAATAAAACAACAAATAAACAGAAATCACATAAATGAAGCCAAATCGCTCTAAAGTACTGTACTAAAGCAAATTGGTAGGCCTTGAACCTGCACCTATTCTTTAGATAACTACCTAAGAAGTGGCTGCGCGTTTCTTAGTCAATACCACATTACCTGAAACTTTTGCCCAAAATGGATTGTTGATACAAATCACCAAACTTTCCTCAAATGAGGCATGGGAAAAAACCTTCCTCCGGCTCATAGCCGAAGAACCTTTTTCTGGACTCGGGTAGCTTTCAGATATAGTGCACAGGCGAATCTTTATTACAATGGGCAGAAAAATGTATGAAACGACTCAGCGCTGATAAGGAAAAAATAACGTGCATTATAGCGAAATCTGCACCGAAACAGGTACCTCTAACTATATCCCAGAGGATCTTAAATGCTAACGCTTCATATCACTTGCAAAATAGATACCATAATTCCTTTTCATCTTTCCATATTGCATAAGGGCGGTTATGTAAGTATATCGAACGTATTATTATGGGCGCTTAAGAGATTTCACTTCTACGTCCCCCGTGAGTAAGAAGATGAAATTCAAACACCGTGAGAAGCAAAGGGAAAATTAAATGAATGATTTTCAGTGCAGAGCAATGCTAACGGGCAACTTACCACTAATCTCAAAGAAAACAACGCCATCGCAACTCAGAAGCGCACCATTGATTCTTTACGGAATTGAAAACACTATTCGGTCTGAACTAACAAAGAAGAATCACCAGAGATGCATTGATACGATGTCTCGAACTTGCAGGTGCTAAAGTAGCCTTGACTTTCTTTACAACATTCCCAGAGTGCTTTCAGAAGTCGGGATTTTCCATCAAATGCGAGTTACAATTGCTACTCACGCGGAGATTGAGAGCAGAAAGTGCTAAATTTGAATGTGTTCGTACAAACGCATATGAAAACATCTGTGTGCGTTCTATAATTAATAATCTCGCATTAAAAGTCTTATTGCGAGAGGAATCAACAAGGATATCAATCTTAATCAACTGTTTCGTGTCTTTCACCGGTCAGCGAATCAAGTTTAATTGAAAAACGTCGACATCTTTCACAACAACTTCCATAAAAACTGATTTTGCTTCGTCGGTCTTAATTGAAATCGACTAAAGTTAAATAAAATAACGCCGATTGAAAGACGAAAAACAAGGCTAGTATAACCGAATGAGAATATAATCATCAACATAAAAACTTGTCGAAGGACATCATTGTCATGTTTTATCTGTCGTTTTGTACGACAAAATCATAGATACTATGCTTAACTTTTCAGCGTTGGGCAATACCCGGAGGATACCCAAACAAGCAACGAAGGCGGACTCTGTTCCTGTACACGTTTCTTTTTATAGAAAAACGGTTCATAGGAAAACAGCAGTCGAGACCGCTCAAAAAGCTAAGAATGTTCAAAAACTGGCTTTTGAGACCTATGAAAATCTATGTATTTCAGTGTTGTGCTTGTACAGCGCTTGTCTGTCTGTGTTAACGTTTACACAAACTCGAACATTATCGCAAACAAGTCATAAAAATTTTTAGTACTAAAATCATGAAAAAGCTAAGAAAGTTTCAGTATTAGGCCAAAAAGAACTTTGTGATAAAAAAGTGTACATTGCAATATGCGCGCCTTTATTCCATGAAAGATTGGGATAGTTCAGAACGACAAGACTTGAAAATAAAGCTGAAAACAGTGATGTTGCAACAGGTTGGAAGTTGTAGAGTAGAACTCAAAGCATATGAAGGGAAGATTCTAGGAGTGAAATCAATATACGGGAACAGAAAACGAAAAGTAACTATTAGCAAAGCCCCATGTATTCCCAACAACACCTCTGGCAAAGCTTAATAGCATATTCTTCATTAACTAGGAGTTTCATGATGCTATTTATCAAAGTAGGAAGTAACATAGGATGTAATATATCATTGCTAATTCTCTCTAAACTTCACAAGACATTTTCAAATCAATACTACAACTGCAATCAGGGATGGTTTGAGATCAAAACTACAGAGTGGCTAATAAGGTAATAGGACCTGCCTCAGGGTGTGGAAGAAAAAAAGTGTTAGTAGCACCCAAAGAAGGATTGCTCGTAATATTACAATATCAGAGGGTTAGGGTGACGATCGGGCCGGAATAAAAGCTTCTTTACGTCGAGGAAGCCTGTTGTGTTGTGTACTGATGCAAAAGTCTAAGCTATTCCGGATAACAGGGCATCGAAACAGGAAGAAATTATGAGACAGAGCGCACAAAATTGACTGTGATGATTAATGGTTTAAGACAAATTACATGAAGCGAAAACAGCAGAAAATCATGTCAATTTGTGACAAGGTTCATTTACAAGAAAACAATCCATTGCAGTAGTGTCTAGTCGAGCAAGTGCTCCGTGGGTGATCATTTAGTTTTGCTGAGTTAAGACGTTCATGTGCTACATGAAAAATCTCAAATACCTTATTGGCCCTTTTTACACCGGCCCTTTAAATGCCACTTCAGGAAAATTAACACCATTAAGGGCCGGCATAAAAAGGGCCAATAAGGTATAGAATATCGAGTATAGGTAAGTATGCTCAAAATGTAAAAGATGCTTGGCAAATTTGATAATAGCAAGAAAAGATATAAAGGTCAGTATCTAGTGAACATGCAGGTAATAACTGGGATCAAACCACAACCGAAGCAATCTTAAATAAAGTTGAATTTGCCTACACAGCATCAAGTAACAAGAGATTCCATATGCGAAAATGAAGTCCAGGCACCATCATTCAATCCAAGGGAATTTTAAGTCGGAAGAAATAGAAACTGAATCAACAACAGTCGTTGATGACAAAGTATTTGCCAATCTCCAATACAACTTGAAACTGTTGAAAATCCTTGCATAGCGCATAATGTGGCTTTTAAATACAACTTGAAGGCGAGCAGTGATTGAGTGCAATTATTAATTCGCTGGCCTAGCCCATATGCAAACAAAGCCAACAATTGCACAGATTCTAGTATGTGATGGAAAGAACACGCTGACAAGGGCAATGAACCAAACAACGAAAAAAGCAAAGAGGATCTAAATGAACAAAAGAAACTGTAACTTCAACAGCAAAAAGCAACGATGGGAAGACACGTAGTCAATGAGAAAATGCTGCAATTTCCTGGAACTCTTTCCTAAAAGACTCAAGCATTAAGCAACCAAGGATTGAGAAACGACATAATGTGAAGATACGTGGTCAACGTCGTACAACAAATTTGAAGATCAAAATCCACATCAGGCCTATAATGCAAAGAAAGTCTGGCTGTGTTCTGGCACCGGTAGAGCCGATGATTTAACCAAAAAGGGTGCTGTAAACACTATGAAAACAAGCAAGGAAATTGTGTATAATGCGAATAATGGATCTCCATTCGAAAACATCGCTCTGTCTTCATCAAGAACTAGAAGATACCAACAAGGAATGAGCAAAAATGTCAAGGACCCAAGTAGATAAGAAGCCTGCGAAAGAACAAAGGATCCCACAACTGACCATAGCAACACTGGCACTCAATAGATAGCCGATGAAGGAAAGCTGGGAGAAGCCGATGAAAGAACAACGTATGCTCATAAAGGACTGTATAGTAGTATTGACACTCCTTGCTGAAGTGCAAGCAAATTTAGAGAAAATAATAAACCTCCGTTAAATCTGATTTAAGAAAAGTGACCATTAAAAGAACAAGACTCAAAAAAGGCAAATAAATTTGGAAACGAGGAAAATCACAAGACACACAAATAACAAAGACATCTGATTGTCAGTATGAACAGAAAAGCAAGACATTACCCTATTGACAATAACAAAAAGATCTAGAAAGCAGTGAAAGCCAATGTTCTTGATGAAACCGAAAGGTGGGAAAATCGTCTTTATCAAAAGAAGGAGAGGAAATATCAGATGACAAAATGACTGCTGAAAGTATGATTCTCACGTAATGGATATAACACGCTTTGTCGTTATCTATCGTTCAAAGAAGATGGGATCGATACCGATGATAAAGCTGGCATTGCTACAGCAAAGTAAAAAGCCATCAGCGTATTGCAGCTGTAAAAAAGTGAAGTCAAAATTGAAAGAACATCTGAATTTGGTAATGCCAAACTATTGAATGGTATGAGCAAAATGGAAGTCATAGATATAAGTAAGAAAAAAGCGCTCAGTGTACCAACACAAATCAGCGTATTAATAGCCCCTTGAAAATCAGCACTGCTGAAGGGCCACTCCCCATAAATATATGAAATGAATGAATGAATGAATGAATGAATGAATGAATGAATGAATGAATGAATGAATCAATGAATGAATGAACGAATAAACTAATTAATTATTTAATTGATTTATGCAAACTTTAATACCATAAAGGAAGCGAAAGAGGAGATCTGTCCATGCTTAAATATTTGCGTAAATACAAAGATGGACAACTGTTGCTCTCCAGACAAACTGAAAGAAGCTGACGTTAGTGTTATCCATAAAATGATGCTGTATGTCTAAAAGTCAGTTATAGACCTATAACTGTCCAAACAGGCAAGTCCAAAATGCTTCAAAAGATCATGAGTGAACAAATAACTCTGTGTTTGTGGGTGCATTATTTTCACTGGTGTCTAGTTTTCCATGGGACACAACGTGCTCTGTTTCGAGTAGATGAGACTTAGAAAAAGGGGCCCATATATGTAGGGTACAACAGAGACACTGTAAACGGATTTGTGAAAAAGCATAGGCTTGTATACCCACAGAACACAGACGATGAAAATAGACTCCACGCATAGCCCATTAAGTATATCTCGATTGAGGTTGCACAGGGGCATATTCTTTGGACGTACTCCTCAACAATTTATAGATGACTTTCTCCACATACAGCTGCACTAGGAGATATGGAGCGTTACAGATGACGACACAACAACTCACACGTGAGATGTGTCTGCAGACGAAGTCAACACTAAATTAAGAGAGCGATCCACAGAGACTAATGCAATAGTATACTGAGAATGGCATGAGGATAGCTCCTTCAAGATCCCAAATAATGTGTTTGCTACCAAAGTCAAAAAGCTACGCTTGAGAATAAAGAGAAAATTGACGTCATCAACCGACAACATAAACCACGTAGATATAAATGCTAACAACTCGCTCTGAGGTTTGAAAATCGTGTGCAAGAGCTATTCGAGAAGATCATATCTGTCAGAATAAATGTAAGAGTTATGTTTAAACTCAGTAGCGATGTCAAACCCTTCCAATTGTACCTGGGTTTAGCTATATTGTTGCAAAGCTGCAAATAACTAAATTAATATGACTCACACGTGGGGGTAGAGGGCTCAACCTGGAGGCTATGAATCAACACTTAAGGAACTTTTTAATAGGGGTGAGGCCAAAGAAAGCAAACAAGAGGAACCTTCTAAATCTCATGGTTGAATTTAAAGAAAAGTTATAGTGAAAAAGAAGAGCCGAAGGAGATTACAGAATGCAAATAAGGAAATAAACACACCGGAGAAGCAAATATGAAGTACGTAACAAAAAAATGGACAATGGTAAAAAACAAATGCGAACCCAGGAAGAAAATTACGAGGTATTTTGAAGAGCTAAAATAAGGATCATTTGCAAAAGAGATGCGAACAGAAAGATGGATACAACACAAAAAGAGCAGGCATAAATCATCAGGAGTTGACAGATGCAGTCAGGGACAAAAATTTAATTCCTGACGCTGAGGAAAAGAAAGAGGATTTGAAAGCTATAGCTGGAGTAAGGACAGTGAGTATCAATAGAAAACTGCCATATGCAATGCCACAATTATTGAGGTATAGACAGATATACAATGCAAAGTTGTAGCAGAACTTCAAATAGCCATAGCTTTATTTGAGTTCGAACCAACTTGCTAGGAGCACCTGTACTGAATATATGAAATTGGATCGGAGGAGCCGGTAATCGAGTAAAGTCTAAGGAAAATACAATTAGCAACCAGTTAAAAAGGTACTAATCATTGATTGTCTTAGCTTCTAGTTCGTGACAACGCCGTTGGATTCTTAATGGAATCTATCACAAGGTTTACGAGGCAAAGACGAAAACACAGCGCGCACTGCTAGGGATTTCAGTTGGCACTGTGCGCTATGTTCTGTGAAAAATTCTGAATACAGTAGAATCTAAATAAAAAGATTCTGATCTACTTTCGTGCATTACATAGTTATAAACCTGGAGGTGTAAACCATCTCAAGAACTTTCTCTCTCAGTGCAAACACAAGAAGTGCAGATATCTTGATGTTAATAGTTTTTAATAACAGAGCTTAAACAGCTGATCAGCACTGGACACTTAGGCTCGTGGTCTATGGTTACGCCTTCAAAACGAAAACCTATGCTGATAGCTTGATATATAGCTAGGATATTAATGAAATGAATCAAGAATACTTCAGTCAAAGGTGACATTTAAACTGCTGGAAACTAGTACTGTAATGCTCCTGTGAGTTACCAACTGGGAAGAAATCTTCGTTCATTCATTTGAATCATGATGTTATTTCGAATTTAACCTAACTGAAGAATTTTCCTTGAGATACAAGGCTTCAATTGGAAATTCAACACAACCCAGTTCATAAATCGATTCGCATTCAGTATACAATGAGAAATCTGTAGAATGACCATGCAGCTGACTTTTCCAAATATGCCATAGCCATAACTTAAAGACGCAGGTTGATGTTTCAAAAGTTGTTGATGTTGTTGCATCACCATTAAAAGCGAAGCAATATAAAATGTTCTAGAACAACGACGTAGTCCCCATACAGTTGTCCTACAGCTAAAAATGATACATGGAAAAAAACTCAAAACATTGGTATCCAGTATTTTCTACTGAGGCACTTAATCTACTGAATTCAGTCGCAACAAATAATTTACTATTGAATTGAAGCGAGATAATGAAATAACGATGAAAAACTCAGATAAAACTATTCGGTAATGAGATTTCCATGTTAAGGACAATACGAGAAGGCAGACAATAAATCAACTAGACACGAACAGCACATCATCAACAGCTGATTCTTAGTCTAAGAAAGATACAGTCGAAAAGATAAGCAAATTTCATGATAAGAGGCACTCATGCAACCTTTGCTAGAAAACAGGGAGCTTACAAAATGAATGGCTTATTTCAGTACTGGGAGATAAAAACTTTCTTATAAAAAATGCATAATAAGCAATTTCACTACACGGCCCAAATTTAGATGCTTGCTCACTTTCTCCTCTAAGTGCACTATTAAGTGAAATCAATACTACCGATTTACTAAACTGGGTTACTACTGTTCTACTAGCAAAGCTAACTACCCAGTCAATCTATTTATCGTCCGGGTCTCACAGTGCTAACACACTACATGTTTTAACTTTATGAGAAAGATTTTTCGTCCAGTACTGAAACTATCTTAGCTTCCTCATGATTTCAGTACTGAAACTTTCTTAAGACTTTCTTTGCAAGAATGTCCTAGTTGGCGTAACACTACAGCGTTAGACAGACAGACAGACAGACAGACAGACAGACAGACAGACAGACAGACAGACAGACAGACAGACAGACAGACAGGCAGACAGGCAGACAGGCAGACAGGCAGACAGACTGACAAACACAGACTATATGCAAACGTAGCACTCTAATACATAGGTTATCGCAAGAAACTTGAACAAATTAAGTACAAGGGATGATTCTCTTGCGTGAATATTTTAATTTTAAACATATATGACTTATCAACTTCCTTAGGTTTCAGAATCCAGTACTGGCTTTCGTTAACTTTTTATGAAGTAGAGTACTACTTTCTCATAAACCACTTTCATATTAAAAAAGACTTGTACTCGTATTCCATCGCCAAAACCTCATGTTAAGCCTAAATTAAGTATATCATCTACCTTGCTAAAGCAGTTCACTGGTTGGCCGAATTTCTCATCGGGTGCTCTTAAATCCCAAATAGATGGGGGTTGAAATAGTAAAGACGGTTGGAAATTTTCTAAAAAACCATGAATGGGGTACTGGAATAACCGAGGTGGGAGGAAGATTTCTCGAATTATAATGGCTATGGATGAGTCTCACAACTCATTTCAACTGTAAAAAAGATGAAAAGCCTGATTTCTCATGCTACTCAATACTCCATCGATTTAAAGACACAAAACCAATAAACGGGGGGTCTGGAATAAGGATGTCCTGGGTGGACCTTTTTAAAAAAACTAATAAGTGGGGGGACGTCTATTCGGGACTCAAGAGTAATTACTCATCCTGCGACCAAACTAAGACCTGGGTCAAGCTTGCAATTCAAGTCTAAAATGAAATTTCAACGAAAGGATACAAGGAGTATGTTAGCACTGTGACATGTAGACGACATGCAAGTTAGCTGCTTATATAGCCATGCTATTTGCAACAAGTATTAAGCCCCAGTGGTGTGCTACGTTGGCTCAATAGGGTAATCAGTTTAGAAATTTGGCATGCATCTGAAATTCTGATGATGTTCGGACCTTTATTTCTGACTGATGGATCAATAGGGCAATCAGTTTATATATTGGACATGTATCTGAAATTGAGCTGGGATCTGAAATAAGGCCGTGAATTGAAATCTGGTTGTAATTTAAAACTGTGCAGTCAATTCAAAAGTGGTCATTCATTTGTTGGTGTGTTAGTTTGTACAATCGCAAGGTAATTGTGGGTGGAGAACATTTCTTCGACCAAATCAAATCAGTTCAGTTAAAGCCAAAACACTAATTCAAGATCAGCCAAACAATAAACGGACCAATCTCCTATGAAGAAACTTAAAAAAACTCTGCAAGGACACTATCAAAAACTGAGATTTTATCATGGAACGAACTGACATGCAGCTATGGATACAAAACACTTTTTTGGATAAATCTTATAATTCTCCTAGAACAAAGAGATAAGATATCCAGACAGCTGAAAACCAATGAGCGGATTTGAGATAAATCCAAGTCACGCTGACAATCAATATAACTTCGTCCTATTAAGCACAACGTCCAACTTTTGAAGTGAAATTAACCAGACTTGACTACTTATTGAAATAAATTCCATAAAAGAGTGCTGAAACTTCAAAATCGAATTAACAAGCTCAAATACACTGCTAAGCATAGTGTATTTTGATCAAACCTGTCTTAAGAAAATTCGGCAAGAGATCAAAGCATTGCTATGGCATTATGTAGCTTTGCTTTGAGCCAGTTTTAAAACATGCACTACATAGGATAGGGGAGCGTAATACCAAATGGATAGATGCTCGATACATCTCAATATTGTCCCAAAGAAGATACGCCCAAAGATTGAATGGTAATAGATAAATCAAGATAACTCCAGCTGTAAAAGGGCCTTTGAAAGATAACATAGACACAACGGACTGAAAATACGATAATCATAACCACACAGGTCGCAGATATTCCATCAGCAATTTGACTTCAATCACCTTTCATAAGATTACCCAGTTGCTGGATGGCTCTACCACTCGCATGCAACCTAGAAAATCTATGGTTCTAGGAAAACATGGTTCAATTATCGCTCGTAATCCATCCAGCAGCAGAGGATGGCTGAGAATGCAGAAGCAATGCTGCTATAAAAGGGCCCAATCCTAGTCCATTGGTAAACAGTTATGTTTCCTATTAGCCATACAAGAAGTAGAAAGTTTTGTGAAGCGCTCAGCCAAAGAACTGAATTCAATGCAACATAATAATAATTGCACATTTTATGCACGTGAATAAAAGTGATTAAAACAGCTTCAAAATAGAAAGAACCTTCATTCCATTCAAGAGATGAAATTACAAAGTATGTTTATTTTGCTACTGCCAAGTAACCTTTCATGGGCCAGTCAGAGTCAAACAATGGGCCGTGTGTGGCCCGCGGACCATGCGATGCCCACGACTGATCTAAGCCTTGAAATTCTTACCATTCCATTATTCTAGACTATTTTACTATTTTAAATACGAAAATTAAATTATCACGAGCTAAGTTCCTTCTAGTGGATATGCAATATTGTTCTCTTTCAGATGCTACTCAAATTGAACCCCAAAAAAGTGAAACGCAAGGTTAAACTTGATACAAATGTCCAATTTTCGTTCAGGGTTGTTTACTACCAAGCCGTAGAGCATAGAAATTAGTTTTGAATTCAAGAAGAATTTAGGAGATATTGACAAAGAACATCGAACATGCCTATTTGTCCCCAAAAAACAACCGTTAACACAGGGGTACACTACTTTAATGAGAATACTACCACTTCAAGTGAAGACAACATTGAAACTGTGCAAAAAAAACTGTACCAGAACATAGACAATATAAAATGACGTATTACATGATAGTATTATCACACAAATACAGATGTACAGAACTGTAATATTAAGTTAGGACAGAAATACTCCACAACAATACAATAACATCAATTATAACTGCCATAAACCTGGAGTTAAATAAGCAAGGAGGAAGTAAAAGTCGATGCACATTGTGCAGCTATTTCAAACGTGCACTAGTATGTTTAACTTTATTACGGTAAGAGGCATAGAAGAGAAAGAAAGTTGAAGTTATGACTCCCTCGCGTTATAACAGTAGATCAATGCAACACCTCTTCTATTGCAATTTTATAATACAATAAATTGCGACTGGTGTAGCGTCGTGCAGTACGTAATTGAGCATGTTCCTTTTATCTATAGACTCATTAAGCCATGCACCATTTCCAAACATGCCATCATATTTTCTATCTCAGAATTAAACTTACTTTTCATAATCTTGACAAGCATATAAGTTCCGGTACATCAAAGTGATCGCAATAAAAAAGGAGAATGTGGCTCCTAGGGATTGACAGTGCTTTCTACGACTGTGCCGTAGTAACTACATCAAAAACGATGGTAAGTGTTGTATTATTATCTACTTGCAATGATGATCAAAGCAAAGATGCATTACCTTCAAGGTCTTCAAATTCTTCTATAGCAACCCAGAGGCTAGTGGTGTCAACGCTGGTAAAACTGGACTAACTTTGTTACACCAGAAGTTAGCACACGTGCTGTGGTATATCCTGCTGCCATAGGCAAGATTCGCGATGGATATCTTCCAGCTGTTGCATTCTAAAGGCTGATCGTTGAGCTCCAATAAACAAATTCCGCAAGAAGAACTAACACCTTCTGTGGCGGCAGTGGGAAACTTCGAGGCATCCGGGAAGGACTTGAAGGAAAAAATGACAAAATACAAGAATAAATGGCACCCAGAATATGCGAAAGAATTTATTATTAATGGTAATAGCTTGTCAAGAGGAGAAAAGAGGGTTTATAAACATATTTCCCAGCCCTATTCTTCAACCCTAAAATTGCACAGTCAAATGATCAATTCTTCACTGTTATTCATTCTAACAGTAAAAATTCTTATTCATCTTAGAAAATTATTTATCAATTTAAACCTTTGAAAGCAATCTCAAAATAATTGGAAAGTTCAGAACCTGTCAAAAAGCAATTTTACTGCTCCCAAATTAATATAGTACTGCAAAAGAACAATAGTAAATAAAAAGCATCTAACGCGGTTTCTGTTCACTCATCAAATGCACATTAGCAAAGGATGATATTGTGACATATCATTTTGAATACCAAAATTATTTGAGACTGGGCCAAACGTCGAATTTCATGTTAATCAAGCAAGTCTTAGATACATAATTTCATCCTGAGAAGTCAAATGAAACGAAACAATAAAGGAGACATCATATGGTACCCACATATTCTGGAAGTCCTGATGAGAAGGAAGAAATTTCCCGCCAGCACCTTTCTATATCTTTGGAGAGTCTTTTGAGATCATCATTAGACCTGGCAATGGCTAGAACAATGAATCGAACAGTCAGAAAGCCCAACAGCCGTTGTCTTTGCAAAAACTTAACAAAGCAATTAGTAAGAACGGCTAAAATAATTAAAAGAGCCCGCAAATTGGCGTGGACTAACGTGGACAAAAAAATGCCGTTGGATTTGTAAAATATACATTCTGCACGCTAAATTGACGGACATTTAATAGGCATTGATGGGGTTCAACTCATCCCAGTCTTTTGGCCACTATCATGCCAGTCCGTTAGACATGAACATGGTATCATTGTAGCTACAAAGATATATCATTAATAAGCAAGGCAGTACTTGCCTAACCAAACGTGACTTAATGTGAAAACATTTCCCAACATTGTATTTAGGTAGTTTCATACCTATATGGAGTACACTACAAACACCTTAAGTATTAAACACACTTAAGCTCTATTTTGCTTGTTTCTCTCAAAATTTTCGTTGCCGAAGGTGTAATACAACAAAACAAAGTGTAAGTGTGTTTAAAGCTTATGGTATTTGTAATGTACTCCATATAGGTATGAAACTGCTTAAATACAATTTGTGCTATACCACATGGGATCCTATCAAATCATTGGCTTAAAGCAACAGTGATCGTATATGTAACTTCCCAGCATGAAATGAGAAATTATTTAGATTGATACAAACAAGGAGGATAGTACTATACCAGCATTAAAATCATGGTAAATATTGAAACATCCAAGAAACAGGAAGGCAAATCTATAGTGAAACTAGCGTTATTTTTCCTCCTGCAGCTCACAACGCTAGCATTCAAATTCAAATTTAAAGCATATGTGGACAGCAATATAGGATTTCAAATATGACAACAGGTGACTGACCATCGAAAGGAGTAGGGGGTGAAGTGAACTCACCGGAATTTTCGACTGAAATTCCTATTCTACATGCAACAGCAAAAATTTCCTTAAGTCCTAGAATAGGTAAAAAAAGGCCATTTGAGATATAGAGAAAAATGCTAATTCCTCAGTGGAAAGCTGAGTAAAACAATGAATACTCTAATGAATGACAAAGTAATTAAATAAAGAACATGCATGGAAATTATATAATGAAATATGAATTTATGAAAGTAAAAACGAATCCCAAAAAGAGTGTACCATTGAAATACTGTTTTCCCTTTTCACTTTCGAAAATTTCCCTTTTGCTATTTAAAGAAAGATTGTGCTTCTTCATCATAGACGTTGCAGATTCAAAAACCCTCTTCACCCCATCTAGGCATCGCTTCCATTCATGAACATGTAATTCTGAATCCTGGAGAAACAAACAAGTCAGCTTCTAATGCAAGAAGTGTAATGCTCTCTTTGCAAATAGAGCAAAAGCTAAATTCAGCATTGAAATACAAAGTAGCACTATCCAATATACGGGTAAAGACCTTCAAATCTTGATTTTACTTCCGTTTTCTTTCAGGAAACTAATGGAGATTAAATTGAGACTTGAAAGTTTCCTTAAGGCGGTCATTATCCTCAGATGCATAAAAGTATAATTTCTCCTTCCAGATGGAGCATTAAAAATTCCACATTAAAAACACAAAGCAATACTATCCAAAATAAGGGTAAATTCCCGTCAATTCTTGGTTCTAATTTTGTTTTCCTTCAGAAACCGATAGAGATTAGATTGAGGCATTGAAGGTAGCCCTGAGAGGCTTGCTATTGCTGGAGCAATCAAGACTAGACAACCTTCCAAACACGTGACCAGTGATCGAATGGCTGGATTGAAACCACAACCTCATAATCCTGAGCCCCATGCACTCTAGCACAATTGCGTTTAAAGCTGACGCCACTCCCTGTAAAGAATCCTCATATTCAATACTTTTACATGGTCTCTTCATAAAGACATTCAGCTATGATTCTGTAGAAAGCAAGTGTCCGTCAGCTAATACCACTACCATTGATAACCAAACCCTAGAAAAAGGTGTACCAACAAATTGATATATTACCTCTAGAACCCCTGTCAATGCCTTGTATCTGTCTTTAGCATCCAAAGCTGATTCAATGAAATCGCTATCTTGGGAGCTCTGCTGAGGCATATTTTTCGTGACACTGCCAATAGGCTTTTGAAAAGAGCTAGCAACCGAGGGGGCAGAATCTCTTTTTGCTGTGGCTGTGAAAGTGCTCAACTCTTCGCTCACGTCCAGTACTCTCTGAGATGGCACAAACTGTGACTTCGTACTCTTTTCCGCTTCTGTTCTGATATTACCTTTACCAAAATCTCCATCATCTAACTCTGATAATGCTCGATCTTCGTGTCTAAAATCTCCGCTTACAGAAGAAAACGGCAAATCTTGTGGCGTAGAGCCCTCTTTGTTGACGAATGCTCCAATCATCGTGGTGGTGGGTAGTAAGCTTTCTTCAAGAGGAGGTGCATTCTGATTATCTATACTCTCAAAGATACTAATGTCCTGTGCTTTAGAAGAGTCAAAGGATGCAAAACTAGCAAACTCTGATTGAGTAGGTACACCAAAAGAAACTGTTCCTGAGATTCCATCTTCATTACTTGCAAAGGTAGTACCTGCATTCGGGGCTTTATTTTCCGATGGTGGTGTCTTGAATAAAAACCCAGAAAAATAACCATCAATACCACGAGATGCACTAGACTGTTTGTCAGTAAGTTGGGCTGATTCTTCAGACTTTGTGAAAACAGAATATGAGTCCTCTGAAAGTTGCAAGGATTTATCGCTTGGTAAGCTTTCTACATCTTTAAGGGAGAGATCGGTCAGTGCCAAGCTGGAGTCTTCTTTTGCAATGGTTGTCGTGTTCTCAAATGGAATAGAGTAAACGCCAAGGATATGTTGTTGTTTATCAGTAGGCTCATATGAAGCTCCCTTATTGTTATCAAAATTATCTGTAATAGATGGAAATGAGGTGAATTCATTCCAAGAATCATCGCCAACATCACCATTGTTCTCCTGATCAACGGTTGTAAAATCAGCTTGAAAAGTAGATGGTGTTGTTAGTATCTGCGCACTTCCAGTTTGCATCTTATTTCCGTGGTTACTCGAAATTAAATCGCTTGATACTGTATTAATATTAATCGAGCTAAAATCACCAAACTCATCATCTCTTGAAGAATCGTTTATCTGTCTTTGCTCAGTCAATGATACCTTTCTGTCCATCGTTTCTGCTTCATGAAATCGAGCACTACCCATACTAAATGCATTAAAATCGATAGCACCGACCGACTGAGTTGTCACTGGTTGTGCCTTGACAATGGAGGGAACTATAGAATTAAAATCAGCTTTATTCATTGCACTAAAAGCAGACCAATCCAAATGCCCAGACGTCATCGGGTTGTCCGTTCCAGTGCTAGCACTGTTTCCACTCTGAAACTCAATCCTCTCTCCGGGTCCAGTATCAGCCGCACCTCCTTCAAATAGCCCCGGATTCTGTTGATTTCTCTCTACCATCGGTACTACATTTGATCCTGATGTCAAAAATGCTGGATTGTCAGTAGGGACTTCCTTGATGACACCAGACGTTTTTGTGGTAGAAAATTCAGATGAAGCCAGTTCTTTTCCGAATACACCCTGTTTAGAATCTATCTTTCCGGTATTTTCAATTACAGTTGCTGTAAACCCAATGGGATTTGCAGAGGATTGAAAATCAGCCCACCCTTCGACATTATCAGCTCTTTGAAAATCACTATACTGCGAATCTGTTCCACTTTCTTCCGACTGCCCGCTTGTTAAAGAAGCACTCCAGCCAAGCGAATTGGTCTGGTTACTGCTTACTGCAATACCAGATGGTATAAGAACCGGATCAGAATGCTTACTGTGAGACCTGATAAAGCTATATTTGTCATCTGGGTCGACAGGCGATGAGGATCGTGAACTACTGTTAATAGTTAGCACATCTCCACCAAATACACTGCCAGCTGGCTACGATGTAAAGAGCAACAAATGTTAAATTATCATATCAGACAAAATAATAAAGAACAACAATCTCGATGAAATAAACAGAAAGAACAAAGGAACAGGACAGATGAGAAGTTGAAAACAGCACAAATGCTGATATCAAGGGCCAAACGTCATGGAAGGACATCAAAGAATTAAAGTCAGCAGAAAAGGAATAGAAGAGACTTGAAACGAAGTACCTGGCAAAACGAAGATAAAGAAACGATGTATACTCTATTTCCATAAGAATCAGATAATTTTTGCAAAGTTCGATATTCATTATTTGTTGATGATTCTACGCACAAATACTCTTAAGATTCTTCCTATTGCAAGAGTGACTCTATGGCAAATACTTGAGGAGTGATATACAGTATAAAGATTCTAAGGCAATTCACTGGCCTACTTTTGGAAGTAGAAAAACGAATGATGATGTCTATAAAAAATGTCATCAGGACTTTTTGCGAAAGGAATGTGGGTAGTAAAATTCCAATATCATATTGCTGCTTGATTTTCTCAATTCTCGACTGCGGCTGAGCATGCTCTGGCCGTTTTCTCATTTTGGAGCCAAATCGAGCTTCAGTGCTTTATAACGTGTTTTTTAATACAGAAAATGAATTTATGCTGATCGGGAGAAGAAGAGGAGAGAGCCAGAACGAACAGAAGGAAAGTAAGAAAGATAGAAAAGCAATAAAGAGGTAGCAAATGAGAATTATTTTAACTTATGATAGGCACAAATTGATGTATAAAGCATGACAGAGATAAAGTAAATAGATATGAACAAATGCAGAAAAAATTAAAAAGAGATACAATGAGCAAGTTTGTGAAGGAATGCCTTACCACTTCCATGAGAATATGCTCGGGGAATTCAGGAATTGGCGCAGTCTTGCACGATGACAACTTGGAAATTGAAAGTTTAGTCCAACCAGCCTATGAAAATGGTAATGCGTCATATCAGAACTAAGATGTAGGCCAGGACTTGAGGCATCTGGGACAATTTCCAATAACTAAGTATCAAAAGTCTCCAATTGTTGTTGTAACTAAGGGTAATACCACAGCTCATTGTTAAATAAAAAAACTGTAGGGGAAAAATAATAACAACCTTGAACAAGTTCTGAAGATTCATCAGGGTAAGACAAAAATCTAACTGCAACTAAAACCCAAAAGTGAAATTTCGATCATAAAGCGTAGAAGATGGAAAATTTAGGCCAATCACTTCAGAAACTGAGCTAAGGAATGAGCTGATAAAAGATGCATCGTGCCAAAATAAAGTATACTCTTAAGCGGAGGGCTAACCTGTGACAAAGCAAGTAAGCCAAGAATAAGGTACAACTCGTCTTCTACGAGAATGCCCGGGTTCTTCTTGTTTGCCATTTCCCATATGTCTCTGAGTCTATCCTTTGGAACATTTGAAGAGCGTAATATATCTGTCACTTTAGCAGTGTCGATCGACCCATCCAATGAAAGAGATTTATCCAAGACTTTCTTGTAAACAGAAGGCAACACGGCTGCGTCGTGTAACCAAGCAGGGAGCTGACAGCCATACAAATGCGCAGCTATGGATGGATCGTCATCACCTGACGAGAAATGATACAGTATTGTAAGAATTAAATAGATCCGCTACTTGAGTAGCTATTGCTAAAAGTAAAGTTAGCCTGTTGGGAAATTTTGAAGTTGAAATTTGCAATTGTTCTCTAACAGCATCTACATCACGACATTTGGAGTAGGAATCAACAAGTAACATACGCTACACGTTTAACCTAGCTCCAGGCCTAGTCCATAAAGTCCCCTATTTTCGGACGCTTTTGGTCACACTTGAGTACTGAAAGTTGCTTAATTTCAACTGCATATTTAGTGCTAAATAGACATCATATATGCGTTCGAAGCTGGGAAAGGATACTGCAGGCACAGTAAGTTTCAACAACCCCCATATGAAATGCTGCAACATGGATTATGCACAATTCAACCGAATTTTCCTACAATGAATTGAACCACCCTCCTGATTCTCGATCGGTTGCAGGATCCAAAATATTCGAAATCAAGAAGTCCCTTAGGGACCTTATCTTCAGTAGTAAACGTTCTTCAAATTTCTGGCCTACCATATGTAGGTTCCTTATACAGCGGTTCTTTATACAAAAAAGACAACCAAAGTTTTGGCGTGAGCACCAGACACTATCTCCGTCCTCTGTATACTTTATGGACTATGATACATGCTACCATTGCATTGCTACAAGAGTAAACTACACAAAATTTAACGTTGAGTATAATACCAAGCAATGGATTCTCTATCAGGTTTGCTTGAAGTTGCACAGGTCTCTGTTCTACAGGAACAGATCCAGCATAGTGAGCACCAACCGACTGACCAACTAATTCTGGATTAGAACTCGATGGAAAAGCTGAAATTGGTGCAGTTGGATTTGTAGAGACTGTGATGGAAGTTCCAGGATATGCAACTGTAGATTGAAACCCGGGTGCGCTGGAGAAGGGTAGTGACTGTACTTTAGAGCTCGAACTGAAACCTAGGAAACAGGAAAGAATAAATTAACAAGCAGTGGTTGCTGGACACGTCCATGTCCTCTGTTTCAGCAAAGATGAAGACAAGGTAAAAGCTTGTAGCAGTGCATGAAAAGAAAGTAGAATGCTTGCGTAGATATGTTTTCAGCACTGTCAACTAAAAATTTCAAAATACTTTGATACCTTTCGACCCCAGAAGCTTATTAGGACCTGTCTATTAAACTTTCAAGGAATGAAAAAGTTTGGAGGTTTTTCCTTTGAGAAAAGAAATTTCTTCCTTTACTAAGTGATAGTGTTTCTTCACCAATTGAATATCTTTTGATACTTCTCAGAAGCGCAAAAGACAGTTAAACTGCCATTAGATTTTTGAAATTTTGTTGATCCCCGGTTTATTAAAGACCCCCCATTTATTAAATATTAGAAATATTTCTGATTCCCCGGTTATTAAGAACTCCCCCGATTATTAAGAACCAAAGAGTACGTTTTTTACTAGAAAATATTTATAAGAAATTGAGGCTCAAAAGGCTAAAAATCTTTAAAAAAATGTTATGAAAATCAAATGTCTAAAGTTCCAAAGTTATTTTTTTTACCTGCCAGAAATCGGTACTACCTCATTCTGTGCAAGCTCCTTTACAAAGGTCGAACTTTTCTTTGATAATCTTTGATAACAGAGATCAAACGTTTTCATGAGAAATCATGGTAACCTCTTCTAGCCAGTTTGCTCTAGTAAAAGCTAAGAAAATGTCAGCCTCAATTTTTGCGAAAAGTTAAGAAAATTGATGCTCAGTCAAAAAAGTAGTTTTCTCATAAAGAAAACCTGTACGTAGCTGGGGTATCAAAGGATTTTGAATCCTCAGACTTGTGCTCTAAATAATCTTTGCATTTTTCACTGGTGGATGACATCTTTGGAGCTATCTTTCATTTGCCTACACACCTCTCCTTGATACCTAATGACTGCTCCTTCATAGTCAGCCCAGTTCGTATATCGTACTTCGTACTACGCAATCGTCAACAGCTTGCATATAGATATGCAAACATCAAGAAGAATTCTACGATTTACTGAATTACACGGGTTCTGCACACCATACCTTCTATCATATTCTGACTCATCCCATATTGATGTTCAGCATTTTGGCTACCAATCGCCGCTTGATACGGAAATATCGCAGACGGCATTGACGAAGCTTCCGAGCTTGGAGCATGCTGATGTGGTTGGTTACTGTACACAACAGGAACAGCAGTGCCCGGTGACAATTTCTCAGGGTTTGGCATTATCATTTGTTGAGCACCGCTATTAAACGATGACTTTAAACTAGACAATGAAGACGTACTTGAATTAAGTGAGCCAGGCGCTGGTTCATGAACATGTTCTTCATTTCCACCTTAAATGAAATAATATGATACGTACTTTTTGGATAATAATACCATAAATTCCAGAAGCGAATTATAACGTGGACACTAATTAACATTTGAAAGGCAAACTAACAACCATTGAACAAAAACAATGAGGATGAGCGACAATTAGATCGCGAAAAAAATAAAAAGCTACAGCACATTTCCCAGTTAAATTCAAAAACATGTTAAATGAAATAAGTTCAAAAGTATGTCAAATGCAGAGGATACTACTAAAAAAGGTACTGTCTAGTTAAACTCTCAAAAGCAAACAAACTGAATGAATGCACTGACATGTTTCTTTACATGAAGCTATTCAGAATGGTAGGACGATGAGTTTCTTAAATTGGTTATATTCTACATCTAAGTTCTTAGTTGCCTCCTAATTTAACATTTGAATGATGATGACTATCACTTACTGATTGTCATTATACCAGAGTGAATTCTTGAATGTCTGCAAGAACCTTATAACAAAAAAGGTGTATTGTGCACACCAGTTTTGAAGTCAAGAAGTGATGCTATCACTTATGACCACCGTTTTGTATTGCCTGTTTGATTTTTAAGAGTAGTTTAAGCCAGAAGTTTCTTAGAGTGTTGAGCATATGTGAACCCAACTTCTCACAAACCGGTTTCTGTTTAAGATGAATGCACTAGTATATTGTCATTTGCCGGTTAGTTTATGTATTTCCTTATCTAACTATAACAATTTATATCAGCCAGCACATTTACCTTGAAAATCACCAAAATCATCATCAGTCTGTGGGTTCCCATGCCAATTCATGGCAGGATTTGAACCAAAGTCACCAAACTGATGCTGAGATTGCAACTGAGGCAGTGGATTCCATTGTTGTTGCTGTTGTTGTTGCAATTGCTGTTGCTGTGTGCTTTGATGACTCATAGTTATATCGGTCTGTAGTGGAAAATTTGAAACAATCTGATTGGAAGCTTGTGGAAAAACTTGTGGTTGAGATGCTCCTTCCTGATTAGCATGTTGACTACCAGTTTCAGGCCTTGGGTGTCCTAGAAAACATTTCACATTACAAATTATTACATTTTCTCTTTGCCCTATGTAAGTACTGTATTAGAAATATGATTTCAGATGAACTTCAACTTTGTTCAATACAAAAATACAACAAAATTTTAGTTAGGAATATACAACAAACTTCCATCCCATTTAACCCTGTTTCAACCACTTAAAAGCCCTCCTTGAGTAACCCCCATCATGAAAACCATGAAGATATTACTTGTCATAAAATAAAATGATGTAAATGCAATTTTATATTATTGTTATATTCTATGAGAAACACAAATAAGAAAGAAATTAAAAATTAACTTTGAACATAACATGTGTAAAGTACACAGCATGCACGATATACAAGATTGAGCACACACATGAACAAACAACCATAGATTGAATACAATAACAAAACAATAGAATAACAACAATACAAGAAGCATGAATCTTGAAAGAAAATGAGCTTTTGTGTCCCACGTTTCAGAAAATTTTATAAGCCCTCTTCCATAAGCCCTCACCTCAAATAAGCCCCCATCCAAAACTGCAAGAAATAAGTAAGCCTTTGATAAGTTAATTTGGGAATTTATGGTATATTTTTCATTACTGGTGCACAGTGCTGAAGTTTGAAGTCCTGCTTGTCCTGCCTGAAAGGACTGAAACAGCTAAGAACTTGAAGTTCTCAAAAAATGACAAAAATATAGCTTTTAACCTGTAAATGGACTTTTTGATCAGCTAGCTAGTACTACCATAGCTGGCTCTTGCTCAAGGCAAGACCTGGTTAGTGTTGGATGAAACAGTGATTTTTTATTAAATGTTTCCTCTTTTAAGAACACTTAGTCTAAACTTCCACTCCATCTTGCCAAATAAGGCTGGGTGGCTGGCTTCCATGGAAATTAAAAAGAAAAGAAATATCTTAATTTCTAATATATCTTGGCCAGGCAAAATCAGTTTTCTCTGTCACTAACTAATATACATTTTGAACATGTATTTCAACTCACATGAAGTTTGTAGTAAGTAAAACCAATTTACCTGTGAATACATTTGTTGGCCTGGGATTAGTAGATTTTTTGAAACTACCTGAACTTGAACTGGATGATAAGCCCAAATCTGCTTTTGATATCAAATCATCAAGCATACTTTTTCCAGCTTCTTGTTTTGACTTTGCCCCTTTACTTGACATTTCCTTCAATTTTCGTTTCTGTTCCTCAAATTTCTGTCTCTTCAACAGCTCCTGGTTTTGGGCTGCATTATTCCCTGTATTTCCTATGTTTGATTGTGCTTGGTGATGCATGCCCTTTACAAAGAATCAAAAAATGTATTATTCAGTGAAACACTTATCATTACAAAGACAAGATTACTGTTAACACAAAGTACAAATAGATAGGGATTGCAGGAACCAATAGATCAGAGAGCAAGAGCAGGGCTGCACAGTAAAGCATTAATGTGTCAAACAATATACAAAACTAAGAAAGATGTGATCTAACAAATGTATTTTTGCTATGCACTTTGTACAGGAAGGAGCCATTCTGGTATGAAATGTAGCTCTATAACATTATATATGAGAAATTAAAAGATCTGGCATATATGATACCCAAATTTTGATTGAAAATAACACTTCTTATGATAAAAGAAAATTACTGACATTCTCACATTGCTTTTTATGTATACCATTGTCTCAAAATTAATTTATGAAAACAATAGATCACAGAGAAAAGAAGGTCAACAGTACTTCTGTCATTATAACTACTCAGATCAAATATAAAATTTACTAAAGATAAATAAGCAAAATACGCAGTGTTGTAAGAATGTAATAAATGTATGAGAGAGAATATAGTATTTGTCTATAATGGGACAGTTTAAATTTGACAATAACCTGTGTACTTTGAAATGCCATATGCTGTGATGGTGCTTGCCAGCCAAAATTTGATGGTGGAAAAGCTTGCTGATTTTGCCCAGGGTTCTGCCAAGCTTGAATAAATTGTTGGGGTTGACCTTGTATGTGAAGCTGTTGTTGTGGCTGTTGGTTTTGTTGTAAAGGCCATTGCCCACTACCAAATGCTTGAGATAAAATTCATTTTCTCAGCGACAGAGTTGATAGTTGCATATGATTTTTACAAAATCTGGTATTGATACTGACACAAAGCATTAAGGCTCAACAATAGAGTCTGTCTATCTTCTAAATATCAACTCAAACCTTTACCTGCTATAAAACTATACTAAAGCAATTATAGCAAGTGATAAAATTCTAACCAAAATATTTCAGAATTCAACCAAAAATAGTATTTTCAATGCTACCCATGTCCGTTGTTTTGCCAGAATTTTGAAAATTATAATGTCACTCCCTTTCTTGAAACATGCTGGCTAATAATGAGACAATGGTACATGAAGTCCTATATAGGGCGGGCCTATAGGGCATGCCTGCATATGAAGGAATAGGGTCGTAACTTCTCACTGCAAAATATGATGGCACTTTGTTAAGGGAAACATCATGCAAATAGTAATGGTTAATAGCTCAGTTCAAAAATGAAATAACAAAATACCTTGATTTGATCCAAAACCTTGGTTGAAACTCATTTTTCTTTCCACCATACACCAGCTGCAATATATGCCACAACAGGGATATTTTCCCTATAAAACTTCCTAAAACATGAAGAACTTAAAATCAGGCATGCCTGCCTGCACCAAGGGCAGGGGGCAAGTTTCCTACTGATGGCACATTATAAGCATTTTTTCACTAAAATAATTAAGTCCTTGGAAAGGGCAGGAGGGGCTGCTGCCCCCCCTGCCCCCCAGTGTAGGCATCCCTACTTAAAATAGACTTCACAAATGTTTTTCTTGTATCTAGATTTATTGTAAACAAAATACTCAAGTTGGAGAATGCACTATGTTAGGATCTCAAGCAAAACAGTAGAACATCATATTTCTCTGCACTGCTTCTGGTCAAAAGAGTCAACCTAGATAAATCTAGGATGAGTACAACTTCACAGAATGCTCTAGTTGCTATCGCTCTAGAATGACATCATTTTGCAGTCCAATATCTAAACCTTCCTTGAAAGTTGTGTGCATCTGGCATGATTCCCAGTACATAACACAGATGGTGTTTGGAATTGCAAATAATTAACTAGGAATCTAAGGCCCTGCTTCAAATGACTCAAAAACTTCATGAAAAAGCCAACTAAGCTTATCGCTAAGCCATATGACACATACAGAGACAATTATGTCTACATAAAGTAAGTTCAAAACCGCTGATAGTAAAAGTAACTCTAAATGCAGCCCAGAAATATGATTGTAAAAGGTTGAATAATTTCTGATATGGAAACATAATTAGTTTGAACGACTAGGTACGTTTCGAAATTCTATATTCCATCTAATCTAGTTCACGTATATTGCAAAACCGTACATACGAACTGGAGTTTACAAATATTGTACAACTATTGCAAAAAACGATGTTTATACATTCACAAATTCATTTCCTCTTAGACATTTACCTAATAAAATGCATTGGTTTCTATCAGCTATCCGTACTGCAATATAGAAAGATGCGATCAATTTTGCTTCAAATAAAACGTATTTACAATGATATTACCATACCTTCGGCAATCACTCTGGACCAAAGCCTTTTTAAAACATTCTCATGATTTAAAACATTCTTTTTAAAACATTCCCAGAAAAAGATAGCCTCGAAGTCACAAAAATGTCTCGTGTGTGTGAGTGTGTGGCAGTTGTTGTTGTTATAGGTAATTTGCATTGTTGCACTGAATATTTTTATAGTACCAGCCTACACCGTCTTACAAATGTTGTGTACTAGTGACAGATCGCAATGCAGAAGACCGTCTGCATTATAGGCTGTGGTGTGAGTGGTATTTTGTCGACAAAGCACTGCCTCGAAGGCGGTTTGTTGCCAACTTGCTATGAGGCAAGTACTAATATTGGTGGGCTCTGGAACGGCCTAAATGAGAAAGCCGTGCCAAAATGCACAGTTACGAACACAAGCAAGGAGCTTAGTTGCTTCAGTGATTTCCCGATGCCGGATGATTTTCCTAATTTTATGCATTCTAATAAACTGTTGGATTATTTCAAAAGCTACGTTGTAAAGCACAACTTGATGAAATACGTGCAACTGGGCTGTGAGGTTGTGAAACTGGACGTTTGCGAATCTCACTCAAATTGTCTATGTGCTGAATGTGTGAAATCTGCTGGAAAGTATTGGAAAATCACCGTAGAAGATAATGGTAATACAGTTGAAGGATACTACGATTTTTTAATGATTGCAGTAGGTTTTAACAGAGAACCGTTTATCTCGGAAGAAGTGAGAGAGGCATTAAAGGGATTTTCTGGGAAAGTGCTACATAGCTCAAAATATACGTCATGGGAGGAGTTTGAAAATCAGAACGTTCTCATTTGCGGACTTGGCAATTCAGGAGGTAGGGATTTTGATCTGTATCTAGTACAGGGTACATTTCATATTCTTGCACATTCAATATATCATCAACATAGTATTACTTCTCAGTAATGCTTCCAAATACTTCCAGATTGTACTTAGAAATAAGTCCGGTAGTAAACAAATATCAGTTCTTTTTCATCAAATTGACATTGGAAAAGTCCCTCCAACTAAATAAGTTGCAGGTGATGTTAACATCTAGACAAATCAATAAGTTTTTCATATTAAGTATGACTCATATAATATTAGCATTACTACTGATGGTCTTTGGGGAATAGAAATGTGAAAATTCCCTTGGCCCTCTGTCAATTTTAACCTTCATGCACAAAACAGTTTTAGGATAATGTTGATGTGGAATGTACAATGAACTATGTTGTCCAGATTGGGCATATAAAACGTTTTCATGTTATAGTCTTTCTTCACCAAAGCAATTCCTTGATCTTTGGAACAAACCCTCACATATGCAAAGGTAATAATTTTCAGTTTTTGTCTCTTTTCAGGTGACATTGCCTGTGAATTGAGTAGGCATGCAAACCAAGTTTATTTGTCAACAAAACATGGGAGCTATGTTATTAATCGGTTAAGATATTCAGGCTATCCATGGGATACAAAGTTACTGAAACGTGTGTCAAACCTGATTCCTGGTTGGCTTAAATCTGTCATCATTCCTGTGGTCTGCAATAATATATTTGATCATAAAACGTTTGGACTTGAGCCACTGGATATTGGTTCCCCATTGCCACCCATCCCTTTAGTCAGTGATGAAATTTGGACAAGAATTTCAACAGGCAGTCTCTTGATGAAAACAGATATACTTAAAACAAATGATCAGACTGTGTTCTTTTCGGATGGAAGCCAAGTAGAAGACATTGATACAATTATTCTCTGCACTGGATATAAGAGGCATTTTTCATTTCTCAAAGATCAAGATCTTCTTGGATTACAAGCAGAGGGGAGATTTCTTTCATTATATCAGTTTGTATTTCCAGTGAAGCATGCAGGAAGAGCTGCAATCATTGGAGAAACTGGAGTGCAAGGCTCAGTTTTCCCTGTCTATGAAATGCAATCAAGGTATGCAGTAGAAGTTTTTAAAGGGACTGTATGCCTGCCATCTATGAAGGAGATGGAAGACAATCTGCAGAAGAGATTTTTGCAATACAAGAAACTTGCCAAGTTTCAAAAGGAGCCACTCATTGTAAGACCCCACTTACACATTACTACAGTACATTTGGCAATGTTTTATTCATTTGTACTGCTGTTTCCCAATCAATTGTGTTTATTTTAGGACTTGTATCTATGTCCACTTTAATCATTATAAATCAATACTTCCCTTGGTTGGCCTGTTTCTTTGACCCATAGTCCACTAATCACCTCTCATATTCTTTGTTTTAGGTGAATTATATTTCATATCAGGATGAGCTTGCTGAAATTATTGGTGCCAAGCCTCCTCTATGGAAGTTTCTCTGGTCAGATCCAGTGCTTGCATGCAGTCTGTTCTTTGGACCATCCTGCCCTTATCAATATAGGCTGGTGGGACCAGGGTCATGGGATGGTGCCAGAGATGCAATTCTTACTGTAGAAAAGAGAATTTGGCATCCATTTCAAAAGAGGTCAAAGGAGCAGTCACCAAGACGATTTCTGTTCTATTTCTTTGCTGCACTATTTTGTCTTTTACTCTCCAGAATATTCATTTATTTATTGTTTTGAAAATTGGTCAGGATTTTGCTTGGGTAGAAATTCTATAGTGCTGGTTACTAGGATTGAATTATTTGAAAACATTTTTTTTGTAGAATTTTGACAGAGAATAATTTAATTTCAAGTTGTCTGTGATAATCTTTAGAATATAAAAGACTTTCAGTTTTCATGTATTATGTCATTTGACATAATGCATGAAAACAAATGTAGGCTGTATTAGGACATCAGAATCTTGAAGTATAGAATCCCTAGCGAACTGATTAGGGTGTGTTTTGACAACTTTACATCATATTCTGTGGCATTGGATTATGGGGTGGGAAGCATGCTTCTTCTTTAAGCAACTGGCTTTTGTTACTTTGAGAAGTGCACCTGTTTACCAAGAAGTTACAATGAGTGTCTAGTGATATGTAATTGCTGCTTTCTCTGTAAGTGTCTAACCATACTACCCCCAACGTATGGAACATGGTTAGCCATTACTAGAAAAAAGGACATGCATTTAGCTACAAGCTTTCCTAAGCAATTGCATTTCCTTGGTGGGGTAATAAAGTTGTGTCAACAGAACATCCTCCTATACGTACAGGTATTTCCCTATCATTGTTCAATGCAGTCTTGATTACATTGCAACATCATGTGCAATTGAGATTCAGGTTCTGACTGAAGTTTAGTTTTATAAAAAGCTTTTGCACTCTTTTTCATAGATAATGTAATTAATATATTCATATAAGTTTAATTTTGGCATAATGCTGGTTCGTATAATTTTTGTACCATTTAATATACATATTTGTAAGGTGATTTACTGAGAACTATTGTAGACTGTGGTTCATAGGCAGTAGAGGCAAAAATCAACATCCTGCTTTTTTCATTCTCTGATTTACATACTTTATCAAATGAGGTACAAACTAAAACTACTTGCAGCATTACAAAGGATACTTTGAAACATCACAGTCCCCAGTAATGACAAACAGAAACAGGCATCAAACACTTAAAGCTTCAAAATGCAGCAAATTCCACTTTCAGGAACTGCAGGAGACTTGATGAATAGATTGAGAAAGCTTCTAGAATCAGTTTTGAATGTGAGTTCTTTACAAGAGACCTGTTTCTAAAACGGTTTCATGAGATGATAACAAAGGTATCGTATTTCTTCAAAGAGCCCCCTGGATGCTCATTTGAAAGATAACCCTCGAGAGGGACACTCATTTGAGGGAGGCACTCATTCGAGGGGGTTGCTCACTGAAAAATCAGCAAATAAAATAATAGCATAACGACCGGATTCAAAGACTTCACTCAGCATAACTGTAAACCCAACTACTTTTATACTGAATGACTTTGACCATAACGAGTTGCAATAGCAACTATTAGACAACTAATGATAATATGTGTAGCACATATTGCACAAAACTAACAGAGTGATAACAAGAGGCAATGGGACTATAGGGTAATGGCATGAAGACATAACCTAAAGAAAATGCACTAATCATAAAACAACATGCAATGAAGAAGCAACATAATGAACTATTGTGCAGCAATAGAGATGGTGCAAACTCATTAGAAACAGAAGGGGGCGCTCATTTGATAAAAAATTTCTCAGGGAAGGCTCTCATTCGAGGGGAACGCTTTTTGAGGGGGGGGCGCTCTTCCAGGGAAGTACGCTAATGCAGAATACAATCGGCTACTAGTCTCGTATGGCTTCCAATTCAAATTTATTTTACTGTCACTTTCCACAAAGCACCAGATCTGCCCTAACTGCTTACTTCTATTAGGGCAGTGCCCCTGCCAGTATATAACAAGAGCAAGTCCCAATAGTATAGTCTTTCCAAGTGGCAAACTTGTAATTAACCCTAGTCTTTCCAAGTGGCAAATCTGTAACTAATAACTGTGTATCTCGTTGGACCATGACATGGGGCGTGTCATTGAGGCATTTGTGCCAAACTACTACAAAATACATGATTTTCAATACTACTACTCGGTTGTAACTCATTCTTCTCAGTGTCAAAAGACAAGAAGTACCAAAAGCTGTGTTGATTCCCGTGATAAAGAATAATTTGCAATTCTATGTATTCACTTGTACCGCAATTTTTACTAGAAGAGTGGCTTGAGTGGTTACGAAAATCAGAATCCTGAAGATCCCAGCCGTGCTACAGCATCAAGCCTGATTCACAATCAATGAAGTTGGCCGCTTTCCTGCTTCTTATGTGTTTTGAAACAAGTGAGAACCTACTTCGTAAGCTATCATCCCCGACATCACTACCTTGCCAGTCAATA
This sequence comes from Mastigias papua, assembly GCA_964019165.1. Taxonomy (NCBI): domain Eukaryota; kingdom Metazoa; phylum Cnidaria; class Scyphozoa; order Rhizostomeae; family Mastigiidae; genus Mastigias; species Mastigias papua. The sequence goes on from OZ025273.1 coordinate 9,384,811, forward strand.
AGAAACGATTTCTATTTGAAAAAACATTACGTCCTCGACGTCGCAGATTCTTACGCAAATTACGATAAGTGTGAACCAGGCTTTACTCGGCCATATCAATTTTAATCTATTGCAGCACTTGATGAGACACCATCCTACATTCTGGAATCTGCAAAAGGATATTTTGATAAAAACAGCTTTTTGCCTCCAGGCAAATAAAAACCAATCATGAAGAATTCCAGCAAGTGAGATAGACTTCTCTCCATTCATCAAGATGTCAGCCCTTTTGACATTTCAGTTAACTTCCCTTCTCATTTTGCCATTCGTAAATTCACAACTCTTCGACAGAAACAAACACAAATGTATAGGAAGCATACAAATCATCGTTCCTCAAATGGTGATCACAATGTGACACGGAATTTTCTTCCTTAACTCAACTACTTTATCAACAAGCAAGGCTGGGCATACCTCACAAACTCAGTGATATGCAGATAACGAAAGATGTAATCGCCACGATAGATAAGTAAGAAAACCTTGTCAATGGTGTGGAGTATTGACCAAAGATAAATATTTGATTGATACTACTACTCTAAAGCGCATTCCCCTAATCTAACAACAGTCAAAATTAGGAATAAGATAACCTAAAATTGCTACGTTGTACTTCCCGCTAAGGATTCTAGCTCCGTGTTTCATTACCAACTACAAAATTAGTTGAAAAGCAAAAGCTATACCAAAAATATAAGGCACTACATCCCCATAAATAGCACGTCTCAATACTTTTAGCAGAGATCTTATTTATTGCATAGTTTACCTTTCAGTTAATTTGGTCATTGCCCCCTCTCAGCTCTACGTCAATTGCCCGCATCCTAGCTAACAGATCATCCCAGCTTGCATACGCCCCCTCAAGCCACCGGTTTGAAGCAGTTGGATCGTATGGAGTCCGGCCATGCAAGATTCGTTGGTTATTGAAGCAAAGTATGTCTCCTTCTTGTAGCTGGTATTCCATCAAATATTTGGGGTCGTACATCATTTTCTGGAAAATCCCTGCTGCTTGGTAAAGGCTCTTTGTCTCTTTGGCAGGCGAGTTCATGTAGGCCGCACGGGATGGGTAATTATGACTGATCCTGTTAATCTCTCCGAACTCATTGACCCTGTGACAAGGAACAAATTAGAATTATGCTTATATCATCAGATGCAATTCATTTAGATGTAGCGTCATCTCCTTCGATCCATTAATACATCAATACATCAAGTCCAGTGTCATGATGGGCTGCTGCAAAAGTTGGATCTCTTTGTGAGAACAATTCTGCATTGAATAGGGATTGCTACTGAAGAAGTAAGCTCGAAATCGTGTTTTCATAAAGGAAATCCACCATAAATAACAACCAATACTCTTGCAAACTCTATGCATTTGAATGGTCTTCCTGTTGAACAACATTCCAAAGTCAATCGGATAATATGTATACACTCTAGAGTAACGACTAGATCCCACATACGATTCCGTACATTAGGTAGTATCTGTTAGAGAGGACACTAAGGGCAGAACCAGAACAGTACCACTAGAACCTATCACATGCAAGGTTGATGAACATATCATCTACTAATAAATCATCTATCATCTGGAGTGTTTTGATATCTCTCTTTTATCTAAGCGTGGGTTTAACAATAAAAATAATGACAAAGGCATTTATCCTTACGGCTCAAAGGAACATCACAGTTAAAATAAGTCTTGAAATAAGTATAATTATAATCTACCCTCGAAAAAGTCTAAGCAATCCGCTACCTGAAATGTACCCGTATATGACATTTTATTACAAGGATTTATTTATTCAGATATTTATTTATTTATCTATTTATTGATTGTTTATTTATGTACTACTTCTTTAAAGTTGACAAAGCAATATACATGTATATACTTAGCTAATAAGCAAATTAAAGTCAACAAAATAGATAAAAAGTTAATATACAAATGTCTTTTTACGAATTGGAGAGAAAATAGACAAAAACCTAAAAGACTTACAAAACCTTAAGTTTTCAATAAAAACCTTGAACAATCTGAAATGCAATTATTTCCATTCCATGATATTGTTTTCTGCTTGAATTTAGGTAGTGTGTTGAAATGTTTAATTTCCTTCCGTAATGAAAACCATAAACGATGACCTATGTACTGAATATTTCGCAGAGGCACTAAAAAAAGGTAGTCCCCAGCCGTCACAAGCTTCCTTCCTTGTCTTTCATTAGCAGACTAATTCAAACGAAAATACAATCAATCTTTTTCTAGAAAATGTTTAGCAGAACTTAAAAAGAACGAGCGCACATGCATAAAGCAAATAGCATGACCAACTCTTCAATATGCAGCAACAGTATGGTATCCTCTGCCTCGTCAAACGAATCAAGCGAAGATGTAGAGAATACAAAGGAGAGTACATAGATTTTCAAGAGGAGATACTGACTGGCATTCTAGCATCGATTCAGTATGCTAAAAGAACTGAAACGATCAACTCCGCAAGACAAATCACTGATCTCAAAAACGCTATACAGCAATGTACTTCATAAAGCAGTGAATGACATTCTGAAGCTCTAGAGGGCACGTGGTATGTTAAAGGATAGCTATCAAATAGGCCAACAGAACTCTGGACAAAATATGATCTCTTTCAATATTGAGAGCAAAACTTTTGCTTCCTGGCTAGCAAGACTACTAAATCACAGGAAGAATGACAGTGGGTATTTGCTCCATTACATACACTCGAATCATGAATAACACGTTACACGTATGTATTTTTTCTAAGACAGCAGTACTCGACGACTCAATAAATTAAGAAACTTCGTTCAGTACTGGATTTTTGAAACCTACGACAGTTGATAACTCATATACCTTTGAAATTCTAATATTCACGCAATACCATAATCGCTTTTACTTAATTTCCGTACCTTTTTGTAGTGACCTATGCATTGGAATCTTAATACAGTCTTACATCTTTTAATGCCTGTCTGTCTACATAACACTTTAGTGTCACGCCAGCTAGGACATTCTTGCATAGAAAGTCTTTAGAAAGTTTCAGTACTGAAATCATGAAGAAGCTAAGATAGTTTCAGTACTAGGGGAAACAAACCTTGTAAGCAAATGTGTATTGCGACTACTATGCAGCATTATGGAAATATTAAAACTTGTTCCATATACTAAACATCCGACCTCTGGAGCAACAACGTTTGTGAAAGAACTAAAAGACAATAACTATAAATCTCTGTGTCATAAGAGACCATGGCGATGAGCAGTACTTACCCGATTGGGGTCGTGCTATTTTGAAGAATGAATTTGCCGAACATGTCGTCACCTTTCTGCTGAAACATAAATTTTAGGGTGGAAAGAACCTTGAAAGCCTCAAAGTTTTGATCCCTCAAATCCGTGGCAACTTTGAATCCATCAACAAGTTGATTTACTCCTTGATTCTTTGGACAACCAATGATACAGTGAAGAAATTGGATCTACCGATAAAAACAACAAATATTGTAGAGCAATACTAGTTTGCAGGGGACCTTTACTTTGGGAATGGCGAGACATTAACATTTGAAAGAAAGTATTCTAGCCGACAAATACGCCTCAACTCCACTTGGCACACTTTTTTCTGTTTTTGGAATTTGCTTCAAATAAAGTTAACAGATCATAAGTATTGGCACAGTTATTCCTGCTTGATAGTTCCAATAAGAACATTGAGCAAGAGCTTACTGAGGCTTCCACTCGTAATGTTATGTCCACAATAAGTCTTGATACGCCTACCCCTGGATGGTAGTTCAATAAAGTTGAGTAAGATTTTGTCGAATTCTCCAATCTTAATGTTATATCTACAATTAATTACACCCCTACCCCTGGAGTTGAATAAGAGCTGTTATATGTTATGCTCACAATAGGTACCTAAACACTTACCCCTGGTTGGTAGTTGTAATATGGCTGGTCTGTGTGCAATGCCAAATATCCAGAGGTATACGCAAGGTTGTTGCCACCTGGTTTCTCTTTTACCGTAAAAATGTCCCTGTTTTCATTGCAAGGTAAAACATTTCCATCATTATATGGCAGCAAGAATACAAATCATTATTTCATGGTGTCACGAGTTCCCAGTACCTTCTACATTCTCTAGGAAATCGTTTAAATGAAATATGGCAATCGTATCGCAGACAATCTGACAAAATACAGCATTTTGAATTATCTCTGTGTTCAGACGCAGATATAAGATGTTTTAAGAAAATATGAAGTTAAATACTCTTAAAGGTCTGCTTGCTAGCTGCGGTTTTGCACCAGTACAGTTGATGGAGTGGAGTAAAGAACGTACATATGAGTCTCTTTAATGTGCTTGCTAATAAACAATTTATTGACTTGGAAAAGCGACCAAAGTTAACTAAAGGACTTGAATGTATATGAACCCAATTTCAATGCACTGAATCAATACAGATCAACAAATTATATGTGAAGCGTTGAAACATAAATGTACATTGATCTGAAGAAACAATAGCCTCTACAAGGCTCTTCGAAAGCTTGACTAACGTTAACTTCTGACGAAAAAACCTTGGTTTACAACCATTAAACGCAATTAAACGGCGTGCACTAGCTCTCCAAAGCATGCACACGTTCTCTAAAGCATCACCAATAGTGATTTACACAATACTGTTCTTAGAAAGCCATAGCACAATACATCAATATGTATGTATCCGTCATTGTGCCGTAATAAGCCGTAAAGATACACTTCAGGCCTTGTACACTTGCCAAGAGAATGATGACACACTTCTGTAGACTTTACACATGTATTTCATGTAAGCGTGGAAACGATATTACTATAGTACAAAAAATGAGAAATTTTGAAGATAGTAACAACAAAGTTAAAAAACATTCCCCAATTTCATCAAAGAAGAAAATCCAAACACACCAATATACTTACCCATACATCGTGTTATATAGGGAGCCAAAAGCTCGCTTGGCGAGAACTCTCAGCTGGTCTGGTTTCCTTGCCGCATCTTGTAGCACACTGATTCCTTCGGTTGTCAAAATCTTCATCCATTCTAATAAGTAGCTATCACTTTCCATCAATTTTGCAAAATTGAAGAATTTTAAATTTGCACTATGCTCAGAGCCCCAAAGTATGTGCTCTAAATCCCCAACGGTACCTGGCCTTGGCTCGGCGAATACTCTTTTACGGAGCCAATCTAATTTGAATTTACTCAAGTGGCCTGACTTCCACTGCACAACAATCTCATCTTGATAGAGCTCTGCCGTATCAATGCCTTGTTGTGCTTCTCTCAAAACGTCTGGCAACAAAGTGAGACTCTGCGTGGCAGGTTCATAAAAACAAGATGGACATTGGCAATTATCCCTGAGAAATTCATATGGGACATCAGAATGCCTGCCATCGCTCCAGTGCATTTCAATATTGCCACTTTCATTATCAACTTTAATTTCCGAAAAGCATCGGATGAAAAGTGCCTTGATGCTCTTGCTAGCCAACTCATGTCGACGAATCTTGGGTACAATCTGTCGATGAGTGGCCAAGGAGAACTTTCGAGCTAATGAGGTCAGCATTTCGTATTCCGTAGAAAACTCCCTGCAGTTTGAAACTCCGCAATAAGTTTACTTTTGCAATGAAGTATAACTTAACACTTGTATCCTAAAGGCAACGGAAGTAGCTAAGGTATTAAGAAGAACACAACAGTGCCTTCGAGAAGGGGTGGTCTCTAAGGGGGTTGGGGCCCCCTGGTTAACATTGGTGACCATTTTGGGGAAAGCGAAGCCCTCCGAATGAGATAGGTTGCGTTGGTGTTATATCTCCATGTTCTCCCATTGTCCATTACAAATTCAAAACGAGTTGCTGTCAAAGATCCTGGTGTGCAGTGTAAGTCACCTGTCATTTTTCTTATTCCAAGGATCTCCTCAGGTTGTGGGCTATTGCTTATATGTCCTATCTTCTGTCACCTCATTTAGGGATCGGTCATTACTTATGGCTTGGGTGGGGGCTGGAGAGAAAGTATTGTGTTCTCAAAAAATCTTACCCCCTATTTGCTTCATTCAAATTTTCATTACCCCACTGAAGGAAAACAGTGAAACAAGGCTGCATATACGTATAAATATGGTATATGTTCCTACACTACCCCTGTGCCCAAACATTATTCTACTACTCCGCCTAAAATAGCTTATTTTTTTCAGTTACCCCACCATTTTCTCATCAGTCCCCACCCCGGTCATAAATAATGAACGCTCCCTTAGCTGAATACCTTGACTCAGAAAACTTCATTAAAGGAAGAGTAGAGAACTGTATTTTTCGTCAACGCTAAGAAATCGTTCAGTCCTAGAACCGAAAAGTTGATGTGCCGACAAATACAAAATAGCGTAAGTGCCGACAAAATTGCGTACTACTTTGCTTTGGCCGACATGCCCAATTTGTACTTCATTGCAAGATTGATGGAGCAGCTAGAATGTGCACATACCAAGAGGTGCGACTTTCCCAATAAAACTATTGCATTTTCCAGCGGCGTCAGCCGTAACTGGGGGGCGGTCGAGAAAATTGGAGACCTGGTGGTCAAATCCTTTCAATTTCAGGGAAACACTGGTTTGAAATATAATTACATAATTTTCCAATTGGAATATATGAGGATGAAAATTCACCAATTATTATGACCGCTCACTGTAGTTTCACGAGGGAGCTTCACGCAGAAAAAGATCGAAAATCAATGAGCATTTGATGCCAACTATTGTTTTAGCTATGTACACTCCTGATTTTAAAAAGAACAGTTTTATAAGAACACGAGCTTCAATACTAGTGGGAAATTAAGAACAATTAAGAACACGCTGAAGCTGAAGCACTGTCGTAAAATGATTTGAAACTGATACAAAACTTGTTAACCTCTACAATGTTTTCCAAAAGCCCCTGAAACACATCCTAATCATTAGTGTGTAAAAATCCGTAAGTGTACCAAGATTTTTGGGAAGGATTATATATCTGTCACCAGTCTTGTGAAAACAAAAAGAGCTCATTTTCTCAATTTGACTCTTCAAGTAAACAATAGTGAATAGGTGCTAATTGGCCTATCATAGGGCCAAATAGACCCATTATTCATCATATCACGCGTATACCCATCTAGCTATATATTTCAGTTCACCTTTCGGTCGTTATTCGACGCTTCATACTCAGACGAGTGTCAGACAGAAAAACAAGCTTTTCAGTATGCTTAAAGAATGTTCCTGCTTTTTGTGGTCTAGTCAAGTTCTGTAGTACCAACAGACCCTTCATACCAACTAACTATATAGACAACTATATACCTCAATCTTGGCCATAGAATCACATGAGTTGAAGCTTTTGTACTTGGAATGATGTTGCCCTCCGCCCTTTTGAGAGCTTTGAGCATATTTTTGGGTCATCAACAGTCTCTCCTGATAGTCGCTAGGCTGTTTCCATTAAAATTCTTCGGTCGTTGATGGTCTTTTGTTAGTCGTTGCGGGTCGCTGAGATAGAAATGAGCTCTTTCTCAGCGATCCTCAACGGCTCAGTCGATAAAGGATATTACATTCCTGGAGACATACCATCAATAACCCTGTCTGTTAGATATCTATGTTAGGTTATTTTCTCGCACTTTCACTTTTCTGAGAAAAGTATATTTGTGGTTGATTCTTTCCAGATACTGTATGTTGATTCTTTCAATGCAACTCCACTAGGAAACTTCCTGCTAGATGACTTATAATTGTTAAACCTGGCTCTAAATGATGTAAACGTGCTACCAACATACTGCTTACCACATACCTTACAGCCTAATAAATACACTACCCCTGAAAAATCGCAATTAAAGTCACTATTTATATCATACCCCCTACCTGAAACATTACATCTAAAACTGCTACCCTCTGACATATAACTGCAAACTTGACATCGCGATTTACCATACCTAAAACAACCCCTAACTCCTATATATATATATATATATATATATATATATATATATATATATATATATATATATATATATATATATATATATATATATATATATATATATATATATATATATATATATATATATTACCTATTTATTACGGGAAGTTTCTAGTCATCTAGAACCATAGTAAAGCGATCATTACAAACAGTCAAACAGAACAACAGTATGCTAGATGTAGTTTGCGTATGAACAAAAACAAGGAGTCAAATGAGAAGAAATAATAATCGCTACCACACGCTATAATTCTCTACATAGTTGCAAGTCTTTAGTGAAGAATCATTGTATGTTGAATACACAACGATGGAAAACCCATAGTCAAGTAGGGTTTATTTATAGCAAGCAAATAAGGCACAAAGGCGTATGCTGTGGAGTTTAGATGACAGATGTGTACGAATTGTACGAATCATCAGAGCCATCCACTTGTAGTCAGCGATTCAGGGGCTTAAAGAGAGAACGCTATTGATTACAGGCCCCCAAACAACCTCAAGAAGGGTATCAAATTTGTAATGAAATATACACTCACATATGTTTATGAGGATGATGAACCAGCTATAACTTTATGTGTACCAAGATGTCTCTAGTCTTTTGATTTTGTTTGAAAACTATTATTGGTTTCTCTTGGCTAATTGGGCGTTGTGTGGTATTTTCCACACCCGTACTCTAATGTTGATTTAATAGGCCCAATTGATTTTGTGTCCATATTAGATAGTGTGACAAAAGGTAAAATTTTGCTGTTTGGTGTCTCTTTTTCAGTTAGTAGAGCAGTCTGTGACTGGGTACATATTTTGGATAATATCGATTGTATGAGGGCTGGATCGTAACCCATAGTAACTAGAGTATTAGATAACTTTTTGAGATGAGAATCAAGTTTGGTGGTGGATAAGACGAAGTCTTTTTGCTAATGAAAATATTGCAGGTTACGCCCAGAAAAGGTGGTTGATTCTTCATTGTGCATACGTACTTCCATGTGTCAACCCCTCTCCCCCTTGTACGCAATCGTATGCCTTTGCTTGAGCCTTCCCCCTTCGTGCGTACGTACTTACTAATTGAATGACCTCAAGTGTAGAATGCGTTAAAATGAAATACCATAGGGTCTCATCACTAAGAGTATCTATCTTGGAAATCAAGCCTATCAGTTCCTTATAGAGAATGAGAATAATAGACTAGATAGTTTACCGAGTTGAGAAGCTACACACGTTTTTTCTAAGAATACCTGATTTTTCGCTGAGCCTCAATATTCTTAAAATTTCTGTATTTTGAGCCTAAGAATGTTCTTAGAATATTCTCAAAGTTTTAGCCATTTTGAGCATTAGTACCCGTATTGAGTAAACTATATTCATATATGAAAAGGTGTGTAACTCCCCAAAGAGTTGCTTAGCCTCATCGTAGCATGATGATTCCCATAGAGTTAAATAAAACTCGCACTTGTTTTACATTCGAAAGAAACTCAAATAACCAAAAAGTCTAAGCTTTGATGAAGCTTCAGCCTTGCGTTATTCTAAAATTATTATCAAATTTCAGCGATGGTGAGCCTTGATATTCTTGTAGGCTATATTCTTATTTCATTTGAGATATCTACTCCTATGTTACATACATAGATATCTTAGTAGAAGCAACAGGGTTTGGAAGAAATGAAAAGTGAAAGTGCGAGAAAATAACCTAACATAGATATCTAACAGACATATACTTTTCTGTAAGTAGACGTTTCGATTAAAATCTTCATCAGTACTGATCTTCATCAGATCTTTCTATGCAATTTATATATGTTGTGGATGCGACGTAGGATCAGTTTGTTTATATATATATATATATATTTGTTTATATATATATATATATATATTTGTTTATATATATATATATATATATATATATATATATATATATATATATATATATATATATATATATATATATATATATATATATATATATATATATATATATATATATATATATATATATATATATATATATATATATATATATATATATCAGTACCGGTGAAGTAGTACAGTAGGACAGAGTACTGATGAAGATAATATATCGAAACGTTTACAACAGAAGAAAGTATATTTCTGAATTCTCTCTCTCTCTCTCTCTCTCTCTCTCTATATATATATATATATATATATATATATAAAACCAACACAGTCTAAGACTGATCGTAACACAGCTCTCCGCGACCCTGTCCGGCGGGAAAGTAGCGTAGGTTTGGCTATACGCAATTTCAACTGCCCGGATTGTTAGCATCCGCCACCGCCTTACTCCTTAAGCTGACAGTAACAGGATTACTTAGAATTATTCACGAAATAGAGGCAAATTGCCTACCCTTTGCCCACAATTACCTATATCCTATTCCAAGCCATGACCCAAACCGTAAAACTTTGTGGCATTAACCTAGGCCATGCTCACATAAACACGCTGTAAAGACAACACAAATAAAACAAAATGTAGTATCAGCTGAATTCAAAAGCAAACACAGCAACAAAGATACGACTTGTTACCTGGCTAGCCAAATGAAGCGACACACGACGGCAGTGCTAGACAAAGTGAGACCGATACAAGCTACCCCTAATGGCTTGTTTATGCGACCATCCCCACACAGGATGCAATATACAAGTATTGCTGGGTGCGTCATGCTTCACGATCAACATCATAGTCGTGCAATCAAGCATGCCTTTTAGTGTAAGCCAAAAACAGACCAAAGAGTAAGCCTGAAGCAAGTTTTGTAAGGGGGTGAGGGCATTTTGTAATATACTAACCATTAGGGAATAGTCCCCAGTAGGCCTAATGCTTCCCCACTAGCAACTGGCAAAATTTAAGAAATCTCCTCTCCCAGTTCTTTGGACATTCCCCGGTTGTTTGGGCCCGTTTAAAACCTTTCTCAAGCAAACAATGGAACTCATTAAGGCACGACCCCACCAAAAAACCAGTAACTTTAACAGTTTATGAGTTTATGGAACAGATTTACCTACTGGTTGGGGACACTACAGTCACAGAGCATACGTGGGCCTATTACGAAATTCAGCCGCGTTACGGACAGACAATCGATACTTGGAAGGCCCAGCAAAAATGAACCAAGCATTGCTTTACATTGAACTTTCTCTCCATTATCTTTGGTTAGGAGTACTCAAAACACTAACTTGTGGATTGTTAGATGTAAAAAGCAAAAATCAGCAGGCGAAATAAGATCTGTTACGGACGGACATAGACCAACACATTTTGTAATAGCTCCAAATGCTCTATATATTATATTTCATATATTTAGCAAAGGAGGAGGATAGCCCTTCAGCACAGGTGCTGAATTTCAAGGGGCCCTCCCATAAAATAAAATTATCGAACAAAATAAAGTGAACTACTATATTCAAAAATCCTACTAAAATTAACTAAGAAAACAAAAAAAAGAAGTGTCTGTTCAAGTCTAAATATTTTGTTTAGATACATTCAGGGGGGTGCTTGCTTTGACTTAGTTGAGAAGGCTATTCCGTAACTTAGCACCTCTATAAGAGAAACATTTTTGTCCATTTCTTGTTCTTTTCAATGGTGGTCTCAAATCTGTTTCAGTGTTACGGTGGCTATGATAGGAGAAAGATGAATTTTTAGGAAAGAAGTCACACAGGTATTGTGGTACCAACCCATTTAGAGATTTGTAGATCATTATTTCAGACTCAATTTTGGTTAGTTCATTAATCATCTTCCAGCCAAGTTCTTCCAAAAGCTTCTTGCTAGGAGTATCATAGCTGCTATTTGTAGCTATTCTGGCAGCTCTGGTAAAAAATAAATGCAAGGATTTGGAAAGCAGTTTGCCTTCTGCACGATTTGACAGAAAAACGTGTATGATGAAAGGAAGGAGGATACACTTTTCAGAAGAGTAATGGCAAAGCAGAATGAGTTTTTGACTCTGTGCAAAGATTACGTTTACCCGTGAGATTGGTGGTAAACAGTATAATTAAATCGACAATGAAACTAACACATGATCGAGCAAGGACTCTGCAAAAGTTGCATGTTGGGACTTGTAACAAAATGAATCAACACAACGAAGGGAAGCGATAAACTGGGAAAGATCATTATTGAAAGAGTGGCAGATGTATCAACAGTGGAATATTATCTTATTGCTATGCAAGGTGGGAGTGATCTTTATCATTTGTTGGCAGACCCACCGAGAGGGGGCAGGAGGGGCATTTTAGTATAAGGATATTGCCTATACGAGCATTAATGCTTAAAATGGCGAAGATTTAAGAATAATTTAAGAATAATTTAAGAATAATTTAAGAATAGTCTTAAGCTTAAAATAAAATAAATTTTAAGAATATTGAGGCTCAGCGAAAAATGAAGTATGCTTATACAAAAAGTGTACACAGTATCAAAGCCATGGTAAATCGGCCACACACCATTTAATTCTAATGAGATGCAAAAACAAGACAAGAGAAACAGCAAAGCGCAAAGGATGTCTACATGCACGTTTTTTTTTATAAAAAAAATCCTTACTCAGCAAGTAGTAGTAAAAGTTTCTAGATTTTCGGCCACAATTTAGTTCTAAAAGTTTCTTTAAAGCTTTCTTTATTTACTGAAATATTTAAAGTAGCAAAGAAAACAGACCATAGAATATTGTTTGTCGTAGTACTCAAAGGTGGATACTTGCTAATATGTGGAGGGGTTGTGAAAGATGGCACAGAAATTTTTAAAGCTTCTTAGCCAGGGACGTAGGACGCATCCAAAAAGTGGGGAGGCCAAGTCCTAAAAAGGGCACATTACTACGCCCATTTTGGGCTTCAAAGGGGCACTTTTGCATAGTTTGCTAAAAAGTGGGGGCCATGGCCCCTCTGGCCCCCCCGGTTCCTACGTCCCTGTTCTTAGCTCTGTCCTTGTAGTTTTAAAAGTTTCTTAACATGTGCGATATGAGGCCTCTTTCAGCTATTGCAAATAACAGGGAGTCTACGTGATGCTTGAGGGAAAGTATGAAGTTCGACAAAGCTACGGCTTTTAGCTGCTGACCGGAGAGAAGAATGCATTTGTTGAAGATAGTGATGTCCAGTTCACCCGGGTATCTTTCGTACAATAACAAAAGCGAAACTTTTCTCGAAAACAACAACGCCTGGTGGTATAGTTTCGCAGAAAATTTTTACATCAGCATGAGTTTGCTTGTTTTTATTAAACTATTATGTTTTAATGGACAACCTGCCAGTTTGGTAAAGAAAACCTCGCAAAGTTTTAAATAATAACATTGAGGAATAGCTTAATGCTGTAAAAATCGAATATCGAAAGTTGCCTTGATTTTCATGCAAGGTTTAAAGAGAACGACACCCAAGTCCAGGAGCGCAACCAGGAATTTATTAGGCCAGGGGTCTAATCAACAAGAAGGGCACACCATATATTTTCTAAAGAGAATTTATCTTGAAATCATATTTTTCAACTTTGTAAACAAAAGAAATCGTACGGTTTCAGGATTTTATTACCTTCACGAGTAGCAAAGATTATGAACAGGCCTATTTAACAAAAATATAACAAACAACTTCAAAGTTCTCCAAGAAAGATCCGTTTTATTTTTTCAGGGAAAGGGCGGGGGTCTAGACCCTCATGACCCACCCCATAGTTGGGCGCCTGCGGTTGGTCCTCTGGCTCCTACTTCACCGTGCTTTTAGACAGTCTTCATTTTCTGCATTTATTACCGATTCATAATTGGCTCGTTCTATCGCACTTTATTCCCGCACTCAGATACAGAGCTTAGCTTTTCAATGAACATAAATTCTAAATCTGATCATTCTGATGATCTCAAAAAGCTAATGAGGATAAAAAGCATTTCTTCCTGCATTGTCTACAGAATCACGCCCTTCATTTAAATCTCTTTGACCAGATCTCAGACATCCCCGGAATTGATCTCACCTACTTCAATGAAAGTTCCTTGTGCAATCTTCTTCTTTATGGAAATCCCTCTTGTAATGAGATACATAATAGTATTATTATTGAGTCCACAATTACCTATATAATTGCCACAGGAAGGTTTAATGTGAGGTGAATGGAACTGGAAACAGCAGCAGCTTCCTAATTAATTTAATTTTCCTTTGATTTCTATTCTTGGGTTTGTCTCGGGATAGATGGTGATAGAGTAATTTTGAATTTTCTGATTTTTGACTCCCATCACTCTTATCGATTGCTGAGCTTTCACTCTCCCTTAAGGGTGGGATTTCAGCATCTATCTTGAGGCACTCCCTAGATCATTACTTTAGTTCTGTTTGTGTAATTGCATATTGTACTTGACACCCATAGTCAGAATTCGGTGACCCTGTGTCTCTTTTGGCCATGGGTGGCATAAATGCTTGTATATCTTATTGTGTTTAGTTTTAATAATTTGTATAAAAAAATTTTGATCATTGTATTCCACCATCTCACATCCAAGCTTCTGGAATCTTGTATGTTGAAAATCATTCTATCCAGCATTACCTATATTTCTGATTCTACATCATTCGAGAGAATTCAGTATAATTACACAATACCTAATCATAACAATTAACGTAATTCCAGCATTGATCATTATGGAATGGCATTCTAGAAAGCAATCCATATTCATTTGTAACAGTAAGTACTCAGAGTAAACGTCACAAATTGCACTGGGTGGTTTTCAATCTAACATTGGATGGCCTAGAATCTTGTATTGGATGGCCTAGAATCTTGTATTGGATGGTTTGGAACTTCGCGGAGGATGCCATAGGAAATTAAGATTTATATTGAATAGAATATGCTAGCCATTGAAACGAAATTTCTTCGTTGCAGGGTTAGGTTTACTCCTTGCCAGCCATCTAAAGAGACGATCAGTTCAAGTAAAAGTTTTATTCGTAATCTAGGGCATCAGGTGTGAGAAAAGTAGGTCACTGTTATGGTTTGCTAGCATTTGTAGCATTACTTTATTGCCTTATTTGTGGTTTTCTTTTGGCTTGACCTTTTGAAAATGAGCTCTGCTGAACGGCTACCCGGTAAATATGAAATATAAAATATGAGAAATGAAATATGAGAGGTTTGGCTCCTTGGCTATTCTAAACTCTAGTGTAGGTAAAATTAAAGGTAAAGGTGAGTCCCATGTACGATTCCGTACGTTAGGGGAGTGCCCGTTAGAGGGGACACTTATCCTGAGCCGTCGACATAGTGAGGTAGGGTGGCTAGGTCCTTTCCTCGCCGCCTTTAACTTCCCCAGTGTTGCCACCAGGAACCCATTTGCTGCTGGATGGACAGTGAGCGAGCACCCCATCTACGATCCGAGGGTTCGTGCTCGAACCATCGATGTTCCGCTCAGCAGTCAAGCACTCTAACTACTTGGCCACACGCCTATGAACTCTAGAGTAAGTACGTTATTAAACTGTTCAAAGTGGAGATTAGATGACCTTGTTTCTTTTGCACCAGGATTCACAGAAGACAGGTCTGTCATGGCAACCAAGCTGTTCCTTCTGCTTTTCGTCCCCAGACTCTTTGTCTGCTGTCTGTTTACCACATTGGCCTAGCATATTTAACTTGCCAGCAGACCTGTGCCGTAAGCATCGATTAAGCGTGTAGGATTTCGCATTACGATTGACAAGATCCGAATCGTATTATACTGAAGGGTGTTATGCACCATGGAAGACGATGCAAAATTTTTGAAAAGGTTGTAGTGTATTCTGTTGTGGGTAATTGTTTATATGTAGGTAAAAACATTGAAACTGAAGTTTTCGTTCTACAGCATAATACATCAAATACAAGAGACGAGTAGTTGTAAAGTTAAATTTTGTTCCATAGGAGAGTTAAAGGTCGCTCTATTGATGTACACCCAACAGAAAACGCTATTGTTGTACATTATGAGCTGGAGGCAACAATCATTGATGGAGTAGGAGATGCTATGCTTGGAGAAAGACAAGCAAAGCAAAAAGTGTATGTTCCTTTGTCATTAGCTGACTTCCTTTCAACCTATAACTTTCTAGTTTAGAGCAAAGTGCTATGCTTTGTTTGAAATGATAAATGTTGAGTAAACAGGTACAGCTTTTTCGTTGACTCATCTTACTTCCAGAGCTAACTCCATGCACATCCCATTATAGTTCGTCTGGCTTTGGTCAACATCTGTCTTTGTTTACGTAATAACCTGTTATTCAATTTTTTGTGTGTGTATGTGGGGGGGGGGGGCTGTCTCGCCATTTTTTATCTACTTAGAGGGCTTCTCCATTTACAATAAATCTTACTACAATCATGCAAAGTATCTGTCATATTCATTTTTAGTTTTTTCTGATTAGGTGTAAATGCTTTTCTGTAATCTCAGTTGTAGAATATTAATGTTGAATTGTATCTAGGACTGATTGAAAATGAATGAAACTCAGCTGAAACTGAAGCACAACTTTCAGTTGAATGATATTAGTTTATTCTTCTTGCAATCAACTATATCAAGAAAGATACAGGGATTCTTGTGAGCAAGATGTCCAGAGAATCTGAAATGGTTATGTTGTAGTTCAGATATGATACAGTATTCCTTCAGTTTCATTTTGCTTTTATGAAGATATGTATTGGATCAAGACCTTTATTCTACATTTAAGCAAATTTTTGTACCAAGTAAACAATTTCTTGTCTTCAGGACAGCTTATCAAAGCTGCTCTATCGGCTAACTATGCATCATTTACTTTTTGCACTTTAGGATACGATTAAAGAGTTTAAATTCAAATACAGACATAGCTGCTTTAGCTAATGAGATTGTTGAAAAGTGCAAGCTTATCCACCCAAGTAAACTCCCTGAAGTAGAGCAGTTATTGTATTATTTGCAAAAGAGATCAGGAAAACAAAATAACAATACAGGAGAAGGTATGAAATGTTTACTAATTGAATGCCCTTTTGTAGCAGGTATTGTGTTGTTATGAGAATAAATGCAAAAGCAGATTTCCTTAGGTTAGTAAAGGCCTAAACATCAGATATGTATGTTGCAGGTGTTGATATATAACTTGGCTTTCTATCTTGGCATAATGTATAAAGCACAAATTGGTTTGCAATGATGAGTTTAATGATCTTGTGAAAACAGTTTTTAACACCTCCATTTGTAGTCAAATTTCTCTATCAGATTTGTTCTTTAAGCTAAAGTTGAACACTCAGATTGGATTATTACATGTGTTATGCAGTATTCATACTGGCCCTTTGGTGATAAAACAAAGGTAGTCACATAATTGCTCAGTCCAGTTAACTTTATCACTGGTAAAAACAGTTTTTCCATTGTATGTCAATGTCAGAGCATTTTAAAAGCATCCATTGAAACCTCTTTTAGTTCAAGTTCCAAGTAAGAAGAAACAATTGGATGTAGATCCACTGGATAGTAGTGAATTTGATGAAACTGCAAATTTGAATGATATAGAGGAGTATATTGAGCTTTTGTATGAAGATACACCAAATAAAATCAGAGGAACAGCCCTGATACTCCAGTTGACTAGAAATCCTGATAATCTGGAAGAGATTGCTCAAAATGGTGAGTCATTTGTGTTTTGGTATGCAATTTCAACATCAAGAATTTTGTGACAGCCAAAACCATGATAACTGTGATTTCTGGGGAAATTAACTGAAACATGATGCAGCAAGTGCTATTCACCCTCTGATTTTCTTGAAAATATCTAAGAAGGAAGGTTTGTGGTGAGCAGTAGGCATCACTGTTGTGCATAATGGAAATCTTGGATTTAATTGCCTGTAATAGCTAAGTTCAAGCCTATTTCAAATCATTGTGATATATTGTGTGAACTTATTGCCAACTTTTGTGCACTTGGCATTGCTCAACAGTAGGAATGCATTCAGTTCTATTATTTTTTTATAGAATAAAGATTGGCACACACCACTAGTATAGCACAATAATACTATGAGGCCACAAGCTAAGGGGGTCTCTCTCTAATCAATTTCAGGGGCCATTATATCAGGGGTGGTGGAGCAATATGTTTGTTATCAGGGGAGCTCTAGTGGTCAGACTAGAAATGTAGAGACAGATTATGTTGCAAGTGGTACTGAAGTACTCTTTATACAGATTATGTTGCAAGTGGTACTGAAGTACTCTTTATTTGTTATAGAAAGTGGGAGGTTACAGCCCCCAGCCCCCTGGCTCTGCTGCCCTTTAATATAGGACATAATCAAATATTTGGTAGCAAACAAAATATCTGAGCCTGTCATTTTCCTAATGCTACTTCGTTGATATAGGATTGCTTTTTTGTCTGCCATTGTAGAAACTGTTGTGAGTGCTTTGGCACGGATCTTGCGGGAAGAGTGGAAGGCCAGTACAGAGTTAACAACAAATATAATATATACTTTCTTTTGCTTCTCGAGTTTCTCGGAGTTTCACCCAGTCATATTGACTCAGAAAATCGGTGCAATGTGCATGACTATTCTAGATTACGAGCTGAACAAGTACAAACAGTGGACGCAGGAAATTGGCGAGAAACGAAAGGTGTTCGAGAAGGACCCTTCGGCAAAGAAAGAGTACGAACGAAGCTACAAAAAGTACCAAAGTCTCGTTCGCAAGCAAGAGCACTTGCTACGAGTGACCGTTTATCTCTTACTGAACATAGCTGAAGATACAAAAGTAGAAATGAAGATGAAAAATAAAAAGATCGTTGCGTTGTTGATGAGTTTGCTGGAACGAGACAACCCGGAACTGTTAATACTTGTTGTCTCATTTCTAAAGAAGTTGAGTATTTTTCAAGAAAACAAAACTGACATGGCCGATAATGACATTATCGAGAAAATTGCTGTCCTAATTCCTCATGAAAATGATGACCTGTTAAATATAGCTTTGAGATTACTTTTAAATCTAACATTCGATGCTGAGCTCCGTGAGAAAGCTGTAAAAAATGCTCTTGTTCCAAAGCTTGTATCGTTGATACCGACTGAACATCACTGTGTCGTTGTTCTCTGTATCCTATACCATATAAGCATGGATGATCGATTCAAATCGTTTTTTAGTTACACCGATTGCATCCCAATGGTAAGTGAAGCAGTTTTCTTTGAGCTTGCAGCTAGCCAATTTACATATAATGTTGCATTTTTAGAGAGTGCCTGTTTTTTGCTTTAGTTTATTTTGATTTGCAGACACGTGGGTAAAAACGGAAGTACGTATGCAACGCAGGGGTGTTTTACGGTCTGCGGTATCAGATATGTTTGATGCCACCCCTATGCTCCCTTTCATTCTCTGAAATTTGATTTATTCTGTATGAAATTTAAAGCTTCATTCTAAAGTTTAATTTTTGAGGAGTTGTCTCGTTCCTTGAAAGTTTTCGTGAAAATTGGGTTCTCATTTCACACCACAATGATTGTAAAGCGGCCTCTCTGGGTGGCTTTATGTTATTGACAGCAACACACACTTTAAAGTCTTGAACTCTCCACGATCTCTCAAGAATTTCCGTGAAACTGTAGTTTATCCCCATCCATGTCCCTTTAAATTGACATCTACACAGTTGTTCTAAATCCATGGACGTTGCTTTTCAACTTTACTTACCTTTGTCGTACCAGAAGAAAGCGGCAAACCTCGCTTTGAAGAGTCCTTGCTCTAAAAGTAAGTAGAACCTGTGGTGCTTTAAGAAGACACTGACTCACGCTTAAATCACTGGTAGTAACTGAGCTGATTCGAAACATTTTCCAAGTTTTAAGCTAGAAAATAATGTAATATGATGCTAGTGGTCTGCAGCTATAGTGCTTTCAGAGCCCAGGCTTAATGGTCCCTTGCTCTTATGACATTTTTTCAAATGCACCTCAGATAGCCTGCTATAAGAATCTAGATTCATGGGGGCTTCTACTGTTCATTTCAGGTGATGAAAATGATCCTAGAATGCAAATCAGAACGGGTTGACATAGAGCTGATAGCACTTTGCATTAACCTCGCATCCAATAAGAGGAACGCTCAGCTTATATGTGAGGGGAATGGCCTGAGGTTGTTGATGAGGAGAGCTTTGAAGTACAAAGATCCACTGCTGATGAAGATGATACGAAATATTTCTCAGCATGATGGGACGACGAAAAAGGATTTCATGGTATCGTATAAGCTCTGATTGATAAGAATTTATGAGTAATTTTATTTCAGTTGCATATTGAACTGATTTGTTGAAAGCTGATGTCAGTTAGAACGTTTTCCAATTAAGTGTTTTAAACTTTTATTGATTACTGTTCGATCTCAATGCAGGATGATTTGTACTCGCTCCTGGGTTGATTCAGGTACTTTTCTTCATTTTCAGAATTACATACCAGATCTGGCTAATGTTATCAAAAACTACAGCGACGAAGAGTTTGTTATCGAGTGCGTTGGCATTCTTGGCAATTTGAATGTCCCAGATATGGATTATTCCGTAATGCTTAAGGAATATGATTTACTGGCGTACATCAAAAGCAAACTCATACCGGGTATTTTCATGGTTTTGTAACTACCTTATTGGATTATACCGTTGTTCTTGTTACGAAAGTAAACTATGGGCAGAGTGGGTTTACTTAGAAAACCAAGACAAATTTTAGACATGCCTACGCGAGCTGTTGCATCGAGATTACCGGGCTACTGTTTGTCACCTATATATTTAAATGACCTATTTTGATTGTGATTGTGTGTAGATGGCTTTTGATAGGTCATTCATCCAGGTATGAAAATTTTTAACGGGAATGGTAATTTTTGCCCCAATTGCATCTCTTGCGTTAACAATTCCTGATTTCAAGGTTTTATGGGTACTAAGGCTAAAATGTCTGAAAATGTTTACGCTATGTAAGAACAGGCTATTATTGTACTTATTCTTAGCTGAGAGTAAAATTTAAGAAATCCAACCTATAATCCGGCTTTCTCATCTTTATGTATCATGATTGTAGGAGCGGCTGAAGATGATCTTGTTTTGGAGGTTACCATTCTAACAGGAACGATTGCCAGTGATGAAGGATGTGCCTCAATGCTTGCTAAATCGGGAATCATTCAAGATCTGATTGAATTACTACGAGGTGAGTAATAGCTTCTTTTGCTCTGTAATTCAGCATTTGCCATTTCGAGAAGGTCACCTGTTTATTCATGTTTGAATATGCTGCCTTTTAATAGTCCTTTTTCTATAGCTAGATGCCAGAATGTTACTGAATTTACCATTTTTGGTCGTGAAAAGGTGCTTTACTAACGACTGGATTGTTTTGGTGCTAATGTAGCACCTTGTATTGCAACTAGACAATCTGTTACCAGAAATGCTAACTTAATTTCATTGCATTTGTACCATTCAAGAAGTCTGAATAGTGAGCAAGTTAATAGTACCAACACAGTAATATATGATAAAAATTTATCAGTACACCTATATGTAGATACAGTGCTATAAGATAAAAACAATTAAATTTTTGCCATTCTGTGCGACAATAATGTTTAGATAGTACTGGCAGAGTGCCAAATCAAACCAAACCAAGATACTGTGATGGCTGCCTAGTAGCATTTCATAACTTGCTTGTAGCCAGTCAGTTCCATATTTTTATTTTTATGATCATTATTTCAGCCAAACAAGAAGATGATGAAGTTGTCTTGCAGATAGTGTACGTCTTTTATCAAATGATTTTTCACCAAGCAACAAGAAATGTCATAGTCAAGGAGACACGTATCTTTTTCTGTGAATGATGTTAGGCCTATATCAAATACCTCTCTGTTCAAGCGATGAATTAAAACTCTCGGTTAGGTTCAACTGTGAGATGCTTTAGTCAAATGTTCATCTATGTAATTTGACTCCTATTTTCACTTTCCTATACCTGTCGGTTCATCCAATTGTAAATATCATATTCAGCTAGGGTGATTATTACGGAGTAATTTTATTTCAAATTTTTCAAGTTTCCTTTGTTTTATTTATCGTCTAGTGTGTCAGATCTTTGTTGCACGTACCTGTTGCATGAATTCTAGAGGGCTTAGACAAGCGTATTTCCAGTAAGTTCTCAGAAATACTCAACATGCATTGAGCATATAGATGTATTTGATGGTGACGTTGTTGCTTCACACTTGGCAGTAAATAATTTTTCTCTTTGACAATTCCCTTGCAAAGTAACACTTTCTACGTGATACCTCTTATTAATATTTTTTATGTTAATTCTCATCTCAAATAGATTAGTACCACAAACTTGGATAGCACATCATCCCCATTTATCCTTAGAAATTTGAAGACATGTACATTTATTTCTTAACCGATGTTCAGAGGCTCCGGCATATCTAATTGATTTGATGCACGATAAAAATGAAGAAGTCAGAAAAATTTGTGATGGGACTTTAGATATTATATCGGTAAGTGCACTAGTGTAGCCCGTAGAGATATGATGTATTTCTTTTCGTAAAATTATCTGTATGTTTGCAATAGAATTAGTATAATATGACATTGACACACCATAAAGCGGACACCTGTATGAGACGGACAGTAAGTCAAGGAGAGGAACCTACAATTCAAGCATCCTTCTTTCTGTATAGCGTACAATTCTATAATGCAGACACTATGATTCGGAGTGAATGGCGTACGCTTCAGACAGATTTTGTTGTATTGATTTACTACTTCAATATTGAATGACTATCAGTGTACTTTTGTGGTGTTGCTTTTCCTCTCCGTTTCTGTGCAGTGATTGATTGTAAGTACAGGTATCGCAGTAGATGCATTGTGGTAGTAGTATTAAACGTTTCAGGTATACATTTTTTAACTCAAACGAGTGTCTTTTGTCAACAGGAATGTGACGAGGAATGGGGAAGGAAAATCATGGTTGAAAAATTCAGATGGCACAATTCACAATGGATTGAAATGATTGAGAGCCACGTGGACGAGGCAGAAGAAGACAGGAATAACTTACTATACTACGATGACGATGATGATGGAGGTTTCAATTCAGATATTCTTGACCGACCGGATCTATTTTATGGTCACCCCGAAGATATGCTGAACGGCATGAGCGACGGAGATTACCCTTATCCTCCATGGGAAGGAGCCGTGGACCCTCGTTTCGAGGCAGAATTCAACCATATACAAGACCCATACGAAAGACCGCGCACTGCTCATGGTCGACCTGAAGATGGATTGTATTACGGGGATATGATCAGCCATGGTAGTGATGATTATGATGATGACGATTTGGGTTATGATGAACGTGATATGAGCGGAATATATGGTATGCAGCCAGGGAATAGGAATGTCCCTTATGGCTATGGTAGATACTAGTTTTCCGATCACCTTTTAGTTCATGAAGGTTCTTTTAATCCATGTTTTTAACTAGGTTCTTGTTGAAATTCTGAGACCATATTTCCATGTTTCCACTCAGCGTAGCCTTAGATTTGCGTGTTGATGATACGAACCTCGAAGGACAAATAAGAATTCAGCTTCCTTCATCTAAACCTGGAATTACATTCTTGCGACTTTAATTCAAGTTCACTCAATTCACAGCTAAAAATTTCGTCTCTGTTAGTCATTTGTCTAACACCAAAAGAAGGACGGATGATTGAATACGATGAGAAATTTTCCTGAGAGTTAGTTCCTTTTACCAAATAGCTTATCATGTAAATAAAAGCTCCTAATGGACTATCACTTTCGATACTACTGATATTTTGTTTCTTTGGTATACCCTTCTTGATAATTTAATGCAAGGGAGCAGTACCTGTAGACTTGGGACCATGATTTCATGGTAAGGAATCCTGACATCTTTGCATTATAATAAAAGGGGCCATTAGCCAATGTAGTGTACAACTTAAAGGGCTGTGGGCAGGTATTGGGGAACCCAGAACATCTGTCTAATGCGCGTAAAAAAGCCGCTATGCACCAGCATTGAATAGAGATAACTGAAAGAAACATGAGGAGATATAGGCGGCTAGGAAATGAACTGGCCACCCGATCTCATTTAGGCCACAGCCCAGGACAGTTCCCTCTCTTGTAAGCATGCACTGCTAACAGTATGAATCGCATACAGGGCTAAGTTGTGTTTTTTGCTTGCAAGAAACTTTTCTGTTTTGTGTAGGTGAACTAAGAAATGAACTTTAATGGTATATACTATACAGTTGGCACATATAGACAGAGTGCTATTTTGCAATATATCGTACGTATCCATAATTGGGCGGTCGCACTTTGTTTGTGTGTGTATCTATTGTAGTTGTGGCTTTCATTAAAGTGTAATGAGAGGACCTTGAATGAGATTAAGAATTGTTATTAATTGTATTTTAGCAAAGTCGGTAGTAATTATTTTAATTATGGTATTAGTAATTTATGACTTACCGATTAAACACGAAGCATTAGGAGTATTTTTCAACAGAAGCTCTTGACAACTGACGACCTTATGCAATGAAGTTTGTCTTTTTGTCTTCTTAAGGAATGGAGTGATTGATATTGGCTGTAATGGGCTTAGAACACAATTTTAATGGCACTTGACACAATAATGTTCTGCCTGAGAGAGGACTCCTAAGCAGGACTGTAGGAAAAGGGGAGCCTTGGGGGGGGCTGAGTTCCCTTCTCCTTTTTGGGTATTATGAATGTATAAATCAAACTAACAGAATATGGTGCTAGTCCAATTAGCAATCTTTGATATTGGCGCGAAGTTCATTCTTAGGTGTATTATGGTGCATGTGAAGGTTAGAAGTGATAGAATAGTTCATTGCTACGGGAATAAACACCAAGTGACAGCGTGTGCAGGGGCTGTAGGCAGTCAACGTGACGCGGGGAAGATATTACGCGCACTACAAAGAATGCAAAAATGTACAAACAAAGAGTGCCCGATATGACCAGATTGTAACTATTCTTCCCGTTATTACCGTAGACCAGTGAGTCGCAAGTTTGCAATAAAGTTTGCAATAAAGATAAGTGCTTTCCGAATTTCTTACCAGCTCTCAAAGGCGTTGACTCATTAACGTTTTATCTT
Source organism: Mastigias papua (assembly GCA_964019165.1). Lineage (NCBI taxonomy): Eukaryota > Metazoa > Cnidaria > Scyphozoa > Rhizostomeae > Mastigiidae > Mastigias > Mastigias papua. Next base: position 9,409,609 of record OZ025273.1, read on the forward strand.
GAACACGCAATTTACGTTGGCACCCCTTTATACAAAAGTTAGCTCTACAAAACCGCCTCTAGGAATTCTCTCTAAAAGTCGGTGAAAGCGGTGGAAGAAAACAGCCATCTGGGGATCTTCAGTTCTACTTAATAGCTTTTCTACTAAGTATATTATAATTTCACTATAGCACGAAAAAGCGGGAACATTGCTTTAGCATACTGAAAGCTTTTTTCGTCCGACACTCGTCAGAGTATGAAACGTCGGATAGCGACCGAAAGGTGAAACGAAATATATAGCCATATATATTATTTGGCTATATATTTCGTTTCACCTTTCGGTCGCTATCCGACGTTTCATACTCTGACGAGTGTCGGACGAAAAAAGCTTTCAGTATGCTAAAGCAATGTTCCCACTTTTTCGTGCTATAGTGAAGTTCTGTAGTACCAACAGACTTTTCATATATCATAATTGATATTATTGATTAAATTAAGTTATTAATATTTCTGTAATTTTTAGCTATCTACCACCTTGTTAGCAGCCTTTCTGCATTTGATTCCGTTGTTTGCTAAAACTAGAGATATTTGCTAGCATATGGGTCGGTTAAAGTAAGTGAACCCCGTTGTCGCACTATTTCCAGACTCTCTCAAATAACTCACTATCGTTACCTTGTGGCTTGCAGAGAAAGTTCCTGTCACTTTTCGTTTGGATACTTGATGAACTGCAATGATAATTAATGAACTCCACTCCTTGCTTGCATTGCCTTTTAGGCCTGGTTCATACTAAGGTTCTTGTTTCATGCTCGGAACACATGGATGCTTTGTTATTATGAAGGACTGAGGCTCTTTCACGTACTCTCTCTGGCCCGTATCTCTGCAGATTATAATGCCATGAGATCTTGTGTTTGCTTATAGAGAATTGCCTGGGGACTATGACGATCAAACACAGTTTTGCATGAAGGATTTTTCGTGCCTCATGGGAAGAGCTTTGAACAACTACTAGCTGTACAAAACTTGAATCCATATCAACTATCTTGCATGCTTCTACCTATTTTGTTTATGAATCCTCGTAACTTGATTTCGCGGCAAGAAAAGCTACGTGCACGTACGTAGTTTCGGTGAAGGAGCATCAGAGCATAACATTTCCCTTTGTTGTATAGCGTGTGCTCGGTACGTTTGTTGGCGTTGCTTTTTAGCTCTTTACCATGTTCTGCAAGGAGCCTTAATAGCTACGAGGACGAGTAGCTTGCAACTGTAATCTACGTTAGCTTTGGCCTGTGTGTGTGTATGTGTGTGTGTGTGTGTGTGTGTTTGTGTGTGTGTGTGTGTTTGTGTGTGTGTGTTCGGACTATATTGTGACTAGTTTTGGATTAAAACACAAGAACTCAACTGGCTATTATTATAAGCAAAAATACAGTAAGATGTATATGTAATACGTTCTATGGCTCATAGTCTATTAAAATGCATTACTGTTTTACTTTGTTCAGCATTACTTCTTCGATATCTGTTTGACTGAAGACTCTGAATAGAGAGGGAAGGAGCTACTGCGCCAGTCAAATGTTTTGAGACACGTACTAGGAAGAGAGAAAATGTGCGAAAGTGAACGACCAGGCAATGTTGCTTGCTTTTTAAACTCCAAACTGAAGCAAATCAGCTGGAGGCCACTAAAATACCTCATCTACTTCCCCCTTAACTTTCCTTCGTTTTCTAATGATTAATTATGGGCAACCTGACTTCATCTAACAACCAAAAGTCTCGTACGAAACAAACTCCTACTAGTTTGGACAAGTGAAGGGTAAGAAGGTCGCTCTTTGGCACTAAACTAAAATACTAAAATATCTATCTATTTATCAAAAAAATGAAATTACGCACATGTGTAATGCATTGTGCCTCAATAAACAACAGAAATAAACAACTAATTTAATGCAACAGTAGCTAGTAGGAAAGGTTCTTATACACTCCAAGAATGGGCATATGCTCAAGTTCGACCAATGACAGCGTCGTTGTTGCTCAGGTAGTATATCAATCACGTTTTGTACAACTTACAACCGTGTTACTATCTGATTTCCTAGGGCATTTCTTTCAGAACATTCCAAACAAATTCGCTTTCCCTTCTTCATTCGCAAAATGGAAAGTGTTTTTTTTGTATTGCAACACTAGGATAAAGGTGCTGGAATCAAAATGAGCCGCAGGCACGTTGCCTAAATGATCTGATAGCACTATATGAGTAGAGTTCCTGTTGATGAATCTTTCGATATCCGATATCATATTATGTACAGAGTTGATGTTGGAAGTCACTCTCACCAGACTGAAATATTTAGTTAGTATCAAATATACTCAAGTCAGTTAAAAGTGACTTCATAAGGTTTACTTATAGCAATGGCATAATTTAACACAGATCATGATGAAACTCAAGAATACGTAGCTTAATGAATATAATATTCCAATTCCTGTTATCAGTAGAACGGATCCAAATACTCTTGAATATGAAAATTGGTATTTATGGGTATACATATTCTCTAAACTACACGTTTTCTGTAAAGAACTCACCTCAGAGAAGTCGCATAGCTTCAATGCTTGACATTTAAGCCACAATAACGAGGCAAAAAATATAGTTCTTAAAGTCCCTTACTGTTGTATCTCTTTTGATCACATGTGTAGTACTTTGCGTTCTCTAATAATTCCTTAATTTCAACAGCACATTCAGAATTATATTGGCAATTCTATTAAGTGGTAAGACGGTACTAGGACATTTGAAATTTCAATGCTAACTCCTCTACGAAAAACTGCTACATGGATTTCAAAATTCAGGCCAGTTTGGCATTCTAACTCGTAGCTGTATATGTAGTGATAGCAATATTCCAAACTGAAAAATTCCTTAGAGATTCTGTCTTCAGTACTACAAGCGCCTTAAAGTTTCTGGACTTCTACAAGCAATTTCCTTATCCAGTGGTTCCCTATGATAAAACTTGCAATTTCGTCCGCAGTCATTTGTGCTTGTCAAATAACCATAAGCATTCCAAATGGATTAATGATGTGTTCGATCATGAATGTAAAAAAGCCGTCTGAAAGTGCTATTGGTACAAACCTGATGTGCTAACGAGGCCGGTCCTAAAATCCACACATCACTTTAATAATGAATATACAATGAACACCAAATAAATAGTAAAATATTAATGAAGAACATGGTAATACAGTTCAATCTGACATTCTAGCTGCAGGATCATAGTAAAAAGGCGAAGTATTCGATCGGAGTTATAGCATTTCAAAAATCACTAATACTCGTTGTCTAAATCTCGACAAAAATTGACATGATTAGAAATCCCAGAAATAGCCCGTACACTAAACATTTACATCTTTATATTAAGCTAGTAAAGGCTAATATATTTAATTGTCATGGAAAATACATGCAATAACATAGATCAATAACAATTCAGCGAAAAGCATCATAAATGATTGACTATAACGAAAAAAAACAGATTATAACATACGTAGTATGGAACAAAACGTAACTTAAAAATTATCCTTTTTTGAAATCGAGGTGCTTGAATTTCGTAATGTTACAATGTCGTAACATAAAAACTATAAAAACTAGTGCAGAGTTAGTTTGATAATATCAGAGCATGGCTAGCTTGTGGATGGTGTGCACTCTTCATGTGAGGCATTCAAACAATATAAGGAAACTGGGTAGAACATGAAGCATCCATGCTTTAACACAGTGATATATGATAGGAAACATTCCTAGGCTCTAGATGTTAGATCGAAGTTCTAATTGCTGGACGGGAAGACGACTCTTATAAAAAGCTGCAGCAACGAACTAAGACAAACAATGAATAATATGAAAATATGAATGGAAAATTAGCTAAAACTGCAGTCACTAGAAAATGCAGAATCAAAGTTTTACTTTCGAGCCTGAGCGGCACTCCTTGGTCTGGAACGAGCAGATCCGGTTCGCTTTAATCCAGTCGCTTCGCCAAGGGCAACCAGCGCATTGTTAACAGCCGATACAACATCCTTACAAAGAGCAGAACTTGTGAATGATATGGGAAGAGAATTTCTAACTAAACAGATATTATATTTTTAATATAAAAACCTAGATAGCTGGAGAGAGGAAGTAACAACGGACAAGGAAAAATACTTCACCCCCCCCCCTGAAGCAGCAGAGATGCTGCTCCCTCGATGGGCAGGATGTAGAGTCTCAATATTTACTACAAAGCATAAGCCCGGTGAAAAATCTGCAAGCTAGGTGTTTTTCAATGTTGTATATGACATACCTTCTTTAAATAGAAGTTGAATATCTATTGAATAAATACTTTATATGAATTCCTGATAAAAATACTTACCCCATTTGAAGTGAATTTGAGTTTTGCTTCGTTTAAGTGATCCTGGAGTTTTTTACTTCTTAATTCATCACGTACATCCTCTGAAAGTCAAGTTAAAAAAAATGACGTATAACACTAGGATCTAAATATCCAAAGACGCATTCTTAATTTCGTGGGAAATCAATCTTTAAACTTGGGGCCTTCCTAACGAGTGCACACGAGGTTTCTCATAAAAAGGCTACAGACCCCTAATTTTCTTTTAAAGAACAAATTCGAAACTACTTAGCACTGGAATCTAAACCTGTCAAAATATGTGAATTTTGAATAAACTTAGAGGCATGAAAGTCTCCTTCCAACTAAGCATATCATAAATTGCAAAGCGCCACAGATTGACCGAAAAACTCATAACATTCAAACAAAGTTTTGTGAATTGCTCGGGATATGTGTATTCACGTGTGATGATCTGGATCCATATTGTTTTGCAAACTGTACCTACAACAAGAGTTACCCATGCACAAGAGTTATAGGTCATAGATCATAGGATATAGATAATAGACCATAGGTCATAGGCTAACGGTCCAGTGATATATTGTTTATCATGATACAACATTACCATATTCTCCAAGTTCTGAAATCACCAAGCTGAAATTTTCCACAACTTCTTCATTATCTTTGGTGGCTCTAAGGCAGAGCAATATTTGATTATAATATCAGAAGTTAATTTGTGTCAATTAGTAGCACTCAAGACTCAGAATAATTAATACTGGAAAATTATCATCTTTAAACAAAAACTAGTAAATAACAAATATGTATTAAATAATAAAGTATTACTTTAGGACCTGTAATAAGTTGTAGAGATTACAACGGTATGCATGATAAATATATCGTAACATCCAATAATGTACATCATACGTGCTAGTCGAAGCTCTGTCAAACGACTGAATGATAAAAAAGTTAGAAAGTTCAAACCTACAAGTATGCTTGTACAAGTACATCGATTGCAGCATCTCCCTCATCAGTTTTCAGCATTTCGTAAGCAGAGGCCTCTGCAAATGAAAACAAACAATTGAGATGCATTCCAAAATGCCTGGCTAGATAATACGCAGGGTGGAAATACACCAGAGAAAAAGAACGAATGAAACGATAAAAAAAGAGTGGCATACAATCAAAGAAATGACACATGATACGAGATAGAATAAATGCCCTAGTTGTCTGTCTAATTTTCTTTACAAAATAGTAGTGATCTGGATAACAAAATTGTTCATGCTCTTTATTTGAAAACACAATATTGTCTACTACTGAAAATGGCTTATACAGCGAGCGGTATTGCCTCGAATATAGCCTCAACCAGCTGGTGAAAGCCCACTGTCTGACAAATGGTTGAAAAACACAGGAACGGTGCTGTAAGGCTCAAAAATAGCTTAAATATCAATATGTACTGAAACATTAAAAGACTTAAGCTCGAGATGAATTTTACGATGTTTGTTTTCCTGGATGGTTGTGCGCAATTTCTGGCAGTTCAAAAATTCGTGATTGAATAACATTCAATGCAAAAATCTGCCTATGGAGGCGTGAAACTAAACATCATACATCTAATGGAAGTAGATGATAAGAGCATACTACGGACTCTGCAAGATATATTGGTCTACATAGGCAAGAGTGAACGTTCTCTTATAAGCACAGGCGATAATATAAAAAGCTGTTACTTATTCGTAGTCAAGTGTTTTAAAATCAAAGAAAGAGAACACGGCTCAACGCTAATATTTATAACAAATAGGCCTTGCTAGAAAAACAAATGAGCTACAGGCAAAATTAATAACAGTTAGACGGTGAAAAAATGGTGAAATATGTCAAAGACAAAATTGGAACAGTCCTACGTACCATCAGCTTCGACGATGCTGGCTAGTGCCATACATGAATTCTTCACAACTTTAGCGTCCTACGAAATCAAACGCTATTGAATGAACAATCGTTTAGGTCAACGGGCCATTGGAAAATTTCTTGTAAGCCAGATTTGGTCGGCAGGCCCAAACTTGCCCATCTCTGCTTTACTGACTAAAACAGACGCCAGAAGCGTCGCACTATTTAATTGCAGTACTCTAGGAACTCAGATCTCGTTTACAATGTACCAGAACAACTTCTGACCCGTAACAGAATGTGTTACAGATCAGCCTTCTGTTTACATTGCTCCGAGCTATCGGTAACACTTGTTGCTCTTCCAACTGTAGCACTATCTGTACCAGGGAAGGAGGCGCAAAACTTTTGGTGGGGATTCTAGTAGATAAACCAAAAATACTGGGATATAGTGGGTGATACTATGTGTAATAAAGTACGTTTGCGATAAAAAGTGGAGGGGCTACAGCCCCCGGTCCCCTCTCGGCTCCGACGCCTATGTATGCCTAAAATGAAAGCGTAACAACTTTGTACTGTATCGGTTCACTTCGTGTGCAGGAGCAATGAAAATACCTAATTGTAGCACATTCTGTTGCGGATCAAATGTTGCACCGGTACATTGTAAACAGGGTCACAGTGAACGTATGCTTGACAAGCGAAGAAAAAAGAACACTTGGGATAGCAACAACAATTTTGCATTGCAATATCAACCGATGAAACCACATATTTAACAAAACAGACATTTAATGCTATTGTATCCTACCTTTTTGTGTGTCTGTAACGCTTGAGAAATTAATGAGACCACATTATTATCTGACATAATTTCGATGTTTTCATCTGCGAAAAGAACAATAATCGAATTGAAGGCATCGTAAAATAGGGCAGCTAACTCAAATCAAGAAATTACTGACAACATGGCAATGAAGCCTCAGAACGAAAAACATTGTAAAAACAAAATGCCTTCTTCTAGATCATCAACTATAAACTTTACGTTCAGTTTCATACATTGCCTTCAAGCCAGTCTTATGTCAAAATTGCTGCAAGAGTAGTAACTGCCAAAATACTGACACATGAACTAAGTACCTTCCATGGAGAGAGACCAGAGTGCAGAACAAGCAGCCTCTATGACGTCAGACTTTTCCGCATGTTTCTCGAAGGCATTTATGACATCTTGCAGTCCTCGTTCTTCTGTGACAATCCGTGCATTACCCTCGTTAACAGACAAGCTCCACAGTGCTCCACAGCAGTTCCCAGCTATTTCTGAGCTGTTTGGAAAGGCGCGAAAAGCCGCAAGGACATCCTGTACTCCACCCAGTTTGCCAATAACTTCAGCAGCACTTTCTAATGTCAAAAGAAGCCTCGCATAATATACGCCTTCATTTATAATCCTAGGTTTGGTAGTAACTGGATTAATAAAGTTATATATGGTTCAATACTGATATATGATATATGTATAAAGAAAGCAGTGCCAAAACTAACAGTGCATAGTTCCACTAACAAAAGATAACAAGACAGCTTAAAATTGTACTTAGCATTCCACTAAGGATTATTGCAAAAGGTGAAACCTTCATGACGAGGAATTATCACAATACATTTTTGAAATCCTAATTTCCTCAATATCAATGGCTTTCAAAGCAAAACACATTGCATTATTTTTCAAAAAAATATTACGTGAAGACCAGGACGGAAAAAGAGATAGTGAAAATTACACTGAGAATGAAGATAACAAGCTGAAAGGAAGAAGAAAGAATACTATTAAACATTGTAATGGCTAGAGATATCATCTTCTTCAATCCTAATCTACTCACGATGCCTCACGCCTACTTCTACTGCCACGGACGTTTTATACCAAGTTATCAAATCATCTTAATATAACTTTCTGATAGCTTGCGTTTGCAATTTATAGTTTTGTGCATGTAAGGAAATTTGACATCAGGCAGTTTAAATCATAAGCTGACAAGTACCACTAGCAAGTATGTTTTGTCATATTTAAGAGGACGATTGAAGGATACCACATACCGTCTGCTGATAGAGTCATCAGTAGCTGAGTAGCTGCTATTTGTAAATCTAATGATCCTGCGTGTGACTAAAACACAGAAATGAATATAATCATTTACTAAGATAAATGCATAAAAAGGAGGTGAAACTCATTTATTTAACAAGGTGTCTGCCTTGTGACGTTATCGATCATGCTTTTCTACTTCTGTCATTTGATATTCTAACTAAATCTAGTAGTTTATAAATTCTGCCCATTCCATCCATGTATTTCACCCGTTATCTTTCATTAGCTCTCTTTCTATCTAGTCCCCAAGTAAGCAATCTTTCTTTTGAATCCAAAAAATTGCAGCTATCTCCTCTCGATCTTTTCCATTAATTCTTTTTCACTTCAGCTCTTCCCATAACTCGCAACCATATCTGTGTACGTTATCAGAATAATGCTTTCACTCATTCAACTTCGAAAATATTCCCTAATCAGGTAGTGTTTAGATTGAAACTTTTCCAGAAACATCAACATTCTATATTCGAGTTCACTGAGGTACAAGTGTCCTTCGCCATGAAACCAGTGCTTATCAGGTATAAGGGTTTACGAATATAGCTTATGCGTGCGAAAACTCCTTTGTCAATAAACAATTTACGGCGAGATATCTTCTCTCTACAAGCATGAGCCAACAATGAAAAAAGTCCCTATGTATACTGTCCCTGTGAAGGGTTAATCAACTTTCTATAGACATAGCATTTACGTTAACAATCAAATTCTTGTTACTTAGTGCACACAAATTGGTGCTGGAAGAACCAACACAAAAACAGCAGATTATTTGGGCTAGCCTTGAGCACGCTCCTAAATGAGGAAGAAACTCTGATAATACAGTTATCTTACAATAACCTTAGAGCATAGGATTCAACAACTTTCCTATAGTCGACAGCACAAAAAATCACATAGAAAATTTACGAAAATACAAATAGAGAAAGTCAGAGAGTCTTACTAAATCAGGCTAAATCATGAAATATGCAGATGGGCAAAGTCAACATTTATGAGCATATCATTGTTCATATCATTTATTCCATAATTCAAGTCTAAAGTAAAATTGGTGTGTATAAAACTTTAGGAAAAGTCAAATGCAAAACAGTCAGAAGCTTGGTTGCTTCCTTCCACGTCCAATTTAGTACTGCCATCGTTTGGATCATCTCTTTGAAGATTACTCATACATAAACTCGTACTAATATATTCCCACTAAATTACTGATGACGATATGAGCTTAAATGTCTAAGCCTATGTCTATCGATCAAGTCTAAATCTAGGTCTATCGACTTGTATCACAATAGTATCTTGACTATGTCTACTTAACTAATGGAATGTCGAGCTATTATCAAAGACGAAGAAATGTCTCAACTTTTTGTCGACGAACTGATCTCAAAGTTCTTTCTGAAGCTCTGCTTTCCTACATAGTAATCATAAACTGCAGTCAACTTTCCTAACTTAAAAAAAAAGAAAGAGAACCGTTCGAGACATTCTTACCTTCATAGCTAAAGCAACTGGTGAAATTAGCTCTTTTGAATACATTACGTCATCATCCTCCGCTACAAATACAAAAATAAAGCTAACTGACAAAAACAAACATGGCTGCTAGGTTTAATTTAGCAATTAGTTGCTACGTAACCTAGTGCAGTCACATTCAAGAAGTTGCGTACATATTACTCAATACATCATGATTTTGATTTAGCCAATAACTGTTAATTGTTTGTAATTACCAAAGTAGGTAATAGCCATTATCCTCGTATTTGAACACTCAAATAAACTTGTTAATACCTGTGGTTGCCAAAGAAGCCAGTAGCCGACACCCTTTTATTTGAACATTCAAATGAGCAACGTTTGCTTTAAGGATCTCTGCTATCAACTTTTTGCCACCAGAAGTGATCGTCTTTCCTATCAGTAAAGAAAGCAAATCATGATATTGTTAACTGCTCAATGGATAGACCAAGCAGAATCATGGAACCAATAATGGAATGATAAACTCATCAAGTGATCGATCAGTCAATCAACCAATCAGTCATACCTGTTAACATGCCAAACAATGTGCTAAATATTAGGCCAATCAACACTCAATAAGTCAATAAATCAATCAATCAATCAATCAGCCAGTCAGTCAGTCAGTCAGTCAGTCAGTCAGTCAGTCAGTCAGTCAGTCAGTCAGTCAGTCAGTCAGTCAGTCAGTCAGTCAGTCAGTCAGTCAGTCAGTCAATCAAAGATTCAGTCAATAAATCAGTCACTCCATTAGTCAACAACAATCAGCTGTTGGAAGCTGCACCAATGTTTTGATCACAATCCCAATCAATGCTACACAGCGGAATAGCTTACATACCAAATTTACATCGACATGATTCATCGGTCATTCAACAAATCAACAAAAAACTATGTTCATCCAAAGTCACAAAAATACCGACTTCGACTAAAATTAATACGAATAGCAATGCACTAAAAATAACCTTTTTTAACGAACTCCATCAAAGCATCAAGAGCATGTTCCTACGAAAAGAGTAAGATACTATATAGAGCTATCAAAAATGATGCTGACAGACGTGCTATGAGAAAACTGAGTTTACATGGCCTTAAAAGGGAAAGAATTTAAAAGAGCTCTTAATAAATTACAAGAGAAATAGTTGACAACTGATGCTTTTACGGCACCTTGAAAAGCATTTAACGAGCAAACTAAATGCACTGATCTTAAGTACAAAGTTCAGACAAGGAATTCAACAATCACTGTTGTAATCTACTATCACGTAGACCTGCTAATGCAAAGAAACTTTGTCGTTTTTCTATCATCATAGCTAAATTAAGATTCTATGGATTCATTTACAAACACAAAAAGTATTTATCCTCCTAACATTTGAGCAATAGAAGATGCATTGCCCAAAGCAAAAAGCCAACCTGACACTGATAATTTGTTTTGTGTTCTTTCATATAAGCTAAAATGAAACGAAACAGCATAGCATAAATTAAATGTTTTATCTAGGAACATAATCACATCGAGATCGTCTTATATCGCATACTAACTACGAAAAATAGAAGTTAGAAGTCTAGTAGGCAATAATAACTGTGCTTCCTGGTTCAACATCCTTCCTTGTTCCAGTCAAGATGTTTATTTATCTCAAAGTGGCTCATCAAGGAAGGGGATCAAGGCGTACAGGCACACGTAAAGTTAGTCATGCACCATGTCGGTAGGAGGATTGCTCAGTGTCGATCCAGAGGGAAACTAGTAAGAAGTCTTTCTCTTACAAATATAATCAAGATGTAAAAGCAATCAAGGAAACGTGCTTTGCATCAAATAACTGTGAATACCGAGTAAAATTCTACGAAAAAAGGCCCATCTCCAAAGAAAGTCTGTGAAAACTAACAATGAAATTAATTCGAAGAGCATAATCCTGGCGGATGATTGAAATGTCAATTGATTGTGCAATTGTGTCCAAGAACAAACATAACACATCGGAAGATCCCAGGACAGAAAGAAATACTCTGCGGGTACAACAAGTAAATTAGCATGACTTCATAAATGAGAACTAACATACCAAGAACAGCTTCGATCCCTTTTTGCTTTGGGACGCTAGGTACATCTAAAAATGAGAATGGATAGAATAAAATTTCTCAATAAACCCGATATTTGATTGTTCAATGGGTATACACTTAGAGAGAGATTTATTAGTTAATTGAAGAGTGTACTGTTCAACATCTCCTCTACATTGATATTATCCAGTGTTGACAATGATGATATTTATAACATCTGTTTCGTACACAGTCAAAGTATACAAAAATATGAGAATATAATAACTACTATAAAGAAAATACTTCAATACACTGAAAAAACAAATTCAATAAGACGAAAAAATACCACATAGCAATAATCCGCGAAAAATAGATTCCATTCATACCTTTTTCGTTACCTGAAATGATAAAGGATTGAAACTAGAAAACAGAGTATATAGGTGATACTTAAGTCAAGAAAGTTATATTCAAGCGTTGTTAGTAATACGATTGATGATTATTCGCAAATTCTATACGAGATAGCTCCCATTTTTTCCAAAGTTACATGTGAGCTAAAACTACAAAGCTTCAAGAAGAATAAACTTATAGAACATCTCTGACACAGTTGACATCCAGGCCTATCATTACTTGTATGAAACCAAAAGAAAAACAAAACCACTACTTACACTCGTTAGAAGATGGTGAAAGACCAAGTAATGAAGAACCATACAGCTTCAAGCAATCTTTCACAAATGGAAGATCCACTAACTCTCTAACAAGAAGAAGAGCAAACACATACAGAGTACGTTTGCATACTACTCTCAAAAAGATATCTCAAAACCCTTCAGTACTGACTCTCAGGGTTTTTCATCTCACACATACAGAGTACTTTTTCACACTACTCTCAAAAAGATATCTCAAAACCCTTCAGTACTGACTCTCAGGGTTTTTCATCTCACACATACAGAGTACGTTTGCATACTACTCTCAAAAAGATATCTCAAAGGCCTTCAGTACTGACTCTCAGAGCTTGTCATCTCGCACATACAGAGTACTTTTTCACACTACTCTCAACAAGATATCTCAAACCTTTCTGTACTGACTCTGAGGGTTTGTCATCTTACAATCTAGCAATAACTCTACCATCATTCAACAACATGACATTACCATAACTGCAGTTGAATGTTATAATGATCGAGCATTAAGATTGCACTCAGCAATGCTATAGTACGGGATGAAATAAATTCTGGGGTAGTCGTGGAGATCACTCTACTGTCAACGGTAACATGCAAAAGATCTTTTAAACATTTAAACACCAAACAGATAGCAATCAACCTACTGTGCTGTTGGCCTCTGTTGAAAATTGCGCCGAAGCATTGTTCGGATAACTTGGCAGAGATCAGGGGAATATGACTGCATGAGAAAAAACAAAATATTAGTGAAATTCTCGTAGTATCATAGAAGAATATTCATGTTGACCTCTCAGTAACTATCAGATGTTTCTATACTTTGATGAATGTCGAACGAAAAAAGTATCTTCAGTATGCTGGAAAATGTCTTCGCGTATTCGTGCACATGTGGATATCATCTTTCAGGGTTGTACAAATTTCCAAACAAGAAATTCAGCGCACGCAATACCCTGATAATCATAGCATTTATCGTAAAAACGAATGCATCTATAATCAAAATTTGAATCACTCTTAATCTGCTTGAAAGATTTGCAAACTATACAAAGAGATTATACTAAAAAACATAACGGAAACATGGGATAAAGCAGACGCATGTAACAACAACAATGAACCAGATATACATGGAATATAACAACAATAAATCAGATGTAGCTATAGCCGAGAAAGCCTTTACCAAAAAGCAAATGTGACAATTACTCTTCTCCAATGAAAATGCTAAATTACACAAGAAGCACCATATCTGTATAGATTCAACAAAGAAACGCATGCCACAATATACTTAGAATGCAAATGTTTTTAGAAGCCATTAAAATAAAATCAAATATTTATAACAATACCAAAAACTGCTTCTTACTTTGGCAACAGTCTCCAGCACATCTTCGAGCACTTGTGGAGACTGTTTTATCTGGAAGAGTGTCCCACCTATCTGAGCTGCCTGGAAATACAAAAAGGTTGCTTAAAGAACAATAATGAACATATTCCTCATGACGACACCTGAAAATCTCAATGAGGAATAACATAGTGAGTAATGAGCTACTCTAAAACTATTTCTTTATATGTTCATAAAAATTACTTAGATACTAGATACAACAAACATATATATTCTAAACTTTACTCTGCCTGTGCGTATCTTTCATGCTGTTTAGTCTTATCAAAATCACGCCAAATTGTACACTGCCGGGTACACATCAAAATCGCACCAAAGAGTACTCAAGCCAGTGTTCCATTCCATAGGCCACTAGATAGACTATAGATCTCCAAAAGTCTACAACTATCTGGATTTTTTTAGCATTATTCAATACATTTTATCCAGGCCTCACCAGTGGCTTGCCGAGTGGGAGGTACAGCAAAAGAAATTTGCCGAAAGGATTAAATTACTGACGGCTTCTGCAAAAAGTGGGGAATGCTATACCCCTTAAACCCCTTACTTTGGCGCGCCCTTGGGCCTCGCTTGCTACTTCTAGCACTACTGCAGCAATCTTAGTACTCTTCTCATATACTTAAGTTCATAAATTAGCCTTATCTACATCCTGATTCGCCATCAAGTGCCATTAAATGGCACAAAAATTAGACAATAAAATAGCATGACGTAGCAAAGCATAGTGCATGAAAGTTGTATTGTATAAATAAACAAGCTCAAATTGAAGAATACAGCTTAGTAATATCTGTCAAAAGTATAAGATAACTTTCACAATGATTCAATAATTCAATATATATAAACTTACAAAAGAACCAATAAGATTAAATTAAACTAATTCAAAGGAACTTATGGAAAAATGAACTTGTTGTCTATAACGATAATTGCAGGAAAACGTCACTGATTTAAAAGAGCATTCTTAGTCTTGGGGAAGGACATTTACTGCAAAAGACTGGCCAAATACTTACATCCATAAAGCCACAAGTAGCCATCTCCAATAGAATACAACCTAAGCTCCATATATCTGTTCGTTCATCATACCTTCAAGCTTTGTTAAGGAGGTCAACAATGTCAAGTATATCCATGAGCCACTTTTGCAAATTCGTGTAGTTGTTGTATATAGACTCCATGAATTTAGAACAACTATGGATAGGTCGTAGAGGGGACTTCTACCCTTCATCAGAAAAAACAAACATTGATGGTAACGTTATGGCTAATTAGCCTGGGGGGTAACATCAGTACAAAGATCGTGCCAAGGTGGACATGAATGTAAATAGAAGGGGAATCAAATGAACTAACCCATGAACTATAAGGAAAAAATAGAAGAGTACCAGAGAATAGTAGAATACCAGCCTATTTCAGTACTCAGTAGAATACCAGCCTATTTCTCCTTAGGTTGGTTCTCCTGTTTACATCTGAAAGTGGTCACATAATATATTGAATTTGCGTCATTGTCTTCATGGCTTATACTGTGAAATGTCGAATGAAAAAAACTTTGGAGTCTAATTTAGATATAAACATCTCAATTAAGGATTTCGGGCTTGTATTTGAGCTGGGAGGGGTCTCTAGGCCATAACATAACTATCAAAAGCATGAAGTAGCATCATGAAGAACAGCTCAGTGGATCATGCACAGTAACTAACTCTTCCAGACTGGATCCTACTTGTAAAATGACAATTGATCCTATCATACTCTCTGCAAAGCGCTAACAATCTAATAGTAGATAACTCAAAGATACGGTCTTTCAAGAACTTCAGGAGCCATCCAGTTCATGCTACCTAAAGAGAGGAATTTCTGTATTCTATACACAATAACGTATAAGAGTAGTGTTTGTGAAAAACGCATAAAAAAGCTGTGACTGGCTATAGAAGAAGCATACTGTTATTATCGCTACCAAGGAGGATGCATATTCATCAAATATATAGGGTGAATAAGACACATGGCTCAGTGGCTAAAACTCCACAGAACTTTCAATATAATTACTTAACGAAACAACAAATAGTACAAAAACTATGAAGATCCCCATTACCATCATACTATGTTACTGTGAACAACTATTCAGCGGAAGTTACAACAATCATGAGAATGTTTAAGAGATCTGAGAATCCACTATGAAACATTTGATGATATATTTACCGACAGTTGTCCTTGTGCGAGTTCTTGCATCACCCATGATAGTTGCTACTCCAAAATCGCCTAAAGAAAGGAGCCAGAGAGAAGAATCTTTATAATGCATTATATCAAAGATTCTTACTGGAGTTGATGTATAATGGCTGCAGTCAGTTTCTTACGGAAATGAAAGTAAATAGACTTGCTGAAGCAATCTTGTGATGAACAGATGAAGAGAAGGCTATGAAACAGGCTTATTGTGAAACAGACATCAAGCATTAACTCTACTCACCTATAGATATTGACAGGTTGTCTGCCATGAAGATATTGCTAGGCTTAAGGTCTCTGGAATGAACAGAAAGGATTGTACTTTTAGCAAGACATGATTTACACAAAATTCAAGAAAGATTCCAAAGGAGACAGGGATGAGAGTTTCACCTGAAAAAGCTGCTTATCAGAAATCAAAACATTGATTATCATACAAAGAATAACATGCCTATCTCAAATCTTTACAAGGATAGAATAGAGAGTTGAGGTATTGTCCTGACCTACCTATGTATCATTCCTTTTTTATGAACAAACACCATTGCTTCTAGCATCTGTCCAAACCACTTTTTCAGAATCTGTTTGCAAACAATATGGTACTGGATTGCTACACTTCATTACATTTGGTAGGAGAATTCATCATGATCATGAAGTCAAAATGCTGATATTACAAAACATGGAGTACATAGGTGCAAAGCACCTCACAAAAAAGACATAAAGTCTTCCAGCTCTCTTCAAATTCCATTTGCAGCAGACTAGGCATTATTTTAGGCATTGACAAATTTAACTGGCAATCTAGGGTTGTGCTAATAGGTTTCTCAAGCAAAATGTACAAATGAAATGAAAATAAGCAATACCACTTCTTCTAGAGCCTCAGGCTTTGCTCTCTTTTGCTTCAAAGCTCTATCCAAATCACCTAATAGGATACACACATTAAAATCAATATTGAATTTGAAAAGATTGGCAACAACTAGACAACATAATGTTGAGCTGTTCTCAGTACATACAAAACAAATGGAAATAGCAGGTGTAAGAATGGATAGATAAAATGACATAAAACCATAAATCAGGCTTTCTTCATTCTATGACACAGCAGTAATCAGTTAAATTTTTATATGTTTAAAATATGATAATGGAACTCACCTAGCTTGTAATAGTCCATGACAATACAAACAAACATTGCAGATTCCTTTGGCAATGAAAGTAAAAAGGTTTCATGTGAGCAGCAATATACCATATGCATTTGCAACAAGCAATATATACAAAAACAAACATAGATTAAGAAAGCTAATACTTCATTTGTAGACCAACAGGGGTCCCATTTGATACAAATTCTCTAAAATACTCTTTACAAGTGTAAAATGTAAAAGATCAGATTAAAGTCAAGACTTTGAAAATAATTCTCACATAACTGGACTTGCTCATACAATAGGTAATTTCTCTGTTATCCACATTAATCATATAAATTTTATCATTTACTTTTCAATCAATAGATTGAGTATCAATAGTATACTAACTAAACCAGTAATTTCCAATATTACAAACAGACCTATTAAACATGAAAGAATAGTAATCATTGTCTATCCTACCTCTTTGTCCCAAGTTACAAAGAACTCTTTGTACCCACAAATATATGGGTGTCTGAGCTCTTGCAGTGCCAATGCCTATAACAAAAACAATGTCAAGCATTAAACCTTTTGCATGATATAATTATAGTCAATATAAAAACTACTAATTTACCCAACTCAGACTTTTCTTTTCCCTTTTCCTTCATTCTGTTTTTCTATTCATTCCTTATACCATCAACATCCCATACCATTTAGAAAAGAAAATGAGAAAAACGTGCGATAAACGTTTCAAGGAACTATTTGAATAATTTAAAAAATGGAACAAATTATCAATATCATGAGGATTAGTAATAGTCTCTTTAAAAAGTAGATTGTATGATGATCACTGAAAAAGAGAGAACTATACCCACCAAATAACAGAGAAATTGTCAATTACACAAACAAGATAAGTGATCTATTAATGTTTTACCTCCTTAAATGCCTTATTTGCTTCATTTTCATCATTGCATTCCACCTGCAAACCAAGGTATAGCCTCATCAGTGAACAATAATTACATTTCAAGTGCTAAATAACATAATGAAAATTTAAATAACAATGTTGTAGGTGGTTATGGAGTTAAGATAAATGGCATTTAACAATTAAATTGAAGTCAGTTTCAAACTGGGTGTCTGGCCCATGTCACTTCATTGAAGCAAATGCCAAGGTGTGTGTGGGAAATGCCTAAAGTTAATGCCTTAACTTGTTTCCACAAATCAAATTCTAGACAATCAAGGACCCTAAGAAGGGTGCTTAATCATCTAGAATTTGATGCGTGGAAACAAAAGATATTCAAAATACAAAAACCCAGACTTTAATAACAAACAGCAAGCTTACATTTACTAGAAATGAGTATGCCTATGAGATTGATTACCAGAGGGCTTTTCAATGAAAAAAATTTAAAGAGCAATCAGGGAATATATGTTTTTATAAGGTAAGAAGATTGCAACCATGTAACACCATAATAACACAAACACTTAAAATAATAAACATGCTATTTTTCACTAGAACTTATTGGTTTTCACAATGTGTCCACCCCTTGAAATACACTCATACTCATGATGGATTCCAGAAAAATCAAAAATTTATGAGTCAAAAAGTTAAAGGTTTAGTCTTTTAATAGATTTGTCAAAACGTAATCTGAATGAAAACTCATTCAAGCATTATGAGTCCCTTTCTTGCCATTATGGTTCTAAGAACTCTCATGCTATATCCGTCAACTCAAAGCCTAAATGAAATTGGGTGGGAGCAAATAAATGAGCCACAAAACCATTGAACATGAAATATATTTTCATATACCTTTTTCAAAACATACTTGTTCTTGTCATCTTTATTTTCCACAAGGAAAACAGAGCCCTGTGCTCCTTTGCCAAGTCTTTGGAGCAGCTATTCAAAAACACATGTAAACTACCATATAGAAGTGATCTAATAGTAAGCCTACAGGAAACCACATCAATAATGGAATATTCCAAATTCTCAAAATCAAATAGAATTTTATGATGATTGGTACAGTCCCAAAGATATTGGCTTTTGTCACTTCCAATCTAATCAAACAATTAGAGAGTTATGTTTAGACTGCCATGTATCTGGCCAACAATGAATCTAAAGAAGGCCAATAATGAATCTAAAGAAGATTCTTAAGAGCAAAGTACAACTCTCACTATTCAATTGGACTAAAAAACCCTATAAGAAACCCACAATCTGATTAGTATTTCTCCATTCAAAAACAACTTATTTGCAAACAATTAAATTACCTTACTTTAAAACAAAAGCAAAACCAAAAATGGCCATTAAGAGTGATATATTATTCATGATTTAATCAGCTGCACTGCAAGCCTAAAACGACTTGTCACACACTAAATACATGGTAAATGTACCTAAAATATTGATGAACAGAAAACTCATAGCAGTCATAGAGTTATACACATCTGCTTTCTGAACTTGACCAAATATTGGGATTTCTGTATCCTACTTTGGTCACCTGCTTCACAAAGTGAATAAGTATTTGCGAGAAATTGTGTTTACAGAAACAATTCGATAATCTTCAGTTTCCATAGAATGGATAATTATGTATGTTCCTTTACAGATAATTCAAAAAATAAACAAAAAATGCAATACGCAGCGTCTAAGGAAGAATCAATAAGGTCACAAAGATCTTTTTAAGCAGCTGTTGGCACATTATGCTTCCGAAAAATGGTTTGAATGCGATTCTCAAGGTAGAGGTAGGAGGACAAATTGAGCATACAATTATCGAGATGATTAGCCCTCTACACTTTACTGTCTAATCAAAAATTCACCCACTAGTGCACTGTTTTACAAGGTTCACAATGATACAACATCAAATTTTACAGAAAAAGAACTTAAAACTTTTTAAACCTAAAATCTACAGCTTTAAACCTATTATATTTATTGATCACTAGGTGCAGTAGCGACTCTTCAAGACCTATGTTTCAGTAGTATTTAGAAACGCTGAAATTGCTTTGTCCAGCAATCATCAATGCAACTTCCGAGCTGATGGCTACATACTAGCAGATTTTCAGTCACCAAGTAGTTCTGAATTCTCCAATTTCCCAACTTGAGAGAATCCTCAGATGATCCCGTTTCTTGATATAGGGTGTTCCCACGTCCCCCGTGTTGTAATGGGTACTACATTGCCACCACGTTCATCCAGCCCCATAAAGAATTACAATATTACAAAAAATAGTCAATACATAATGTGTACCTTGTAGGCTTCCATTCAGACCATCAACCCTTACCACAGCTCAATCGGAAAACCAGTAACTGCCACAAGTATCCTTTGTAAACAAATGTATGTGAAATGGCGTTACCTAGTACAGCCTCGTTTCACAAGTGAGGCCTTAGGTGAGCAAAGCAGAAAAAACCTCGAAAAAACCAAATAGTTATAAATACCATCTCTATGGAAAAACATAGTTATGCCAAAGCCAGTGGAAGGCATTCAACAAGCAGAAACAAAATTTATTAGGTTTTATTGCAAGTAAGGAGGTCAAGCCGAGTTTCCCATTTTGCCCATTTTACTAAGGATACCAACTATACCACCAACAGACCCTCCTGAACAGTGCTGGGTTTCACAAGAAAGTTTAGTAATTGACCGAGTTATGTTACTTCTGTATTGCATTTTGGAGATACTGTATGAGTAAGTGATTTAGGCTTGAGAGAGGTGTCTCGCTGAGTTAGACTATAGTTTTTGCAAGAAAGTAGACTTCCATGATGATGTTACCAGGGCAAACTGGCTGTCTTTTTAGGGCCCGGGGTGAATACATATAGCAGGGTTTGGGCGGCATCTATAATTTTAAGCATGTGAAAAGTAATTGATGTCTTTTATGCCACTTTAAAACACCATACTGTACATGATTTCATAAAAAGGCTTTTGCAGAAAAGGGACCCTAGAGAAAGAAAAGTGGAGGGGGCCTTCGAGCATCACGTGATGGTCCGACTGGCCACCCCACCCCTGGCTGTCACCCATAGGACCCTTCCGTCGTTTGTACTCGCTTGTGTTTATCATAAAAAATAAAATAAGGGGCGGGTATATTTCTGTGCAGGTGTTTACCACAGCATTAACTATTGTGGTAAAATGACTCACAGGAGAAATAGCACTCAACTGTTCAAAATTGATGATGGAATAGTAGACACCAAGTGGTGTGTCATAACAGTTATCTACCATGACAGAACGCGTCTTATTACTACCTGCAGGAACATGCAGCATTGTGTGACTCACTTTTGTTTTGCTTCTTCGTTTCCTAGAAACGATTGAAACAAACGATCAAGGCTTGATTCTATTACGTCATCGGCCTAGTTCCCTACAGAGCTGTACGAGATAGTGTGCCGCAGCGCATGTGAACCAGTTGTGTGTGAGTGCTTGTGCTAACCAGTCGGAGATGGATACAATGGTGCTTACGTTGCTTTGTATTTGCGTCCATTTGGGTATCTTGCTGCGCCGTTTGGTATCCACAAACTCCAGTTAAGTATTGTATTTCGTATTTTCTCTTTTGATTTTTCTCTCGCATTTATTGCCTTTATTTCATAGAAGGTTGCGACCTATATACTATGGCGCAATCCAAGCTCGGCCTATTCGAGGCTCAGCATGTATCAGAATGTCGCATAGTCATTGACTCGTACGGTTTCTCAGAGCTAATTGAATATTTACAAGTGTTTTTAATTGTTCTAGAATGAATGTATTTGTTTCTTGGTCTGATCAATTGAAGTAAAAGCAAAACCAACGAAGTGATATATCTGGTGGGCGTTCACATTTTAGCCAATGGCAAAGAAAAAAAAAAAAAATGAGCCCTTTTTATATACCAGAAGGCTTTCAAGCTCCCCATGGTTTATTATGTCTGCCTATACAACTCAGCAAATGCATAATGTTTTGTAGGCTATAGTTGCTGAAGCATGGGTAGAAGTACTACTGCCATTGTACCTATTGCATGTACCACTGTTGGGAAGCATAACGCTGTGATCTGTGGCGTCTGAAGTACAGTGTGAATGTCATGTGAACACCTATCGCCCTATGCGGTCTAAGTGTAGATTACCATTTTCTATTGGCCTTCGCTCACGAGTCACAAGCCCGGAATGCTGTTGAAACTGCTCACAAGCCCCGATGACAGGCATGCTACTGAGCCCGAGCAACTCACAAGCCCCAAAGGGGGCATGCTACTGAGCAATTCACAAGCCCCAAAGACGGGCACGCTATTCATTGAACAACTTAAAAGCCCCTAGCTGGGCATGCTATTGAGACTTGTCCACAGCCGACGATATTCAGTCTCTAGCGATCTGGACTACGAAGGAAATGTCCATGAAATCAAAGTGATGACTGTGTTTCTGAGACTCGTCCTCCAGTTGACAATAGCATGGGTCTTACTGGTGTTCAATGCAATGGAGGCCTTGAACCTGATTTTACTCTTGACAGATCAGTTTTTCTGATCTAAGTTTGATCCTTATATGCAATCTAGTAATGGCTTACAAATTACTTCAGAAGCACTAGATTTGACATCAGAAAAAGCTGTAGGACAGTTCTACTGAAAGAAGGCTTGATAGCTACATTTTAACGAAATGTTCTGCGTTTGTTTTTACAACAGACTTGTTGTAATTTTGAGATTTTCTCAGTTTTTTTTCTAGGCCTTCTATTACATTTATGATGTCAATTGTATATGACAGTTTGCTAGTTAAGTACAGAGCATGGACATCACTACCTTCAGTGTAGTCTGATATGCCATTTACAGCCAGTTTATTATTATACATTTAGAAGAATCCTCCTTTAGGTTTTTCAAGATGTTGTACATTTCCATCTGATGCCATTAGCATTGTTGACTACATTTTATGCTGATCATTAGCATTTTTTTTGCAACATTTCTGCTGAGTAGCACTACTGTAGCAAAGGGGCATACTGTCCTTCTCTCATTTTATAAAGAATTATAATGTTTGCAGTTTGCGGTTCATAGAATACTGCAAGTCGGCCTTCGCCTCCTGATAGATAGTTTTCATGCCAACCCTGGGAGGTATTGTTAAGCCTTTGTTCTTATCGGTGATTTGAATGAGAAAGGGTTAAATATCCCCCCACAGAAGAAATTTCTTCCGCATATTTTCTATAAGACTCTTGTCAAGAGTTATATAGCAAATCTAGAGAGGTATTTCTATTTGAGTCCTGTTGTTTGAGAATAACGTTCTATTCAGTCACCATACCATTACAAGAAACTTTTACAGGTCTAACGGCTCTATTTGATTTTCAAAAAACTGGCTAGCACGTCCCCCTCACTCATGGGTGTAGAGAAAATCGCCTATGTCATGACAAACATGATTGAGGCAAATTGGCGGATGGTCTTTACACTGACGTATTGGCTGCTTCATGCAGAGCTACCGACAGTTTTGACTATTGATCAAACAACGTTATGTCATATGTTGTTAGGCAATATATTTTATTCCTTTCATTCATCACTACGGATTGGAAACTGTTTGACTGCACCTCTGTGTGTTATGGAGGTTGTCTATTGTGATAATTTGACTTGGTGGCACAGGGTATAAAGTTGTCACCAGCACTTAGATAAATGACGCCATTATGGTGGAAGTGAAAAGTGCTATCCTGTGGCGTAAAGTGACTTGCCAGCTTGCTGTGTTGTACACTAGTAACATTTATTCATCATCTCCCTAAATAGCAGATAAGCCTTGGATAGTTCAGATTAATAGTAACTGTTTGGCATGTTCAGAAAACATGGATGTATTCGTTGTCTTTCCTCCATTTTAATACATCTACCAGCGTGTTTAATCAAAGATACAATTACAGCGTTACATTAACGGATCTTATTATCCCAGCAGGGTCGTGTCTTTTTTGGGGGTACATGCGTACCTTATTGGTCACTTAAAATTGAAATAGCAATATACTTGTGCTGTTTCCTGTCAGCTGAAATTCTTCGACAAATATCGATATCGAACAATCGGCATTCCACTTGCATTTGCCAATGTTTCACTCATGTCAGCTGAAATTCTTCAAAAAATATCATTATCGATAATCGGCATTTCCACTTGCATTTGCCGATGTTTTCGCTCATGGCTTTGCAAACGATATGGACTGATCGAATCAGTTGCCAAATTTCTGAAGTTGAGGTTCTATTCAACGCCTCTGTGCGTGGTTTTTCTCCTAGTTTTGTATTTTAGCGACTAACAAAGAGCAGCTTCCTTCATATTAGCAGCTTATCTCATTTGTTTGCAAGTCTACCGACGCTATTTGATGCAATATTATGTTGTTAATGATCAAGAATTTACATGTGCCATTGATTTTTGTCAAAAATGTTTAGTAGTGACTGTAGTGTGTTTCCGTTCAATTGCTATCAAACCCTCAGCTTGTCTTGTAAAACTACATGTATTTCACTGTATGTTAAGTTCTGAGTCCTAGCATATCAACGTTTTCGCAGATAAGAATTCTGAGCAGCTTATTATCAGGATGTATGATGAATGATATTTATGAGTGCTCTATATAAGTTACCCTATTGTTTGAAATCTCACTCAGTCATTTATTTGCTTGTGTTGAGGCTTCAAAATAAGTTTGCAATTTCTATCCAATGTAGCCTGATCATATTGCTATGAAATTGATTGATTTTATGTATACAAGATATTGATAATTATCAAGATATTAATAACCTACTTAATTTAGGAGCACAATTTATATTTTCCCTGCCTATGTTCCAGTTGCTGCCAATATCTTACATGAAATCTATTTATCTCAAAGCCAGTTTACCTGCTACATTGCTATGTTTTTTAATAGCATTGTAACAACAACTGTTGTTTTGCAAGCTTAGGCAACTGTTTTTAATGTACGTTGGAAGATTGTTTGCATTTGTACTGGGCCATCTTGTTCCTTTTCGGTTCTGATTCGGTGTTTATACCAGACCTGGTTTGTACGCATAAGCAGTATTTCACGTGTGAAGCCTAATCATTATGTTTCCAACCGAACACAGTATTTGTCTCATCAATTGTATCTATGCTTTCTGATTTGTTCTCCTTTCCCTTTATTCCACGTCAGTCGAATAGCAGCTACTAGTATATGTGATATTATGTTAAACGCATTTCACCTTGAGTTGTGAGAAGTGCTGCTATTTCACATGCATGTTTGACATACTGTATGACACTTTGTGTTTCATATTTATACGTTTTTGGACAACGTGGCATCAAAACTCCCAAATTGATTTTCCTTATGCAAAATTTATCTGCTTGGTTAATTGACTGATATTGTTGTTACATGCACATTATGGCACATTATTGTTGATACATGTTCCGTTTATACAGACATACTAGCCTTATTATCATTATCATTTATGTGTGCAATGGGTGTTTTCTGCTGCGATAAACAGTTATGATCTGATCTGTTGATGTCTAAGGTACTACCATCATCTGCATACAATCTCTTATTATCGATCAAATTTATCCAGGCTACTATCACCATCCTACACGTTGTAGGCCATTAATGCTGTACCAGTGGCCTATAGAGTTATTTTCTGATCTCATGAAATAGTATCCACTTCATCCAACAAGCCATATATCTTTACTGAGCATTATATCGTGCTGCTAGGTCGGCAAACCTTGCTTGGCGTCGACAGATTTCATTTGTAGGTGTTTCTGTGATCAAAGTTAACTCATTGTTTCTACAGTTTAATAAATGTTTTGAATACAATGCCTTAGTAGATTGATTTTCTGTCAGTTTTATTGTACATAACTGCAAATGAAGTATTTGATCTACTGTTTCTCGTTGTGACGTGTAATGTCCATAGGCATTATATGTATGGGATTTCTGAAGTTATGTGTATAAGCCCCAAAGTAAATGTTTCAATGCCAGCTCTAAAATCTCGTACAGCTCTGTAGGGAACTAGGCCGATGACGTAATAGAATTGGAAAATTAAACGAACCTACCTGTAGGTGAAGTTTGATTGAAATTCTATAAGTCATCGGCCGTGACCGGAGGAGCTGTGCGCCCTCCCGTCATATTTTATTACCCCACCCTTTTCTAGTTAGGATCTTGTATTTATTTGTCATTGATACATTTACTGCTCTAAAGACTGGTTCACATGCGCTGCGGCACACTATCTCGCACAGCTCCTCCGGTCACGGCCGATGACTTATAGAATTTCAATCAAACTTCACCTACAGGTAGGTTCGTTTAATTTTCCAATTATCTTACCTGCATCTAAGTAAAGGAGATTTTACAACTTGATCACTACGTAAGCTTTGGTCTGAATCGTACTATTATTCGGTTGTTACTGATGATTTTGCGTTTTTCATTACCAGAGTTCAAATGCATCTAAAGACATAAGCTACCTATACCCAGAAGTTTATCTGATACCATGAGTTATGGAAATGCCTCTTTGAACTCAGCATTGGCACAGGACCAAAGTTCTCTCGGTCACCTCATACAGTTGATCAGCACTTATTTTCTCCTGGCTTCTATGTAAAGCGTTCTCGAATTCAAATGCCTCATTTTCAAACTATCAACTGTTCTGTTTGAGTTGCGTTCAAAATGGCGACTTGTACACTGCTTGGTAAACATCACAGTTACAATCTCAGGATTACTATGAAATAATAGCATCATTTCGTTTATTTTTGCTAGATAATTTTATCGATACAAACTGGAAGATACTAGTTTCTCTAGATTTTGCTACCGTATTTCAGGCGTTGCTTTTTTTGCAAGATAAGTGGGCCTGCTCTCAATGTTAAACGAGGAAGCTGTCATTGCAACCTTTGGAAAACAGTAGATCGGAGAGAAAGCTACCTGAATCTATCTGCTGTATATTTTGTAAGCACTGTGAGCATTGCAGCTTGTTCCAGCTAGTTTTTTGAACGGCATTTAGCCCGGGACTACAAGACGCACATCGCTTGTTAAAGGAAGTTCCTGCTTACAGCAATGAAATCTACTCCGATATCTCCGCTAGCTTGTGTGCTTCTTGCTCACGTTTTAGTACGTACAGTTGATGCCGTTTGTTCAAATAATGTTGCATGTTTTCCGACACCAGTTGATATACTAGATGCTGGTGCTGCTGGAAATATCAATTTTAATGTTTCATCGGTCTGTGGAAATCCACCAGAGTTTTTTTGTTCAAAATCTGACTGTAGTATGTTATGTAATGCATCAGATCCTGCAAACAGGCACCCAAAAGAGTATATGACTGACGGTTACAACGAATTGACGTTTTGGAAGAGCAAGAATTTGGAGCAGCCAGTAACCATCCAAGTTGATCTCAATCAAAAATTGATTCTACATCAAGTCATTGTTACATTCCAGTATGATTATCCGTCTATTACACGTATAGAGCGCTCTCAAAACTACGGAAATTCATACTTTATTATACACCAAAATGCAATAAATTGCCAGAGTTCGGCTGGAGAACTGCCATCAGCAACTTACAAGCCATTGACAACTGTGTGTATGACCATTTTAACATCAGATAGTTCGAATGCGGTATGACTTACATGTTTTTTCCTCTTCTTTTTGCATCGTTTTTTGAATTGAAAATATATTCAGCCATGGAAATGAATGACTAAGTAATTGGGTTGAAGTTAGCAATTGAACTGCATGAATGTCCTTTACCGATGAAATAGAGTTCCTGCTTCACTTTTCATGCTTTTTAATGTTATATAGTAATGTTATGCTGTCTGTCTTGTTATCCTGTTACCTCACTGCATGCTCTGTCTATACCTTATGTCCCTTTCAGATCTCATACATGCCAAGGACTGAGCCAAGCATTGCTGCAAGTCTTACAACAAACAGCTCTGTCAGGGATTACTTTATCTTGACTAATCTGCGATATGTTTTAGTGAATTATATAACTCCTGCAAGTTTTAACCCTGCCACTGCTGATTCTAGAAAGTACTTTTTTGCCATAAAAGATATTGATGTACAAGCATCTTGTTATTGCAATGGCATGGCTGACCAATGTAATAGTACTAATTTGGGAAAGTGTGTTTGCCAGAAGAATACTCAAGGTGACAATTGTCAACTTTGCAACCCATTGTTCAACAACAAACCATGGAAATATGGTATTGCATGTGAAGCATGTAATTGCAGTGGATTGGCAGAGCAATGCTCTTATAGCTATACAAAGGGACATGGGGTCTGTCAAGGCTGCACTAGTAATACAACTGGTGACTTCTGCCATCAATGTATTCCAGGATTTCACAGAAACTCAAATAATCTTTGCATCAATTGTGGTTGTAATCTCTCTGGAGTGGTAACAAGCTTAGGGGTCTGCAATGAGTCAACTGGAATTTGCATATGCAAGCAAAATGTTGAAGGAGACAAATGCGATTCATGTAGAGATCAATTTTTTGGATTGACTGCAGCAAACAGTGCTGGATGTAGTGCCTGCAGCTGTAGACAACAAGCAACTATTAATGGGAGCAACATTTGTGATAAAGTAACTGGGCAATGCCCTTGTTCAAGAGGATTTATAGGCCGAACTTGTAATATTTGTGCAAATGGATTTTATAGTAATCAATCTGTTAACCCAAATGAATGCAGAGACTGTTTGTGTGACCCATACGGATCTCATAACACAAGCTGCACAAACACTGGGCAGTGTTACTGCAGACAGTTCTTTTCTGGCCAAAAGTGTCAAGTTCTAAGCTCATTGTATTTTTCAGCAAGTGTTGAGCAATCCTTGTACCCAGCATTGGCTGCTATTGTTTACACATCTGTAAGTTGTCATTGATGTTTGTTTTCAATTTTCATCATATGGCTTGCGTACTATATTACAACTTAGTTTAGTATGAAAAAAAACATTCATGGTCGATGAATTTTGGTATAAGGGTGGGAAGAGATGATTGTGTCCACTGAACTTTCTTGGCTTACTTCTTCACACATTGGCTTTTTGTAAGCCAATAAATTTTGCACTTTGAGCTCCATAAATTGTCAAAGAATCACAGAAATCTGCATAGGTGTTATTTTTATGTGGAAGATTGGTATCCAGTGTTAATATCACAATTACCTTTCTTTTGTAAAGTAGCAACAGTTATTTTTTATACTTGTTATCTTTTGTGCTATAGTTTGTCTTATGTGCCTGTAACAGTAAGGTAGTTTGATAGCAATTCTCTATTTGAATTACCAATTTAGTATGCAATTTTTTAACTTATTGCTTTTGTATTTTAAGTATTTTACTTGACTTATATTATAGGCCGCATTTTATCGCTCATCTTCACAATTTGTTAACTCAAGAGGAGAAGTGCTTTTTAATGTTGGATACTCTGTTGCCCTTGGTGAATCATCACAAATACCTACTAGCTTGATATTCAGCATAGATATACCTTCAACAAGTGGATATGAGATGGTTATACGGTATCTGGTAAATATTGCTGTTTATATTTTGAGACCTATTTACTTTGACTCTATAGTTAGCCATTTTCTTCTAGTAAGTTTTCCTTATGCAATTGTACTTTTGACCAGAATGCTTATATGCTTATATATAAATATATTTGGCAATCTTAACTGCATTTAGACGTCATCTGAGCATTGATGTTTTAAGTTATGAAGTGCATCATTATTGTATTATCAATTCAAATACAAGGTCACTCTGTCATACTACTTGAAATAGCTATATTTGAACATTGTAGCTTCCCTTTGAGAATCACCCATGAGATCAGCTTAGCAAAGAACAAGCAATACTGCTTTATACGGTTTTTGGTGTAAAAAATTTGTTCTTTATTTCGTATTGTTGTTTGGGAGATTTTCTTGCTTAATAGTGCATGAACCACCTCGTGCACATATTTCATATATTTGATGATATCACATGTATTTTGTGTTGATGATACGGTTTTCTGTAGCTCAATGCGTCTTCAATGCAATTAACTCGTTGTATATCTACGTTTCAGACGTCATTTACGTACACTGGTGTCATTCTACGACTGAATCGCCAGTTTCCATTCGTGCCATATACGTGTGTAAAAGATGGAATAAAAGAATCAATAGCGACATCAAATGATATCATAGTACTATGGAACAATCTTCCATTTTCTAATCAGAGTATAAGTTTTGGAACAATTTGTCTCTCAGCTGGACGATACACTGCAACGTTAACGCTGCCTAATAACAGCTCAACTGCAGGGGCCAGAATTCTGATTAAATCAGTAAGTAGGGCTTCTGCATTCAATCATTGATAAAGTCTGATGAACTGGTATGGAGAACAAGTAATCGTTCGTCAGAAAATGCTGAATGGCACCTTAGAGGTGCCATCACAATTGACAGGACTGTTCATTTGACTTCAATACACGTTGTTTTTTATAAGGAAGTGGTTTTGCCTTGTCTACTTTGCAAGTATCTGGTAAATTTGGCTGCCTAGTAATCTGGACTGAACGCAAATCACCTTTTGTAAGGTCAATTGATAGCTAAAAGTAGATTATAATAACGACTCAAATAACTAGGTGAAAACAACTTACAATCTTGTCTATGATACAGTCAATTTCTTCACATACGTCGAAATAAATCTGAGAATACACAAACACAATTCAAAACTGAGACTGAGAGCTGGGATGCTGACACGTACAAAAATAAAACAGCTTACGAATCGATAGAACACAATTCCATTAAACATAGCATAATATTACAACGAATATAGTGTAACACAACGGTGCCATAAACCTAATGAAACATCAGTGACTGCTTGGAAAAAGTGTGATTATTCACAATGCAGAAACGATTGGATCCTATGGGACCTGATTGTTGGCTTTCGGGGGATAGCTTGCCAAACCTTATATGTAAAAGCGCTCATCCACTAGAGAATTCAAAAGAATGATGAAAAAGGTACTTGTAAAAACATTGTCGGAAGTCCCATTGTAAATACTACTATGCTGAAAGATTTAAACTTCTTCCTAATATCAAAGTAAATTTTGCCCTTTGCAAATACACGTATTTTTTATAAGAAAGTGGTTTATAAGAAAGTAGTACTCAACTGCTAAAAAAGTTAAGAAACTTCAGTACTGGATTTTTGAAACCTAAGACAGCTAATAACTCATATTCCTTCAAAATTCTAATATTCACGCAATACCATCATCGCTTCTACTTAATTTCCATACCTTTTTGTAGTGACCTATGAATTAGAATCTTAATACAGTCTTACATCTGTGTAGTGCCTGTCTGTCTGTGTAACACTGTAGTGTCACGCCAACTAGGACATTCTTGCAAAGAAGGTCTTAAGAAAGTTTCAGTACTGAAATCATGAAAATGCTAAGAAAGTTTCAGTGCTGAGTGTGTCCTCATTTGTTGCTACTATTACCAATAATTTGATACCCTCCAAGGAGGAACTATTTTTAAAAGCCTTATGAGTTATTGCAAGCCTTGACTGTGTTTGTATCCTTCTAGTTACTTGTTTTGCCATCCTACCGTTATTCTTCACGATATTTGGCAGTCAACACAACTACACAGTCACTTGTGCGCTTCTACTACCAACAATCATTCAGCCAATCAACATGGTCCGTGAGCAAAGCCGTAGGTTCCTCGTATCTTGGCTACTTGTATGCCGATGTGTATAATGCAACGCAAGGTACATTTAATTGTTTTTTAATTCACGTCATGCGGTTTTTATGCCATGTCCACGATTCCAGCTTTTCTGTGTTTTCATGAGGTCCGTCGTTCTCATCTAAATCATGTTTCTCGATTAAATCTGTTTCTTTGGTTTTGCCTGCACCTGTTTGAAGAGGTTTTAGCTCTGTATATCCAGAAGAGAAATGGGAAGTTAGTCTGCTGGGATGAAGTGCGTTTGTGGTGTTTTGATTTATATATTCTTATTCTCTATGTGGTAGCAGTTATATTTTCTTGTAAGAAATTTATTGCGGAAAGTTTATCAAACATCTCAATTTTCTACCCTTAGTCTGCCAGTGCAACAGCATTGGATCAGTCAACGCCTCAACATGTGACCGCTATGGCGGCCAGTGCAGTTGCAAGCCAAACGTCACAGGGTTGCGATGCGACGAATGCCTTCCCAACCATACCAATTTCACTTCTGGTCAAGGATGTTCTGGTTAGTACGTTAGTGTTTCTCGCGAATTTCGTTGCATTTTTGGAACCCAATGTTCTCTGTTTGGAACATAGCGTCATTATCACAACAGTTCAAATTCATTTTCTCTATGTTTTGCTGCCACATTTAGCTATATCTGAATTTGGAACCCAATGTTTGGAACATAGCGTCATTATCACAACAGTTCAGATTTATGTTCTCTGTGTTTTGCTGTTACATTTAGCTATACCTGAATTTGGAACCCAATGTTTGGAACATAGCGTTATTATCACAACAGTTCAGATTTATGTTCTCTGTGTTTTGCTGCCACATTTAGCTATATCTGAATAGTTTACTAATGAGTAACACCCACTATATCCCTCAACAATGAATAATCAAAATGATTAAGACGATGTTTCATGTAGAAAATTTGTCCTTTTTCGTATTGTTGTTCGGGAGATTTCTTTGCTTAATTTTGGGGTGCCGTTGTCCTCATATTTGGTTCTTTCAAAGATACCCCATGTATTTTATGATGGACAACTAGGGCTTTTTTGCCTTTAAAGATGAAAATGAATTGCAGAAAAGGTTATGAACGTATAGAAGCTTGTATTCAGGAATGATGTTGTTGCAGAGTTTTTCACTGCGATGAACGGGCTTGGTATACGTGTAAAAGTACTTGGTTTGACCTAAAAGATATAATTTTCTTAATATGCTTTGCAGTGTTCTTGAAGACAATAACGATGTTCTCTCGATTTTTGCTTGCCCTAAATGTATCCTCTTTGACATTTTCATTGCTTCTGTCATTGATATGGCTAGGAAACCAGTTTTATCTTGATTGATAGATCAGATCTGGATGGCTTGAAAGTGACAAACTGATAATGTAGTTATTTTGTTTTAGCTTGTGGCTGTCATCCATTTGGATCAAATAATACGAGATGTGATTCCCAAACTGGCATTTGCTCATGTCGTCCTAACGTAGCTGGGGACAAATGTGACAGGTGTATTAGTAATTACTATGGCATGAATAGTGGAACCGGTTGTTCTCCATGCAACTGTTCGTCAATATACTCCTCAAGTCAACAGTGTCATGACAATGGAACCTGCATTTGCAAGCCAGGAATAGAAGGAGAAAAATGTTCGCAGTGTATTCCGGGATACTTCAATTTATCACCCACTGGTAGGTTATATGACCTTGTGATCACCATTACTGTGTTGTAGGGGGCTGCTGGGGTCTGTGTTTAGACCAAATATCTGAACTTAAGTTTTAAGCCCACTTTCCATATTACACACCACACACACACACACACACACACACACACACACACACACACACACACACACACACACACACACACACACACACACACACACACACACACACACACACACACACACACAAACACAAACATGCAATTTCAATCCTATGTTTTCAAGCATCTGATCCTAGCCACACTCTCTTGCACAGGATGTACACAGTGTAATTGCAACCCAGTTGGAAGTTTGAACTCAATTTGTAATACTACCACTGCATCTTGCTCTTGCAAGCAGAACACAGCGGGCAATTCCTGCGAGCGTTGCAAATCCGGCTTCTACGGTTATAGCAGTAGCTATTCTGAAGCTTGTTTGAAATGCCAATGCTCGAGAAAGACTTCTCAATGCGTAACTGCTGCTGGATTTTACTCCGCACTCATCAATACAACGTTATCAACCGGTGAGGATAACGTTGCCTTGGATGGATGGACATCTGTGGATTCAAATGGGTTTCAGAGTGGAAATAGGATATGGAACTGGAATCCTTTGTACTCTTTTTTCAGGTGAGTAGAATTCGCTACTGTTCAGGAAAGGGTGTCTATTATTTCTAATGCGTTCCCTATTGCATTTTAGGTATTGCTTAACCCGTTCTTGCATACAGCGAAGATATTCATAGGAGGAATAGTTTCAAAATTTATCGCATCTATTCAAAGAATTGATTGTAGTAAATAGCACGCAGTGGCTCTTTAGCTACATGATGGCACCAGTTGCTTCCTACACTGTAAATGACTAGAAATTTTCTCACTATGCGCTGTACTGTTTTGTATCTGTCCTCATGTTCCTTCTCTCTATTCATAGAGGTTACATTAAATTGACAAATAGTCACAGTGCCCAAGAGCTGTTCTTCTCTGCCCCTGCAAAATATCTTGGTGACAAGAGAGTATCTCATATGCTGAAACTTACATTTGAACTGACTCAGCAGAATAGTAGCCAGCCAACAAATTCAAACCTTGGCGATGTGATTTTGGTCGGCAACAATGCTTCCTACAGACTTGTGATGAAATTGAATCCTCCACCTCCAGATTATCCGTCTTTTCGCAACTATGAGGTAAAACCATAGATTATTGTATATTTCTTAAGGCTATTTGTTTGTTGTGTTCATCGCTTTACATTATATGCTTATGCAAGATATTGTATCAGTACATTACATGAACTCTCATGCAGTCACCCTATTCTATGCCTGATAGTTTCGAGCCTGAGAATGGTTTAGGAGGAAACTGATCTGAGTACGTAGGAATGTCATGGACACTAAGTGTATAGTGCTACGGAGATGGAATATGCCTTGACAATTCTGACCAGGTGCTAGCGGGCTGGTGGATTGTTTGATATAAATTGTCCTTATTGTATCACAAACACGTAATGATTGGAGAAGTATAAATTGTTTTTACCCTGAAGTATCAATATATTTTTGCGATTAAAGGCTTAAATTGATTAATGCCATATATAGCCCGTAAACATAATTTATTATGTTACAGCTATATTATGATAAACTGCATAATATGCTCCTCAATATAGCTAGATGCTACAAATTTCAAGTGTTTAGGAAGTTATCTGAGAGACGTTTGTTACTGTATGCATTTCTTGTTTTGGTTATGAGAATAGTGTATTTTCTGCATTTAGAACTGTGCCACTCTAGTGAATCATTCATCGTTTAGCTTGTATCAAGCTTGTTTACCTCTCTTCATCTACAGTGCTTTACTTGTTCTCTTCTCTCCAACATTTAGCAGAACTGCTAGACCGATATTACTCCCTTTGTCAATGTTATTCCAGGTTACGTTTGATGAGAGATTCTGGAGGAAGGATCGAATAGATGGAGCAAATGTAACAAGTGATGAAATGATTGCAGTTTTAGGCAACCTTAGAAATTTGTATATAAGAGGAAAATGGACACAGGTATTTGTTATACAATTGATACCACAGTGGTTAGCATTCATTGCACTGCAGTTCGAAATATTGCAACACTATACAAAACCATATTCATTAAGCTGTGAATTATGCTAGTATCTGAGCAAGTGACTAATTAACTTTAGTGTATGGTACTGTATGCTTCTTTTTCTGTATGATATGCATCTTTGGAGACAGCTGGTATGAGAGGATAGAGATGTTATAAAAATTAGTACTGAAAAGAAACGTCCAAATAGAAGTTTTCATTTAAAATACTCTGTTTTGATCACCGGTAGCAAGCAAGAATATGCTATGAAAGGAGTGGAATGAGTTCCGTTGTTTGCTATTTAAAGTGTGGTTATACCTGAACATAGTTTGCAATGAATCATGGTTTTAAACAGGCTTAGGCCACAGGCTTACTGTACGCTTTGATATGTATGTACATATATATATATATATATATATATATATATATATATATATATATATATATATATATATATATATATATATATATATATATATATATATATATATATATATATATATATATATATATATATATATATAAAGTAATAGAAGAAAACGGCAAATAAAACTACCATTTCATCCCTACAAGCCTGTTTCGTGGTTGCCCACTCATCAGGGGATAACCCCCTGACTCATTATCCCCTGATGAGTGGGCAACCACGAAACAGGCTTGTAGGGATACAATGGTAGTTTTATTTGCCGTTTTCTTCTATTACCTTGTAAAGCTCTACCATCCAGGTATTGAGCACTATATCACGGAATTCAACGCTACGCTGTAATATATATATATATATATATATATATATATATATATATATATATATATATATATATATATATATATATATATATATATATATATATATATATATATATATATATATATATATATATATATATATATATATATATATATATATATATATATATATATCTTTCCGGCCATCGTCAGAGCAACTGCTAAGGCTGACATATAGTACATACTAAGTCAAGAGTGGGCTGCCACAATTTGAAATGAAATTTTTTTCGTGCCCCAGGAGGAATCGAAACCATGGAAACACAAAGGTATCATGACCAGGAGTCCCGCGCTATTCCACTGCACCTCAGAGGTGCAATGAAATAGCCGAGGAACTTCAAAGGTCGTTCGACCTTTGGAATCCAATGAGCCATTCACTCAACTAGGGCACTCAGGGTTCGATTCCTCCTGTGGCACGAAAAAATTTTATTCCAAATTGTGGCAGCCCAATCTTGACTTAGTATATATATATATATATATATATATATATATATATATATATATATATATATATATATATATATATATATATATATATATATATATATATATATATATATATATATATATATATATATATATATATGTATATATGTATGTATGTATGTATGTATGTATGTATATATGATGTATATATTATTTTCCAAAAATATGCACTGGCTCTCATAGAAATATCCTGACTTCATTGTTAAATGTATTAATGTATTGGCTCTCTTTCATATGCAGTTGTTTTCATATTTTGCACATATTCCTCACTTTGTACTCAGGCTCTTGGACAATTCACTGGACTTAGTAACATACATATGGAATATAGCACTGATAAAGCTGTTGGAACTAATCTATCAAATAATGTGGAAAATTGCACGTGTCCGATTGGATATTCTGGGCTGTCGTGTCAACAATGCAGCCCTAGGTATACGCGTGCTGTGCCGTACGGATCTGCTTACTCCGCGTGTGTTCCGTGCAAATGTAACAACCATGCTACTACTTGTAATCCAGACAACGGAGTTTGCCAGAATTGCCAACATTTTACGATCGGTAGGTGTCGCACTGTGCTTATCATGAGATTTCTTGCTGCCAATTTTATATATATATACATATATATATATATATATATATATATATATATATATATATATATATATATATATATATATATATATATATATATATATATATATATATATATATATATATATATATATATATATATATATATATCCTGGTTACTCGCTAGCTACTGATTGTATATATATATATATATATATATATATATATATATATATATATATATATATATATATATATATATATATATATATATATATATATATATATATATGTATGTATGTATGTATGTATGTATGTATGTATGTATGTATGTATGTATGTATTTGACTATGACTACCCCGGGGCCATATGACATGAAAATTAAAAAAGAAAGAAAACTACAGTGAGTCTTAAATTACATGCTACAAGAAGTTTCTGCGATGGAAACATTGTCGCAAAAATTATGTGGTGTGGTATGTAGCCCGAAATGACCCTTAAGAATACTACTAAAATGAAACGAACTTTGAAGGAACAAATGAGACGTATGTTCCTAAATGGTCGCTTAGGTTAGAGGACAGAACCTGACTTGTGGATTATTAGTAGCACATGTATCATCCGTTGAACAAGAGAAACTATATGTAAGACAAAATGGAAAATGTTATATATATGAAGTGATGCAGATTATCAACAACCTATTGTAAGCCTACGTTCATCAACTTTTTTAAGCTTTCGAGTGCTTTTTACTGCTTCCGTCCCATCATCAATCTAAATTTATAATAAATTAATATTATTGATTTTATTTTGCTTAAGA
The DNA here is from genome assembly GCA_964019165.1 of Mastigias papua. Taxonomy (NCBI): domain Eukaryota; kingdom Metazoa; phylum Cnidaria; class Scyphozoa; order Rhizostomeae; family Mastigiidae; genus Mastigias; species Mastigias papua. The sequence continues at coordinate 9,447,550 of OZ025273.1, forward strand.
ATGGGATTTTTATTCTATAGAAACCCCTTCGTTTTTAATTGAAAGTTAATATTGTTATTCACAGTATAGTTTTTTAAGTAGATCATTATTTTTGCTTATATAAATACTTTTTCAAGGCAACAATTGCGAGATGTGTCAAACTGGTTACTATGGCAATGCAACAAAAGGCACAACAAGTGATTGCTTGCCATGTCCCTGCCCTGGAGGATTAGGAACTTCAAATCAATTCTCCCCTGTCTGCAAGTTAGAAGCCGACGGACTACCTAACTGTACTGCCTGCCAAATGGGGTACACAGGAAGACGTTGTGAGATGTGTCAAGACGGATACAGTGGAAACCCAAATGTATGCAATGCTAAGTTGTTGAAAAAGTCCTCTGCGTTATATTTAGTGAATTTTCCCCTTTCTGTCGTTGCATAAATTTTCTAAGGAAGATCTTGGGCTGATAAGATTATGCCTCAAGGTTTTTAGACAAGAGTTATCTATTCTATTGAGTCGTTGTTTTAGCATACCTCGTATAATACATTTGTTTGTGTAAGAGAGTTTTCTTTTGCCGAGTACTGTAGCTTTCTTAACATTTTCATGATTTCAGTGCTAAAAATTCCTTGAGACTTTTTAGTAAGAATTTTTGACGTTGTGTACCACTACGGTGTCAAGCAAGTATATCACTGGAATGCACAGATATGCACAAGTGACCTATTCAAACTGAGCAAATTATATGATGGGCTTCCATCAAAGTTTGACTCTTTTAGGCCTCAGAATCGAGCACTGCACTTTCTAAGCTTTTCGAGCAGTTCAGCACTACTTCTTCAAAAAAGAACGTGTACTGTTTGAGAGAATGGCAATGAACTTACTGACACTTTCAGGCCTCGGAATCCAGCACTGCATTTTCTTAACTTTTGAAGCAGCTAAGCACTACTTCTTAAAAAACAAACGTTTACTTTTTGAGAGAATGGCAGTGATTTTGTTTAAGTCAAATATCAATTATTGGCTGTAGCCCATCAATGCAACTTGAATACCTCATTGCATTGTACACATATATTTCATATCTTTCCTTTCATGTGCGCTGCGTACAAATGGTTTTTATTTGATATGGTTATTTTTTCTAAGTATACTTCACTTGGAATTTCTTTTCTTTCTACAATTCGCTCCCATACCTATTAATTCTTTCTTACAACCTTTTCAGATAGCTTGCTCAATCATGACATTTCTTAAGTTAACTTCCTTTATAATTTTGTTTTTCCTGATGCAAAAAGTTTTTCTTGCTAAACTTTTGAATGACTTTTTTCAATCATTTTCCTGTATTTTAGATGCCAGGCGGTACGTGCACACGTTGTGTATGCAGCGGTAATATCGACACCAGCGTTACCGGTAACTGTAACAACGTGACAGGAGAATGTTTGAAATGTATTTACAACACAACTGGTGCTCAGTGTCAGTGGTGCGAAGCAGGGACGTACGGGAACGCATTGATTCAAAGGAACTGCCTTGGTAATAATCAGTTGTGCATTTCATATCATTCCAGTTTAAATGTTGATGCAATAGGACATATTTCAAACTGGAAGATAGACATGCATATAGCTGGAGCCAAAAGTTAGATATAATACGAACGAGAAGATGTATGATACATTACCTATAATTTGATGTATTTTATGTTATTTAAGGAAGACTAGATGTCATCTCTTTAGCTGATCGAGTTTTAATTGGCATCCAAAGTAGTGGTGCCTCTGGAATGATTTGCTTAGATTCATTGAACATAGGAAGCTATAGGAAGGAATGAGGATGTTTATAAAATGACATTGTTCGTATTTGGAATGTAGCCTCTCATGAGTTTGTACATCCAGTGTTGTTGTAGTAAAATGTCTTCCTAAACTTAGTATGTTTTTGCATCCTTAGACTGTGCCTGTAATGGTATTGGCTCATTTGATAGCAACTGCAACAACATAACTGGTCAGTGTAACTGTAGAAATAATGTAATTGGGAGAACGTGTGATGCCTGTGTCATTAATAGTTATAACTTTACAAGTGGAACTGGATGCACTCTTTGCAACTGTAATGCACTGGGATCAAATACACGCCAATGTTTTGAAGTGAGTGCTTCTTTGGTTGCTAGTAGTTTTTTCTTTTCCATATTACTGTTGAATGATATTCTCTTTCTGATATCGCCATATTCTTCCTCCTCTTAGCATCGATGCTCATTGGAGCCTTTGTGCTCTCTCCACTTCTATTATATTCCAACCTCCAAAGTGTTCTCTTTAATTCATTTCTACTCAGCTATCAATTGCTTGATCTTTCGCCAACACTGTTACATATGCACCATTGTGATTCAACTGCCAAGATTGATTGAACTTATTGATTCTGCAGAACGGCACCTGCAGTTGCAAGCCGCGTGTTATTGGAGAAAAATGTGATCGATGTATGCCTGGATTTTATAACCTTGCAGGAGGCTGTTTACGTAAGTTTGATCGATAGTATTGCTATGCTGGTTAGATCCTCGATGATTGGGTAATTGTTTATCGATTAATTGTTCCATTGGCTAGAAATGTATTTGATAAGAAGTTCGATTATCCGCTGTTAGTTTGTGTGTGTGTGTGTGTGTGTGTGTGTGTGTGTGTGTGTGTGTGTGTGTGTGTGTGTGTTGTGTGTGTGTGTGTGTGTGTTGTGTGTGTGTGTGTGTTTGTTGTGTGTGTGTGTGTGTGTGTGTTTGTTGTGTGTGTGTGTGTGTGTGTGTGTGTGTGTGTGTGTGTGTGTGTGTGTGTGTGTGTGTGTGTGTGTGTGTGTGTGTGTGTGTGTGTGTGTGTGTGTGTGTGTGTGTGTGTGTGTGTGTTTCTGTTTCGATTACTTCGATACTGCAGCAGTACAAGCCTAAAATTTTCATACAAGATCAAATATAATAATAATAATCTTTCATATTTATGGCAGGTAAATTTGTTCATTAAGTATATTACAGTTATCACTCAAAGACCTGCATAAAAGCAAATGAGATCTAAGATCTAAAAATGCTCATTTTTGCCACATGATGATTAATTACAATGATATAGTCAAGATTCTTTTTCCTAGATCAGCCTTACAATTACTTCCATTCATATCAGGCTTGACTGTTTACTGTCTACTTCTGTTGTGCGTGCTTCAAATCTCAAACATTTTCTTTTAGCTTGCAATTGTAGCTCCAGTTTTACATTAGCAAATACAACATGTGACGTGGAAACTGGTCAGTGCCAGTGTAATAGAACGGTTCTTGGGGGAACCTATAGTGGACGACAATGCAATCAGTGTGGGTCTAATGCTATTGGTATGTCAGTTTGCCATGTTTTTGTTATTTGTGCTTTTTGTATAAAGCCCAGAATAAACAGGAGCTCATGCTAGATGGAACTTGATACTGCACAGATTTGATAGACAAATGAGGAGTCAAAATGATCGTCACTTTTGTTGACTATTTCTTGAGATACCCAGTCTAGTTAAAAGCTCTGAATGTATAGTAAGTTGTTAAAATCTGCATTTTCAATATGCGCTTGCGTATCAAAAGTTGAATTCCTCGTCAACAGACTATGTAATACATTGTTTGTTGTTTTGGAATAACTGCAAAGTGATGTACGAGATGAGTCAAATAGTGAGTGAGCTGTCGAAAGGGAATCTATATCCACGGGCCATTTGCTCAATTCAATTTCACCTTATTTTTATCATAGTATGAAGATAATAATTGGAATCCTAATTACAACCAAGCGAATATGTTGATCTGCATCTAGGCCACGGAGGAATCATATTTGCAAAAAGAAAGATAGGGGCAGTGACTCGTTTTACATGGCCAATATATTTAAGCTCCTAAGCATTTTCAAACTAGTTGAACTTTCTGTTCTTCCAGCTTTTTGAAGAAATATACAAGCATAAGAAGCTCAAGTATGTATTAGTTGTGATTAGGATGGAGCATCCAAGGACAATGAACCTTCGTTACTCACTTATTTATTTCCTTAATTGTAATTTCTTTCTTTTTAATTTAGGCACACCGCCCGATTGTAATTTGTGTATTGAGCCTTGTTACAACAACTGGAATAGTTACATTTCCCAGGAAGGAACCACTATTGCAAATCTAATGGCGAATACATCTGCACTGTTAGCATTATTTGGCAGTACGCCGTACTCACAAACAAACACTCAATTACAGATCTTGAATGACAATTTAACCTATGCATCAACGGTTTATGAAGGAGCTCAGTATGACACGCGAAGCAAGGAGACGCAATTTCGACAGGTATGGGGTGTTTGTTTACGTCGTAGTAACTCTGTATTGTTGGTTCCATTTTTGGTAGGAAAATCTACTGGTCGAGCAAGCTTTTATAGGATCTTTTTTGCACTCTATCAGTTAGACTTAAGGCTTGGCTCACACTAGACCCTTCACTAACAAAGGCCTTACTTTTTCTTCCTTACACGTGGTTTGTGCAGTAAATCTTTGTACTACAGCAATTAAACTTGAGGCCTTGCTTATGCTAATTCTTTCGCTAGCCAAAGCCCTACACATTTGCTTCTTTCCGCTTATTTTATGCAACGAAGCGTCTTTGTTACTGCACTTAGATTTAGCTGATTATTTATATTTTATTCATAGTATGAAGGAATTCTTATCACTCTTTTACCTTGCTACACATTATTTAAAAGTAGAAGACAAGAACATGAAAAAAGGAATTAATTTGAGTAGGAATCATGGTTTTGGTTGGAAACGAGTTTTTGAGAAAATTCACATTGAATTTGGCAAAATTTTCCATAGAAATGTATGAGCGAAAACAAGTTGAGCAGCATTTAAGTCAAATGTATGATGATATTTATAAGTCATAATGTTATTGTTTGTTGTTGACGTTTCTGCAACTAAATTATAATTAATTTATTTTTGTTTATTCGAAGATCGAGGCAAGTATCGTGATCTTCGAAGCATCAGTAAACAGAACAGATTCCCAATTACGATCCCTAGAGAATTACTTCAACTCAACTGCATCTTTCACTGGAACTGTCAACCTCGATTCCAGTACACCTTCCTCCTTCCCGTCGCCTTTCACAAGTTTAACAGTCACATCTGCAACCTTCAACATCCCTGCAACTGCGAGCCCAAGTTCTGTCACTACTATGGCACAAGGCTATTTGAATACAGCAAATGCCAACAACGTTTCTGGTACATTCATTTACACTACTATTGTACAGAACTACAACCAAGTGAGTCGTCCCTTTCTTGTGCTCCTTTACTTCATGTAACTCTTCGTGGAAGCAATGACTTACTGACGTAATATGATGGGTTAATTCTCGGTATTAACTTTTGTCATATAACTTAGGTAAGATAAGTTCCAGCCCACATACAATTGTTGTTGTCTATAAGGTATTGTAGGTGATTGCAATTATAAAAACATTGGCTAGTGGTGGGAACTAGAAAAAGTGTTAATGACGATATCTAGTCGCAACGTAAATGTGTTCAACATTGAAAAACTTTGAACTTCATAGATGTTGCAGTACGACGGGGACGGGCAAGCTTTTGGGACCAGGCTTGTTGACCTGAGAGACAGACTAGGATGGAGAAGCCTTGCTTTTAGTTTCATTGCAATTACTAATTCAAAATTTCTTTGCAAATTCCTTATACTAATAGAAGTAGGGCGTAGAGAATTTACTTTTCTTTAAATTTACTTGTGACTGAGATCGTTTGGGTCAACAATCCATCAAGAACTTGCTTTTGGGCTCAGTATTGCATACGGGCCGGAGGTTGCCCGTTATTGCAGTAGGATGACGTTCAGTAATGTTTAAAGATCGATTATCCATTCCTACAGGATCTGTGTCCAATTGGAAGCGACTTGGATTGCAAGCAAAGAAAACAAAAGCAAATGCTATATAAGATTGCATAAATTGACCATTTTTGTTAACCTCTTTTTAGACCCATTCTTTTCAACAGTAGGCTAACTATTTGTTTACAGATTCAAAACGCCAATCGGAGTATTAATCAAGCCGCTGTAGACATATCGTCAGCAATGGCAACATTGTCTTTGGCAGCTGAGCAGCGGTCGCGAGCATCCTCATCGCTCGATAGTAGCTTCCAAACTACTTTTGAAGCTAACGCCGTCGAATTACAGTCAATCAATGAGCTGGTACAATCAATTAAAAGTCTTGTAAATACAACCGCAACAACACAGAGCGAAGCACGGAGAATGCTTGCAGCTGCGCAAGCAACAATGACTAGCGCAGAGTCAGCTGTAAACTCAAGCAGGCTGCAGGCCAATGCTGCGTCACAATCAGCAAGTGAAATGCAGATTAGTGGCTCTAATTTGCAGAATAGTGCCACTACGTTGCAGACCTCAGCAGTAAGGTTAAAGGTTAGTATAGCTCTTTCCCTGTGATTTTGCAGCATTGACTTTATGATTTCTTTACAGTTAAGTTTAGGAACGCGAAGACTATGAAGTTTTTGCTATTGTATCTTATGGGGTTTATTCCTCTCTTCATTACAGAGCAGTATTCCATTTACTGCATAGTCAGTAATATAATAAATGGTAACTTAGTAGGTAGTATTATTCTATACAGTAAACTTAGAATGCGAGAAACTGGCTGATTCATGCGGGATTCGAACTCGCGACACTCAACTTTGTCTTGAGTTCGTGTCCCACAGGGGTCAGTCATTGTCTCCCACTTTCAATTAATCATTTTTCGTAGACCCTTTTGTGTTTGCATATTCTATTACGAAGCTAGATTTAATCAGTCATTTGTTTTCCTACAGTCTAATGCTGATGCTTTGCTGTTCGACTCGAAACAAACAGCTTCAAGCGTTGCTTCGTCAGTAAACAGAGTATCAGGTATACGCAACCAGACCCAGCAAGTGACAGACACTGCAGATCGAGTGATAAACCAAAGCATGCCTGTGACCATGGAGAGGATTCAATCCTTGTCTTCCCAAATCATATCCACCAATGTTGACGAGAGTCAAATCAATCAAACGCTGGCCGGTGCAGAGGATGGTTTAAGGCGGGCCCAAGAAGTCCAGAGAGTCTCTCAGCAGGCCTTGTAAGTTGTTCATTACTAGCCATGCGTCTGAGTGATGATATTAAGAGGGCATACGTGACTCGAACCAAGTTATAGATTTTATCACAACTGAAAGAGGCTCTTCTTTTCTATCAACATTAAAATATTAAATAAAAAAATACACAGAGGGTATTAGATTCTGCTGTTTCACCCAAGGCAAGAAATGGTACTTGGTTATCTAGTCCCGACTTTGGACAATACTTACAATTTCAAAACTTTACTTCGAAAAGAATGTATACAGGTAGCATCTGAGATAGCTTGATGCCAACTACAACGAGGAAAAACAATTACGTAACTTAAAAATTTGCAATCCATTTTGGTTGCATTCGGCACTAAGCTACTCAGATAAAAAGAAACAACGATAAGGGAAGGATCTCGACTGTTATCTTTCTATTCATTTCATTCAAGACATTTAGTTGCTTTGATTGGAGCAAATAGGTGTTTGGCAACCGTATACAGTATTCATGAACATCACATCTATACTTTCTCTTTTGAAAATTTTCAGCAGTGTACTGTAATTATGAATATTAGTTAAAATGAATTTTTCTACTTATCATTCTTAATTGATAGATTGTATTTATAGTTATATTTTGTAAATGAAACTCAATTATTGATATCCTACTCCTCTTTTTAGGAATTCGTCTCAAGAAACACTCTCCAATGTTCGAACTGTGGAAGCATCTTTACTACAGTCTGAGACTCTTCGAAACACAACCAAAAATATTCAAACAGCCAACGAGCAGAAAACAGGGGAAATTAAGAATGTTACTGCTTATGTTAGCGGCCAGTTTGGAAATCTTCAGCCTTCCGGAGAGCAATCCCTTGTCTTGGTAAACAACACAATTACGCAGGTGAATGATAGCCTAATGTGTTTTGCTGAAGCGAAGAGGATTGTAGACAATGCTACACAGACTGTGCTGTCAGCTCAGAGTTTGGCAACGAGTGCTCTCCAGGTGGGTTTTCTATTCATGTACCTTTATATCCTTTTCTAAACTTATTGAAGAATGCTCTTCAAGGGAAGATTAAGTTTATCAAGTGAAAGTGCGGGAAAATGAATGACATTAACGGGACTCGAACTCACACCCGCAATCCTTGACTCTATGCGTCGAGTGCTTTACCACTGAGCTAGTGGGTCACTTAAATTATTTAATTTGTCTTTATCCTGTCTTGTCTATAATTCTAGACAGCTATTAAAGTTACACTTCTGAAAAAGGTGTTTCGAAATGGCTTAGCTATCACAAAGTTTTTGCATTTGAAATGCATGGTTTAGATTCGCTTTCTCTACTTAGAATTGTTAGGAAATGTATGTTCAGGAAGACCCCTTGATTCTGAAACAATTACTTTTACAGATTCATCAGAACAATACTGAGAAAATCACAAGCTATTCCACACAGATTGATGCTGCTTACACCACAACGACGCAGCAATATTCAGAAATCCAACAAGCACAAGGAAATGCGACTCAGCTACTGAATGAAGTGACAGAAGCTGAACGTAAGTGGTCTTTTCGTATTTGACATTATTTTAATCCGGTACACACGAATATTTATTGGTCATCGTCTCATCTGATAACCAATGTAAAGAGTATAGCCATCAAATGTCCCGTGTTGTAGAGGTTTACCCATGCATTTGGACGTGCCATTAAGAGATGTCACTTATCTTGAGTGATCGGCTTTGTGAGATAAGGTTGCCAGTTTCTTTTTACCTTCTCCACTAGTGTTACAACCAGATACCCATTGCTGCAGAGTAGACAGCGAATACAATGTACAAAGCATTTTTATCGCTATTGGTCTTCTACACCCCAAATGGGGGCTTATTGGGTTTTCTGCGAGGGGACGAGTGTAAGAAAGTGATCTATCGTGTACGCTTCACTAAGATTTCTATATTGTTTAAAGTTCAGTTCTATTTCAAATAGGCATGAGCTTGCGATAATTCTACTGCAAGCAGTGTTCCTCTACAGACAGAAAAGGCCAACTTGAAGCAGTGTTCGTTGCTAACCATTTTTAATTCCATTTCAGGCCTTTTAGCGCAGTATATCGAGCAGAATGCTGAACTGACAAAGCTACAAAGTGAATCAGCAGCTCTCGAAGCCGAACTTGATTCGTTGATATCTCGATTCGATCAAGCCTCTTCCAGGCTCAGCTCATGCAACAGAAATTAAGTTGTACTTATTAATCTCACTTTCAGAAGTGGTCCTTGGATCAGTGTTATATTTCCAGCCTCTTAGACAGATGTGTGTGGCTGAACTTCTAATTGAGCCCATTGAATTCAATTGTTCTTCATTCTCTCTGACTCACAAAATATCAGACGCGGAATAAGTGAGTGAGTGAGTGAGTGAGTGAGTGAGTGAGTGAGTGAGTGAGTGAGTGAGTGAATGAACGAGTATTTGATTGAATGGATGAATGACAATCTCTTCTCTTAAAGTCTTGCTGTCTTACTTGATCTGTAGGACATTTCCAGCTAAAACTAAAACTTGCCACAGAATAATTTGATATCGTAAATTGTCTGTAATGGACGATTTAGGATGGGCTTGGGTTGTTGCTTGCATTGATTCATTCTTTATTGTACAGAGTAGACTTTTTTATTCATAAAGAGATCGTTAGCTAGGACTCGAAAGTCAGAAGATTTTATTTATATACGACTTTGTATACTTCTATCTTTTCCTACACGTAGTTTTATCTATGTAGATGAGATGTGTATAATCGCTGCCAAGTAGGAGTACATGACTGTTCGCTATAATTGATTATTTGATACACAGCTGGGCGACAAGGTCTTTCGTGTTTGCCATCATAATCTTTCTTGTACATAGATAGCAATTTCAAAGTATTACCCTTACCAATCAGATTATTCGCAGATCTTTGATGAACTGGAGTAACTTAAACTCGCCCTATTTTTACTTGCCATGTAGAAATCTGGTGCCAGACGGTAAGCCCTTAGGTTTCACGTATTATATCGTTTCTTAAGACGAAAGACATCCTAATTTAATTTATGGCTATGTATTCTCTACGAATGGTCATAGATATCTGTCCTACGTCATGATGTGTTTGGCGAGCTAGTTGCGAATCATTTACCTTGAATATGACTTTAGTGAAAACTGCATAAGGGCAGATTACATAGATCTGGTAGGAAATGACTCGATATTTAATATGATTGGACGCAAAAAGATCTTCTATGATTAAGATTCGTTTTTAGTTAGCTTTAGTAATTTGATTAACACGTGAATTTTCTATGTATTTCGCTTCGTTTTGAATGTTTTACGAGAACTTTTGATTGCTAATAGATACCTCATAGCGAGTCAGCATGACTCCAGTTGTATGATAAAAAGTACTAGGAGTTATTAGAACCATTTACCTACCATGCCATTGTGAGGAAATCAAAAAACCGCATAGGTATCCAGGGCACGAAATTTATGATTCACTTGCTCTGAAGACTATTATGCTTGCTAGGTATGGGTTGGTTTAATTTTTGGTGCTAGAGTGATAAGTATAGTTTGGTGGAACACTAGCCTCTGTTCATGAAGGAAATAAGCTTTTACCGGTCTTACTTTTTCATGGCTTTAGGTGCATTTTGCTGGAATGTTATCAGTAACTAGCAGTGGTTAACTAATTAACATCAACGTTAAAAGGTTAAAACCTAAATACCGATTCAAATTTTATCAGATACTCTGTCTCAGACATTGGATTGCAAAGACTTGCCTTTACCCTACATATTAGAGGCAACTCTTTGGTTCACAAAAGAGATTGGTGGATTTGATTGAAATACACTGGCAGTACTTATACAGTATGTGAATAGGTATTCCAAAGAAATCTCTGGTCCATATCTTAGTGTTGTTATGTCTTTTTGCTTTTCGTAGTTATTTGTTACTGTTGATAGGTGTTCATGTCGTATATGTAATAGTCACTGGGAAATTGGCCCTAGTGGTATCTTTCTCTAATGTAGTAAAGCACTAAAGTTTAGTTATTGTTGTAATAGTAGAAGAGCATAGAAAACAAGGAACTTTGTGTATTCTTTTCTTCTTAACGCATGGTCAAGTTATTTGAAATTTCGTCCAATATTTTGTGCCATTTGTTGGATCACAATTGAACAGCAAAAGCGAAGCAATGGCTAAGGGAACCAGGAACTTGGTGAATATACAATTAGGTGGTATGCTATTTGATGCTCTGGATTGAATCACACAGCTCTCCAGTTTTCATTTTCATGTCCACTCTTGTTCTAAGTTCTACTCTCTCCACATGAGTGATTCTAGTTTAGGAAATCTGGGAGGAGCGAGCAAGGACACAAAGTAGGATAGGTCTATAGGCTCAATTTGCTATGGTAATGTAACAGTTAGTTGCACAGCTAATCTCATTTTGATTCTGTCAAGAAAATACTCGGCCTTACATTTACCACCGTGATAGAGACACGTTAGCAATGTATGCTGTCCATTTAGTATATTTAAAGTGTATGACACAGAAAGCATCTTACATTTGTAATTATGGCAACTATGTGATTTGCTTGAATTAGCGTCTTAGCGAGACTCTGCCAAAGTTGGTGGCGAGGAGGGAAGCTTTGAATGTACTGCTTCGCCAGATAGTCGAAAATGCATTTAGCCGGATTGGACCTTTGTATTTCAGAGTGATTATCTCGAGAAAATAAAAATATATTTAAACCAGTATATCCTTACAAGGTTTTGACAGAAACCATTTTCGTTAGGCCACCTTGACTCTGAAGTTAGTATACGAGCCAAACACAAAATCGTATATAAAATATGAGAACCTTAAGTAGTCAATTTCTGTATTATCAATAGACATGGATGTCATATATGAGGAGTATCTGTAGTATCTTATGGCTGGGAATAACAGCCAATATTCCAAAACATATTCTTCAAACACTAGGGACCCGTTGAAGAGTCAAATATTTCTGAGGGGGACATGTTGGCTCATGTCCACTTTAGAGTCGCCACTGTCTCTACAATCAAATTTAACTATTGCAAAACAAAATACAGCATGATGGCATTATTACAATAGAGGAAATTACAAGCTTAGATTGTGGGTTGGACACTGTGAAGCTTTTGCTTCGCTTGGCTAATGGGGTATCCGCAAACGAGGTTTTCTCTCAGTTTCTGCACCAATCGAAGAAAGAGCCACCTGGATAAATCACCCTACATGGCGGAGGACAATAAAAGTAATGTTAAGCTGTCAATATCATGCAAAAGATTAACATGTACTTTCGTCTTTGAATGTTTTTCAACGCCCACTTTACTGTTTCCAGCAAGCACTACCATTCCTGACGTGCGAGGTTCTCTAACACATACTTCTTCATTTCAACAGTTTTGGAGAAGTATTGAATATAGTTCTAGATCTTTTGGTCAAGGCTAAGGCCAAAACCCTCGTAGTGTCTATATGGACGTAAGGTATTTTGTCGAGCTTTCAAAAAAGTCTTCATAGATTCTTCTGGTAGAGTTAAATGGTGAAACTTGTGAGTTCCCACTGATGTTTTTAGATCAGTGTGAGTGTGAGGACGTGGTTGCAAACGAGGCTTTTTTAGGTGGGTTGTAGGCGTATCCAATAGGGAGTTCCCTGTTTATTGTTGATGTTTGGCCAGCACATGTTACTCTCCTTGACTTAAATGGGTTGGAGTCTTCTTCCCGGGATTCGAAATGACTCACAACGAAAAAAGACAATCTGCCGTCCGGGAAGGTTTTATTGGACTAGGAGGTGTGCACCATTATTTTCTGATTTTACGAATTACAATTGTATTTTAGCAGTTCAAGCCGCCTGAGGTTTAGTGTTCTTCGATCAAATCATCTCAAGCATGAAATATGGCGATTGCTAATTAATTACCAATCACTGATTAGCCTATGTAATCAACTCTTCTTTTTACATTTTCATGCAAAGTAAATCAACGTCCTATACTGAGAAACACAGAAAAGAGCCGCCATTTTATGTTTGTACAATGTTTCAATTTATTTTTCATTTAGATATTTCTGGAGAGGCACCCGTCAGCCTACTAGCTATTCACGGGGTGCTCCACTAGAAATATATTACAAAGTTTCCATGTTTCCCACATTCCGCTGGAGATTCCAGCATTTCAATGTTATTTCCAGCCGGCCTCCAGGAATGGCAAAATGTAAAATCTCCAGCATTTATTTGATTTTGAAATAGCATCCAAAAATTGTCTATCTAAAAGTATTCCGAAACTTGGCAAGTCACGCTGTTCATTGATCATCATTCCCTTTTATAAATTCAAAACTAATCATTCTTCATCATTCTCATTATCTATAATATTCTTTAGATATTGCTATGTATTGATGGTTTCCTCGATAACCGCCCAGCAGTGATGGCGTCAACCCCACCTCCCCCCTTTAATTCTACCACACTGCCACGCCCTTTTCTCCAGCATTTTTATAACCAGAATTTGGCATCTATGATATTATTCGTAAAACCCTGTAAGTAAGTAAAGCTGCTAAAAGCCCTGCACACTTTTTGCAAAATAGGAAGAATTGATAGTAACTGATAGGCAAGGTACATTATAACAAATTGCATCATTTAAAAAAGGTAGTTCCTTTAAGTTATAAAGGGAAAAGAAAATCAGATAAAGTAGTGCCATGTTTCAAGCTTAGAGTAGATTGTGAACACATGGAAATATACAGCAAGAAGGCAAACCAAGGTATTATGCATTTTGTGATTAAATACCATTTGATAGCAGAGCTTGAATTAGCATGTGTTTTTTGTAAGAGTCAATATTTCAATTAGCTATATTTCTATCGTTCAACCAGTTGGTGTTCTGTATGGTGTTACAAATGTTTGTGCTGGCCACCCATTTGACACTATAAAAACAAAGATGCAAGCGCAAGCAGGTTATGAAAAGCAGAGCATGGTTAGATCCTTTGTTAGGACCCTGAAGGCTGATGGTATCAGAGGACTTTATAGGTATTCAAATCATCTGTTTTTTGTGTTCTGTGTTGAAGAAGGAATTGAATTGGCTAAAGCCTGCATTCTTAATGTATTCTCCATTAGCTAGAGATGCTTCAGGCATGTATAGTTATATTGTTTTTTGAAAAGCAACTGTACATAACTACTCAGACAAAAATCTGTGCAAAACTATTCTTCCTTTGCTTGCTCAGAAAGGTGGTTGAAATCATAATTTGTGTTTAACTGCAAGAATGCAGCACTTCAATTTTCTGACCTGTAAAGAAATTTTTCTGGGTATGCAATGTCCTGTGATGTCTTCAATATTTACCCAATTTGCATTTGGTATCATTGGTGCACAATGTCCTTTCAGATCTTCAGTTCTCTTTTTCTTTTGTTACAGAGGATGCATTCCGCCATTGTGGGGATCTGGAATCTATCGCTCTACCCAATTTGCTGTGTTTGAAGGAGTGTATGTTCAACATTAATCACCTTCTTTGTGATGTGTTAGCATCTGATACTTTTATTCAGGCAGTTGTTTGAGTTTATACAGACATTTGACTCAGTATGTCCTTAGAATTTTAACATACTGAATTTGTAATGCTTTCTTATTGGTGTATTTGATCAGCTAATCATCAGCTTATTTTTAACATTTTTAACAAGATGCCAATTGCAATAAGAAATTCAAAAACAATAGCTGAATTTTCATCAAAATCCAAAGAACATTTCTTTGCTGAAGCAAAGAAGAGGCTGTCAGTTTGAGTCCTAAAAGAGAAGAACTTAACTCACAATTTTTTACTTTTTTAAAGATTTTATATAATAAGCTTTAAACATTTTAACCTTACTTTTCAGATTAATACAACATTGTTACCTGCTTTTTATCATTCCTTAGAAATAAAGTATCATATTAGAAATTTTAAACATTGTGAAGTATCTTTAGCGACCAGGTGAAGAGCCACTCTGTGGATATATTGGTCATGATTCATTATTATTATTATTATTATATTATTATTATTATCATCAGCTTATTTGTGTTGACTTTCTTTGCAGATACACATATTGTAATGATGTTGGGACAGTACAGATCCCATTTACTGGTGGTATACAAATGTATGTGCACTTCTGCTTTGCTATTTTCAATTTGTGCATTTCCCTTTGGTCATTACTGCTCATGTAACTTAGACTGATTACAAATGATATCACTAATGATATCACTAGAAGCATAATTGTGGCAGATAATACCTGAAATGGTGTGATGGGGGACTGAGGGCATGCCCCCCCCCCCATTTTCTCCATGGTCAATTTTGTAATTTGTCTAAATTTGAGTAGAAAAGTTTGAGGAGGTGAGAGATTTCTAGCAGGTATTATTCATTGTTTGGTCATGTGATTGTTATTTGCATAGCTGTTTGTCACCATTTATTTGCACTTTTTACTGTACACTGTACTAAAAAGCATGGTCAGAAGGGCATGGTCTATCAGAGTCACATCCAGTCTTTGATGGCTAGCACCACCCCTTAATAAGACAGCAAGGATGTTTTATCCCTCTTACAACTCTATAACTATATATTTGCCTGGCACAAACAATCAGTGATCATTAGAGTAAAAGTTTATTATGTAAAAGTAAAAAGTAACACATTAGAGAGCTGTGTGTTCCTAAGTTAGCTAATGTGTTAGGGCAGTGTGTTGCTAAGCTACCTACCATTATAGGGCAGTGTGTTGTTAAGTTACCTATTGTTAGAGGGCAAAAGACCATAGCAATAAAATCATATAGTGAAGCATACTCATTAGGGACCAGTCATTAGTCCTTCCTGGTGAGGGGGTGGAGGACATCTAGGAGGGGGGACCAAAATTCTGCAAGCCTAGAAGTAGGGGGTGAAAAATGGAGAGCATTTTAAAAGAAGGAGTATGGAGTGTCTTCTTGGAACTAGGCCTTGAGCTAGGTTCCTTATAAAAAGAAGCATGTAGTTGAAGATTTTGAAAGTATGACTTTAGAGAGTCAAAGTAGATAGACATAAAAGGTTGACATTGTGTTGAACATAATCACATCCTTTGGCTATAGCTGGGAGTGAAGAATCAATGCAGTTGTCGAAATTTTCCGCTGTTTCAGTTTACATCAATTTATTTGCATAAATGCTTCTTCAATGAATGACTAGAAGTAGGGATTTTTCTTACTGAACAGTGTTAGTATGGGAAAAGCTTTTATTTACTAGTAGTATATCCTGGTCCATATCACCATAAGCTGCCTTTGATTTAATCTATTATATTAAATATCCAATGTGTGTATATCTATCTCTGTATAGACCACCCAATAAATCCTTTTACGTCATTCTTGATCTTATTTGCCATTATGTTTAATATAAATTGCAAAAAGCAAATTAAATCTCCCGTGATAGACTTGCCCCATATTGAGAAGCAAATATCTTCCTTTTTCATAACACATTTGATATGCTGGTGGCCAGCTTTGAGGGCATTGTGTTGCATGGAAAAGTGCACTTCTATAAGTTTCGAAACTTAATCCTAGTACGTAGATTTCTCTTTTGTATATCGTTGCACCCTAGCAATTATGACGAGTGTGATTCATTTATCTATGTGTTAGCGTCCTGTGCTACCAAGACCTTTTACATTATATATGTCAGACCATTAAAGAAGCATTTAAAAATCATATCCTGGTTTACATATGGCTTCTGAAGAGGCAAAAAGGAGCCGGTCAATGAGTCTATTAACTATGTGTGAAGTCACGATCTGCCATGGCTTATTAGTATTCAAGGAAATAACAGCTGATATCCCAACAGAAATGTTTGCAGTCAATCTGGCATGGGTCAATTCAAAGGGTCAAGTGAGGTCATAATTAATGTTATCATGAGTATTATTTTTGGGTCCCTTTCATTCGCCGATTATCTTTTATGAGACCACCCTGTTCAAAATATTTCCAATAGTTTGGAAACAAAACAGTTCAAGTTCCCCTATGGCGGTTGTGCACATGATAAATGTCACAAGTTACATTATTCCGGACGCTCTTGGGGTGAGCAAGGTCATGTAGTCAATGATTACTGTTTGAAAGACAAATTATGCCTAAATAAAGAAATTCCCTCGTGGATTCTGCAGCATTGTTTTGCTGCTTATTTCTCATTATTGCCCGCTTTGATTGGCTTAGTTTCGCCAAGGAAACAGCTTTTCATTCTTCACCGAAGAAAGTGGATGAAAGTGCTATGTTGAGAGGGAATGCAAATGTTGTCTCATTCATTGAAGAATGGTTGGATGTAGAGAGCACTTCACCCTTTTTTATAAGAATACCTACTTTTTCACTGGGCATCAGCATTCTTAAAAATTTTTAATTTTGAGCCTAAAATTATACTTAAATTATTCTTAAATTTTAGCGATTTTCAGCATTAATACTCATGTAAGCTGTTTTGCACAGCAGACACTCCCCGAAAGTGCGCAACTGTCACTCCCCGAAGAGTTGCTGAGTCTCATCAGAGCATAATGACTCCCAGAGCGGATAACTGAAGCTCGCACTTTTTTGATTTCTAAAGAAAACTCAAATCAGCAGAAAATTCTAAGCCTTGAGAAGCTTGAGCCATGTATTATTCTTAAATTATTCTGAGATTTCAATGAATTTGAGCCTTAATTCTTTTATAGACTATATTCTTATGAAAGTGTGTTTATTGAAGATAGTTGTATAGAGATATAGGAGCTTGTGAAGTGAAAGTGCAAGAAAATGAGTATTTTATTCGTACAAGTGTTTATGCACGAAACTAAGAATGTGGTCCATTTAGTGATAGACTTAAGTACTATAAATGTTGTGAAATCTAAAGTTTAGATTAGAATGATTGTGTGGGGAACATAAAAATTTACTATTTTCTATTGATATTTGTGTTGCTTAAATTGTCTGTGACTTCCAAGATATCTTATAAGGCCGACTGTGCCTTCTTCATTTTGCAGCTAGGGGCGCTGAGTCCCTGGGCTTGCACCCCTTCTACACCATTGTATAAAGGACACCAGATACGATCTGACGTTACAGTAAACTAAGGATGTGCAGTAAGTAGAGGCAATTGACTAAATTTTACTACTCAACTTTTCGGACTTGATCAATTTTTAATTTGTCTTTTAGTCGTGTTCTACTCGGTGGCGTAGCAGCATCAACTGCGAGGGCAATTATCGAGACTCCTCTTGAGTTAGCAAAGGTATTTCGTCGTTGTAAACTATATTTTTAACTTAGCATCAAATTTTCCGAATAGCTATTACATGGTATCTTTTTCTTCTATTCCTCTTCCCGAAGCCTCTTCTTCTGCATTCAATGCCCATTGTGTAGGTGAATTGCCTTGTGCCAGTGCCACAATACATTTACAGTCTCAATTAAAAGCCTATTGATAATCTGATAGGTTTAGGCTTTTCTCTTAGGTGAGACGACAGACAGGACAATCATGGCATTTTCGTGGTCTTTATAAGGTAATAGCCATCATGATTTTCATTTCACGAATGCGACTCTCATTACTAACAACCCATTTCCCAACCATTTCTCACTTTTTTTAAATTTCTATTCTATTCCTTACTTACTATCTTCTTCGTTGTTACCCCTTCAAATACGGAATTGGCAATCTGTCAGAGTTTCCATTCCTTTTTCTTAAATGTTCTCTTTATCCTATCTGTATTTACCTTTTGTTTTTTGAGACAATTGTTCCATTTTTCATGTGATGAGATATGAGATAAATGATTCTACACCATATTTTGATAATCTGATTTCCTTTTATATTCTAAGTAATGGACATTTGTTCTATTTACTGTTATGTTTTCCGGCTTAGAAACCAGTGTCTCTGTTTAAATTTTAGGGATTTGGGGTCACTCTGTGCAGAACGATGGGACTAATGTGTACATATTTTGTATTAGTGGATACTTTCAGACGCAACATGAATGAACAATTCAAAAGACCTCTTCTTGGTCCGTTTTTAGTTTCCGGTGTTGCAGCTACGTATCCTTTTGTATACTTACGAAGATGTAGGTTTGTTTCATGAAGAGACTAATTTGCTGGCAGCTAGCTAAACTGATGCAAACCATGTAAAAAGACAGGTAAAATTTTGTGTGTGCTAGATGTAAAAGAAATGACAATTTTTGGCCTATTTCTATTCTTCCTGTAAAATCAAAAGCATATTAAATCTTGGGTGCTTCTTCAGTATTCTTCACATTCCTTTGATGATGAATGATATGGCATCTATCTATCTATTTATTTATTTCGCTCATAGTGCAAGTGATTTTCAATCTTTCAATTGTTGAGTTCTTTGTTCCTTTCCTCTGGCAATACCACAACACTGAGCATCTTTGGGGATCTTTAGGTAGCTGAATTTGTTCCAAGTTCTTGAGCGGCATATAAGTAATCTGACTGTATGACAACCGACAACTGTATCTTTCCGTTTTTTTATTCAAAACGTCTATCAAATGGGATTGGTAGGCTTTTCCTTTTATACTTCTTGCATGAATATGAGGACTCCTGTTTCATTTTGGTAGCTTTATGAATCCCATTTGATACATTAAGCACGCCACTTTGTTCACGTTTCTTACAATCTTTTTGAGTCCGTGCTCTTGCAGCTTGTATGTTTATGGCCTCTAATTCAGTAACTTCTCGTTGCATGCGTCCCATGCAGGAATTACAATTATAGCAATTGGCAGTACTTTGGTGTAGTAGATATCTGCAAAGAAATTTTGAGACAAATGTCCCCTTGACATACTTCGGTATTGGTACTGCCAACACAGGTTGCAATGTTATCGACAATATTCATTTCAAGTTGACCTCTTCAGAGGATTACTGGGCATTCCTCTTCGTATATCTACAACAACGTTGGCTCGAGGAGTGAGCCTTGTGTTACCCTGCAATCAGTTCCCCTACGTATTACTATGCTTCCTTCAACCTCCATGAACGGTAATCGATTATGCAGGTACTTTAGATTATTCCCAGGTTTATTTAGAATAAGTAGATGATCCTTTTTTGCATCCACAGTTTGAGGAGGTGGAGAAATTTCGAGGCATATACATATGTCAGTGTATGCTATATTGTCAATCAGACTACCGGTTGTACCAAGGGGCCTATACTTCCTATGATCTTCGCTCCTTCCTGTCTTGATTTCAGACATAGTTTTCTTATTCTATGTTTTGAAGGATGCTACCTTGATTCTTTGCTATGATTACAGAGACTGTGTATAGTATTTTGATTTAACTCTCTTCTTCGCACATTATCATCTTTCTGGATGTTAAATTATCTCGCTACGAAACTTTGCTAGGCTTCGTTATATCCAACTGCTTTGTAGGTGGTCTTATTCGATTGGGGCCTAAAACTACTGCTCTCTTCCCATTTCGAATAGTTTTTGTTGACGTATTTTGCAATCTTGCACCCCATTTTGCTATCGAAAATACCCCTTTTGGTGACTTATTGATGTTTGCTATAGACACTAGCAATGATGTCTCTCTTATCAGGGGCTGACCTCATGACATCCTGTAGTATCTTAGTAATACAGGACCGAGGTGTACCCCACATCAGTTCCAATCACGAATTTTCCTGTTGTTTTCTTGGATGGGTTCCGATCATTGGCATGTGGTTGGGTGGTATTCCTTGTGGACGATAAATGGTAAAAGCTAGCATTTTGAGTTTTTTCCTTTGCACTTTTGCTACTTCAATATCAATAGTACAATTCTACAATACATTGAAGAAAGAAACCTTTCTGAAATTTCTCTTATGAAGGCCCTCTTAATACGTTGAATTAGGAGCCACGGAAGTACACATTACAGTATGGTATATTATTGGCATGAAATATTCCAATAAACTTTAGTTTGCGTTTTTATTCTTCTTATTTCAAATGTGAAGTTGTTTACCCATCTTTAACATTAAACAGTTTGGGGTGGTGGGTAGTGTGGCCTTTGGAATATATGAAGTCGCAGGTGCAAGGCAACTATGGACAGTAAGTAGGTTCAGGCTATCTCCCTTTTTCATTTAGACCATTGGTGTGTTCCATATGCGGTACAATCTTAGTAGAAATTAGGAAACAGATTGGCTTTGTGTAAACTCCATAAACCTTAATCCGATAGTAAAATTTAACCAGGAAATGATACATACAAACACGAAGAAATTTTTCTGCGTGTGTATTATCGTCCTGTATAATATTCTACCCCTAAACACTAATATATTACTCGAGGTCAAACCGTAAACAAAAGATTATTTCCTATCGTCGTGTAATCGTTTGCTCTCAATGCAGTGTAGTGATTGCATTTGATACGCGGCTTCGCCTTAATTTATTAGTGGCCTTTAAAGCGTATTAAGACTCGCATCAAAATAGTCCTCATTCAGGATTTGAGAATAGGGTATTACACCAATGCAGTTATGGCCCTAATTTACCTTTTATAGTGAATTTGTACGGCTCCATTGATTCCCAGTGATGGCCACCTTTTTGTTTCAATAATATATTGGCTTCATTTGATTTTATATTACCGTCATGATCCTGTTCATAACAAGATCAATAAAGAGTATTACCTTTAGTTTATTTTGTTATTTTTACCATCGAGCTAAATTGCTGGAGACGGTTCACTACCGGAGGGCGTGTGATTTACTACGTAATTAGCCCTTTGTCTCGGGAGAGTATACATTTGTGTCACTATACGAAACGTTTGTGTGGTTATAGGTGTAAGCCCTTAAGGAGCAGCCGTTTCATGATTTTTTTCGTGCTGACCACCGTTTTTTTAAACGCATTGGAAGAGGTTTCCCTTCTCCAGAGTAAATTGAATCTGCTTTGCATAGATACCAGCTGACCTCATTAGACGTAGGTTTACAGTGCAAAATATAGCGCCATAGTGTCATCTATTTTAGTTGTACATTAGGCAATGAAGAAAGCCCTGATGATCGCATTATGGACAAGGACACTGGGACGATTTAGTTAGATAGATCGTGCTGGTCAGGGTTTATAATAGCCGCGCACCATTTTATGACTGATGATGGAAGATTATCATTTCTGCCCTTAGCCTTACAAGTTAAATTTCTCCATGAAAGGAATTCCCACAGGTAGGAAAGTTGCATTAGGGATTTGTGTTAGCATGTGTCTAGGGTATGGACCGTTCGTCTCAAAGAAAAGAGAGACATCTTGTTGCCGTAGAATAGTTAGGGGATGTTTTACTTCACCGTTGTAGGTAGCATGAATAGTTTTGTGGGTGTAGGAAGAAGGGTTACGCAAGCATTGCCAGCAACAAGTTGCAGGGAACAAAACTAGCAGAACGTGGCCAGCGTTTGGGAGTTAAAGGAGAGAACACAAATCCCAAGCACCCTCATTAAGATATTGTTATTACAAAGGGGATTTTCTAATCTTGGGGTTGATCAAATTTCAATTTGTAGGTCTGGCGGTGTTTGGATCACCCTTGTTCCAAAACCAAGGACCCCCAACCAAACCAAAGTATAAAGAAAATTTATCAATGCACACCTTGCTGAAAATATACTCAGCTAAAGGGGCCATGTTAAACACGTATGTTACCTATGATGCAAATGCTCGTGTGAATGCACTTTTTTAAGAGCTATATGATTTATCACTGCATCCTTTTACTGTTAAGCACGACACAAAGCCATTTTATTACAGCGCAAATCGACTGTCACTGCACGCTATAGTTAGGTATGCCCCCAACCATAAGAAGCCCCAGGCAAATGTTTCGCACCGTGTGCCTTTAGACCTTACTGAGCGAAAGTGCTTCATTAAGCTGGCCCAAAAGGCCTTTCTTAATTCCGATTTTGGCTGTTCGCTATAATCTGTCTCAACACTTACTCTCCAGTCCGGAATAGAAGGGGGGTGGCAATAAGCGGGGGGGTTGGAAAAAAGTCTCAAAGTAAATAAGCGGGGGGGTTGCAATAAGCGGGGGGGGGTGGAATAAGCTCCAAGGTGAATGTCTATGGATGGGCTGTTATAAATGGATGTGGAGAGAAGACCAACATATGCATTAGATAAAAATTCTAACTTTTTGAAAAAAATTATTACGTTTATTACATATTTCTAGCATACTAGAAATGTGTCTATCATCGTCGTTCATAATGTCATCATCATTGGCACAACTGTCGGCTACGTTTTCAGTGCTTCTTGCAGCAATTACGCATTTCACGCTAGCATTTTTTCAGCGCAACAAACATTCACAACGAGTTACTTTCGCCGGACAATTCTTGGTCTGGTTGGGAAAATTTCCTCTTGGCTCAAAATTAATAAGCGGGGGGGGGGCTGCAATAAGAATGTCCTGGTGTGCATTTTTCGAAAAAATAAATAGTTGGGGGGGGACGTCTATTCCGGACTGGAGAGTACTTATTCACCGAAGTAAAATTGTCTTGCAGCTCTATAATTTAAGAACTTTGTGGAAGATATATTTCTAATGTGGTGTCTCAGTGCATGGTGGTTCCCTTTTAAATGTCAAATATTGCTTTATCTGTCCCAGGCCGCAACTAAGAATTTCGTAGGGCCAGAATTTATCCCCAAGAAGGAACGCTGAAACTTTTTGAAGAAGATACAGTTGGAGTAATATTTTTCAGGCTTAGAAAAGGAAGAAATCGTAGGAATTTTCCTAGTGTCATTACTTTCAAGTTTAATGATGATTATGAGCAGATCAAGTAAACAATTACACAATTTTCCAAGAAAGAAGGCAATTTTTCCATTGAGAACAAGAGCAGGCCCTGGACTCCCGGTAGCCCGGTAGCCAGTTGCGGGCCTGCGTCCGTCAGAGGCTCAGACTTCAGATGTTGCTAGAAGTGCATTCTTATCAACAACCCATATTTGCTTCACTGAGGTCGCAGTTTGGATCTTCGCCAGGGTGCTGTCTTTTAGCATACAGGACTTGCAGTTTTTAAAATCCTTAATTATTTGATGTCCGGAAAAGAACTCAAAAGATGCTATCATAAGGAATACTGAGATGGATTTATACTGATATGCTTAGCTTCTGTAGTCTGTATTCTTAACAGCCTGCCATCATTCTGAAATTCACAGAAGTTGTATCGTAATGTCAGCATTGAAAATGGCAGCATGGGCGTATTGGGTATTCTATGCAGACAACAAATACACGTCTTTTTTATAAGAAACAGGTTTATATGAAACCTGGTAGCAGACAGCCTAAAATTTAAGAAACTTTTAGAACTACAAGGAAAGAGTTAAGGAACTTCAGAACTTTCTATGCCATCTTTCACAGTTTCAGAAACCTCTTTTTCCTCAACGTATTTAACATGTTTCCTCTACATTACGTTTCATGTGCTAAGCCTTATGGGCACTACAAAAGACAATGTTTTCTGCTTCTTTCGTTATCACTGCCTTTTTCCATTGACTTACGAAACTTATAAGAAACTTTTAGAACTTAAATGTGGCAAAATAAACTTTTTATACCAAGCATTGAGCCACTTTCTTTTAAAAACAAATGTAATGCAAGGCCCAAGCTTCAACAAAGCTTAAAATGTTTGGTTATATTGCTTTTTAGAGCAATTCTTTGGTGGGTGTCCGTTACGCACTTTTTAGTATAAGAATATAGTCTATACGAGTATTAATACACAAAATCACTGAAATTTAAAAATGATTGAAGAATATCCTTAGGCTCATAGTCAAAATATGTTAGGAATATTAAGGCTCAGCGAAAAATTAGGTACTGTTCTTATAGATAAGTTTGTATGTAGCATTTCAACCGGATTTATCTGATAGAACATGATAAAGACTAGGGCACTTTAGAGTGACCAATAAGAGAGTTTGATTGAGTCTTGGATCGATATATGAATAGCAACAGTCCTTTGCATAGATCTTCGTAGGATTGCTCGGAATTTCTTTGGTTATATCTACAGATCTCCCTCCTCTTCGAATTTTCTGTCTCCATGGGGGGCAAAGTGCCTTACCTATTGTTGAGTAGGTGTACACGTTTTTTTATAAGAAACCGGTTTATAAGCAACCTAGTACTAGACACGCTATGATTTAAGAAACTTTTAGAACTACAGCGGAAGATGTTATCATTGCTGCCGTTATGCAACTCCTCCACCACTTCTCTCTTAACTTGAGAATGAAGGCTGGCGCCTGAAGTAACATGCTTACAACTAATGATTGTTTTCTGGTCGGAACTTCTTTTATCTATTTACTAACAAATAGCTGTTTGCAGTAAACTGCGCTCTCCCTGTAGACATGTTTAAACGACACGTGAATTTTCGATAGATTTATCATTTCTGAATAACTATTAATCGTTCGATAATCGCTTTGCTTACCAACATTAGTTGACGTCACGTGATTATCGTCTAGATAGTAGGTTTCTTTGTGAGGGCGCAGCCAACACGATGCGCTTTTTATTTTGGTTGGCTTATTTCAAGTACAGTAAATTTCTATCTGATGCATGTTCAAAGAAATCAAAGTCCTCTAACACTCTCTTTGTTTTGTGTCCATATGTGTTCCTTTTGGTCATTTGGGTCCTTAAAAATCATAAACTTTTCCTTGTTGCCTATCCACATCTTATTTTAACTGCACCACAATCTGAGTTACACGTTGTTTTATGAGGAACCTGTTTATTAGAAACCTTATACTAGACAGCCTAAAATTTGAGAAATTTTTAGAACTACAGGGACAGAGTTAAGAAACTTTAGACATTTATGTGTCATATTTTACAGCTATGGAAACACACTTTCCCTCCAAGGATCTAAAAGTATCCATTACAGTATGTTTTATGTCCTTCAGCCAATCAGCCTTATGGGTACTACAAAAGATAGTGTTTTTGCAATTTTTTTCGTTTTCACTACTGTTTTTTAGTAAATTATGAAACTTTTAGAACTAAAATGTGGCCAAGAATTAAGTAACTTTTACCACCAGACCTTGAGCCAGGTTTCTTACAAAAAGACGTGTATTTCCAATCATGGACATAGAGTTCTGTTTACGTTGAGATACGCAACAGCACTTGAATGGTGCCCTTATACAGGTGTCATGGTGAAATAGGAGGTGAGGAAGGTGTGATACCCCCACTTTAGCAGGAACCGTCAGTAGTTTTTCTGCTTGTCAGTAAAAGTTATTACAACAGTTATGGCACGTCGGTAATTGTGATGCCTTGTCTGTAGTTATGGGGCCTTTTTCACCTGCCGAATGTTAATATACATATTTATATATATACTTGGCAAAGTGCAACTGTAGCAGGGAAATTTAAAACCAAACTTTCTTGAGTTTTGAAGCCTTCAGCGTTTCAATTTATACTTTCATTTGTACTCTTGATATGAAGGTAAATATTGGACTATCGGAGACAGCTTTGAAGGAAAGATGAAGTGACCACATAAAGTATTTTGATATTATAATATTTCTGATCGATATGTGTTCAGGGGATATCGAGGAAGCATGTATTAGCAGGAGGGATTCTGCACCCTATACTGAAAATATTGATTGTAGCAATTATTCTAGCATTTGTTTTCGATTAGAGTTCCTTTTACATCAGTCAATTTGATATACTTGGTTGCTTTGAAATATATTGCTGCGTCATTCAGACTGGGGTTCTATTCTTTATGCATTTATGATACCATCTATAAACAAATCTCCCATTATTTTTTCAGAGACATCTCAACTTGGAAGCGACTCAACACTGTCTTTCGCGAACGTGGTGGATTTTTTGGCCTCTATCGTGGCATAGTTCCAGGCTCAATCAGAAGCTTTTTGGCCAATGGCTGTGCTATGATAGTCATGTCTTACGCCCAAAGAAAAGTATCAGAGCTTGGCTTAAGAGGATGAAGCGACAGGCTTCTGGTAAACTGATGGTAAGACTGTATTTGAATCGCAGTTTCCTGTTGGTCGTTCAAGGTTTAGTTCTGTTAGTCAATAAATTAACGAGATTCTCCGGGGTGTTGAATGAACCCATGCCTGCCTCACTACCGCAGTCTCCTCTTAAGTCTTTCCTGTTCGTCCCTCTTCATGTCAAATTCTTCTAGAAACAATCAATACCACATTGACTTCATCTCTACCTCTTTTTCCTTTCCGGTGCCCAATCTGTCAACCTTAGAAGGTATTTGTTTTCCTACGTCACTGCGGCACAGAGTGTCCGCTACTGTGTCACCGTGTTTGTTGCATCCAGTGCAACTTTGGCCGCAGCTTTACCCTCTTTTACTTTGTATACCCCACCTCATATATATCTCATCTTCACCTTGTATATCCCACCATCAGGGTTTTTTTTAATGTACAGTTCTACACAAAATGTGCAGTTCTAGAGAGAGATCTGTGAAGATTATGTTGTATATCTATTACGAGAGATTCTAGATAAAATAGAGCGTTGTCTATACGTTGTCACTTGCAACAAGTATTGCTACAGAACGCACATACTTTCAGTGCTTGCTCGTCAGTGTTGTATTGTTATATTGTTATGTTGCGAAATGGACGCTAGTATCCAGACCTTGTTAAGTAGTATGCGTGGAGATAGTGAGGAGGTACGGGAATTATTAGATGACTAAAAGGAGATATAGATATATGCGGGAACACAACAGTCAGGTGCATGTTGTTTATGCTTATATGAATCAAGGGCTATTCCTCAATATACTAGCCAGTAGAAAAATTTGCTGGTCTAAATTTTCCTTTAAAAAACCTGTTCCCACCATCTTCTGTTGGTCAACATGGGGTTCACTTTTGAAGATTCCTGTCAGTTTTTATACTTTTGCACTAATTTTTGGTGTGTAGTAGAGTAGGCATTCCATGCTAATGTCTTTGTAGCAAGCGTGTCATGCTATGTCAGAATGTTTCATTGGCCTTGGACTGACAAGTATACTTCTAATCCCTATGCCATATGTAATTTTATGTCACTTTATAGGACTATGGCCTATCAATGGCACTCTTTGTCCTGTAGCTCATATTTCTGAAGTATGATTCATCGATTGCTGAAGATCGTTCAATGAAAGTTGCAACTGTTATAGTTGTGGTCGAGCACTAGAAGAATTTTTTGTTTTATCCCCCTCCGAAATAGCCACTAGCCTACTGTTTAGGACTCCCAGCAATAATTATCTATTTCTCTATAGCACGAAAAAGCGGAAACATTCTTTTAGCATACTGAAAGCTTTTTTCGTCCGACACTCGTCAGAGTATCGTCATATCATGTGCACCCGCATCTGGCTATATATTTCGGTTCACCTTTCGGTCGTTATCCAACGTTTCATACTCTGACGAGTGTCGGACGAAAAAAGCTTTCAGTATGCTAAAAGAATGTTTCCGCTTTTTCGTGCTATAGTGAAGTTCTGTAGTACCAACAGACTTTTCAATTATCTATTTACCTAGTATGACCACGCAGGACGCAATTAAGAATCTATCTATTTAAGAGTGAACAGTAAAGTTACAGATTTGCAAATCATTGAGACTCATCGGTTGCTGTATTTTGAAATTTTATGTACTCCAATTCATTGGCGTCTCAAAACGAACCTGTTTTTCGTCGTACTCTAGATCACATCATAAGAGAAATGATAGTGTCTAAATTCTACTGTGTACTCATGGATGAGCTCTTCCAAGTTTATCTTTTAAGTCCTTACGAAATTTTGATTGTTAAACATACGATGTCTATTCAATCATTCCATTTCAAGACGCTTTATGTTTGACTTAACTACGACTTTATCATAATTGTAGAAACAGACATACATAATGCTCCACCAGTCTTGTTTATATTTGCCACTAATGTTGATTGAGCTGAGTATTGATCGAATCCTGTAGTTTTCACTTGTTTTTTGCCATTGTTATCATTGAATCCGGCCCGTAGCTAGCTTGAATTCACAAGGGGGGCACTGCCAATGTATATAATACATATATCTATATAATTCATGTCTTTAGGGGAGGCACAGAGTCAAATCTCACAAGTCCAGGGGACCTTGCCCCCCAGACCCTCCTTGGCTACGGGCCTGCACTGAATATTCAATTTGTGGCTATTCATGCTCATTTTCATAGTTTTCCGCGTACTTTGTTGTTCTTTCTTATCGAATTATATAGAGAGCAATAACTGTGCGGGAAAATATCCCCAGTAAAGTTCAATCGATGAGCTTCTAGCCAAATACATAGTGTGACCATGTTGAACATCTGCAAGGTACAATTACCTTGTTAGGACATGATATTGTTATGTCTCCGTATTCAGTTTTATATCAGCTGCAAACTTCAGCACGCTGTATTGATTTATGTATCTCATACTATTCCAGGGATCTGCCGTCGTGGTCAAGATACCTTGCTGTCGAGCCCCATGTGATCATTGCAGCCAGCATTCAACTACGGGCATCTGATTCTGCCATATTGCATTGCACCTATTCTTCTACAAATCAGCTGGATTCCGCAATGCGCTTGGCTTTTGTAGAGAGGCGTATGTTTTTTAACATTTATGGGAATTTTTAACCTATTGGACATTTGTATACAAAGTTCTGTATACAGCTTCTTGCTTTAGATGCCTTGATTTCTGGCTTCTATTTGCAATCATTTTGCACAGAATTTAACGGGACAACAAAGTGGAAAATTATCCAGCGGAACTACCATATGGTGCTGTAATACTGTAGATTGGTAGCCGGGCCAAGTATCAATTGGTTACAGCTAAATTATTTTCCCCTGAACCTAACGTCCCTAGTCCCTGCGGTTGTTTCAATCAAATAGGAGACAGATTCACAAGCTGAATGATAATGTAACTGTCCAACTGTCTGCCTGTCTCTCTAATGAGCCCTCGACTCACTCACTGCCAAATTCAGTCTTTCACTCATTACCGTAAATCCTCGAATAAGTGCCCCGGAGGCTTATTTATTTTTGACACTTTTTAAGCGAGAGCTTATTCGAAGGGGGGTTTATTCGAGGGGGGCATATAAAGTTATTTGACATATGTCATATAAAAGCTCATTGTCAAAGCTCCTTCCTCCATAATATTACAAGAACAGTCTAAATTTAAACATTGGTCTTTATCAAAGTCTTCATCATCATTTGAAGTGGGAGCATATTTGAGGGGGCTTTTTATCAAATTGACGTTCTATCATGGGGCTTATTCGACGGGGAGGAATTTTTGAGGGGGGCTTATAAAGTTATTTGACATATGTCATATAACAGTTCATTGTCAAGGCTCCTATTCTCCATAATAGAACAGTCTAAATTTCAGCATTAGTCTTTATCAAAGTCTTCATCTTCATTTGAAGTGGGGGCACATTTGAGGGGGCTTATTAACAAATTGACGGCTTACTCGAAGGGGGGGCTTTTCGGGGGAC
The DNA here is from genome assembly GCA_964019165.1 of Mastigias papua. Classification (NCBI taxonomy): domain Eukaryota; kingdom Metazoa; phylum Cnidaria; class Scyphozoa; order Rhizostomeae; family Mastigiidae; genus Mastigias; species Mastigias papua. The sequence goes on from OZ025273.1 coordinate 9,477,677, forward strand.
ACCAATTCGAGGATTCACGGTGGTTGATAGATAGAATAGCGATCACATGGTTACTTGCGTGTACGAAGTATCACGGATATATAAATATCTGACATGTAAACATCAATGAAAGTAACAGGAAGACCGCAAGGTTGTTGATCGGGGGACATATTTCTGTATGGCAAGATGCGTGAAGGGGTGCCTGGCAATCTGCAGCGGATATGATACTTAAGAGAACGCAAGGCAATTTTCGAAGGGGCTTAGCCAAATTTTACCTGCCCAGATGCTACATTGCTCTGGGTGACATAGGACTTGGCAAGAACGATTTTATTGAATAATCTAGAATTGTCGTCCCAAAAACTTTCCAGTTCTGAATACATTAAATCTATCAATGCGTCAATTGGATAGTACATTGAGAGATGACTACACCTTTTATCTTATATTATCATTTCCTCTCCTGTCTCAGTCGTTTCTCATCTCTATTTCACATTTGCTGTTAACACATGTCATAGTTTCTTATAAGATGCAGTTACATTTTATTGTTGCTTCCTAAAGCCAGGGACCGCGGAGCAGTCTGAAAGTGGGGGGGGGGCTAAAATTTAGCGAAGTGGCTATATTACTCTATTATTGACGTCACGATTTAACGAAAAAGTAATCTCTGCAGCACAATACTAGTGCTCAATTCAGATGCCGCCTTTGAGTACCGGAAAAACTACAGTAATCGATCATTAGCGAATTCTTTTGACCTCTTTGAAACATTATTGTTTATTTTCGAAAAAGTGGGGAGGCTATAGCCCCCCAGCCCCCCCCCCCTGTTCCGCGGTACCTGAAAGCTTATTTATGCGGACCTTTTCCAGAACTTATTGGCTATGCCACGTACAGTACAACATTCTTTTCCCAGTCATCTACGTATATGTTAGACCATACCTCGATGCATATAGTATTCTTCAATAACATAAAATCTTATTTGCTACAACCTATTGTATATTTAGTTTTTATTTATTTAGTGAATTGTATTTATTTATGAATTTGTATTGAATGCAATACAACTGTTACTTTGTTTTTCTTATTTTCCACTTATTTGGAATGCTGAAAGACTATGTTGCAACACTTCACTTCCAACTAATGAATAACATAACGCATTAGGAAATAAAAAAGGATTGAATTTAGTGTAGTAGTGAACAAATGAATCAATCAATCAATACGTTAGTGAATGAATGATTGTATGACTAATAGAATATAATCCTGATTGAATTATAGATGAATGAATATGTTGATGGGTCAATGAATGAACGAATAAATGAATGAATCAATGAATGATGGCGTGTAATTCTGAATGTAGCAAGGATAAATAGACATGTTGATGAACAAATGAATTATTGAGTGAGTGAAGGAATGAGTGGACGAATGAGTGAGAAAAAATGAATGAGTAAGCGTATGCATGAAGCAGTGAATGAATTAATGAATCAATGAATGATGGAAGAAAGGGGAAGCCGAATGAGCTATTTGTTACACTCTTGGTTTTAGAGTATGATATGAACTCAATATCAATACCTATGAACTCAATATCTAAAAGATCAGAAATAGTTGGTAAGTGGGCAATTTAGTAAGTAATGAGGTTTTATAGGAGTTGGATTCAAACGGCGTATGCCCTAGTTCTTTTAGCAGATGTACACATTACTGCACTAGCGCAGAACCCATGAAGATACTTTCAACAGTTGGCCCTTAATGAATGAAACTCAATGCAAAGGGTGTCAAAGTTTTTTTTATTTGAATTCTGTGCTGCTTTTGTAATACTGATCCTTATGAGGGTTGTTTTGTTCAAAATCAATGCTTCGAGAATTAATATAACACAATCCTGTGCTTTTTAGCCAGTGTGGTATAATTATTTGTTTTTCATTCTTTTTTATTATATTGCTTTCAATGGAATAAAGTGAATAAAAATGTTTCCATTCTACGGCGGAAGAACTTTGTTCTTATTTACCAAACTGAATGAAATCCCAAAGTGATGGATAGTACCTTCCATCATCAAATTCAATGCTTCACATCAATTCAATGTTGATCCAGTTTGGGTTGTTTTATTTTCCATATGAATTCGATTTGGTTTAATTTTTTAATCGGGAATAGGTTTCTTGCTTTGAAAACAAGCCGGCAACTAAGGCGATTCACTTTGGGTGATATGACCTACATTTTTCAGATCTGTTGACCTGCAAACTCTATCCTCGTATGGAATAGACTAGAGCAGGCCTTCTCAAGTAATATTTGTTAAGCACCACTCTGGAAATGACAAGAAGTGCTACAGTTATAGATATGCCTCCCGATGTGCCTTCATCTCGGTTGTTAAGGAAACTTGCAGTACTCTGCTACAGCTATATAAATACTGCTATATGTATTTATATGTGAATTTTTATGCATGCTAGTTAAAATGTACATAAGCAGTGCTCCACTCTGCATGGCCGAATGCGCCACCAGTGGAACAGTAGTGAAATTTTTCATATGTTTTTGCAGATCGTTCGAGAGATTCCTCAGTTATATAGTCTCCGACTTTTCTCAAGTAGATCTACCGCCTATGAATATCTTAGCTCCCAAAATCGTTCCACTACATTCTTTTTTTACGAACATG